>CM063589.1:9595828-9751333 GCA_032356905.1 Salix exigua
GAAAGTAAGGAAGAGAAACAATTAAATTATTATTGTATTATTATTATTATTATTATTATTATTATTATTATTATGAAAGAAACAAAAATAAAAGAAAGACTAAAAAATGCTAGAAACTTGAACGGAAGATAAGACACGGACATAATATAAAAGAAAAATAAAAATTATCATTGTTATTACTGCAAAAAAATAAAAATTAACAAATTATCTGAAGATTTTTTTATCAAAGAAGCAAGTAAGAAAAAGAATATTATTATTATTATTATTATTATTATTATTGTTATTGTTATTGTGTTAAACACACTTATATATACATGGACAAAAGTAGAGGTTATATTAGAAATTTTTAAAAATAAAAGTATAAGTGCTGAAATGAAAGTTAGATTTATTAACATTTTCAATTCAAGGACAAATTTGCAAAAATTGAAACTTCATCTTGAATATATTCAGCCTTTTCAACCTAATCCGAAAATTAAAAGATGGAGGACCGAAGTGAAACATTAACATTTCGTTAATTGCAATCGAAGAACTCAATCGAACAAAATCAAAATTTATATAACCGAAATCAGGGCCATATACACAATTAAAAGTCAAGGGACCAAAATGAATTTATACAAAACTCGGGGCTTTAACCGCCCACCGCCGCGTCCACGACCACCGTGTGAAACAACGCGCCGCACCGGGAGGAAGACCAAGAGGCGGCGCATCGGAATGTACGCCGGTAGCCCATTTTCCGGCCACCATATCACACTGCACGCGCCCGCTTGAACAGGGTGTTGGGGGTTATCGTCGGCAGCGTGCACCGCATACGCCGACAAATTTTGAAATATATATAAATAATGATGGTCGAGTTCCGTTATGTCCCTGATCTTAATTAATAGATTTTATCTTATTAGGGGCTAGAACCGTCTTTAGTCATTTAAAAAATAAAAAAAGGGTTGTGGCGGACCAGACCGGTTCAGTAGGCGTGCAATTACTCTCTTACCATTCAACCGAAAATGTTATTGTGTCTTATTATCGAGGCTAAAATCGTCACTACATCGATCACAGACGGAAAAAACAAAAAAAGATGGAGCGAACTCGCGCGACGCACGGAGGAGAAAACGTGCGTCCACAGTGATTTTAGAGTGTGTGAACAGTGTTTTTCGTTTTTATTTATTGTATTTGTTAATAAAATCATTATTAAATTTTAAAATATAATTTTTCAGAATTTTTATATAAATATTTCCTTATTAACGTAATATTCTTAATTAAAAGTATTCTTTCTCTTAAAAAAATAATTGTCTAATCATGGTTATAAAAAATATGTTTATATTTTGTGTGTGATTGAAGGCTTAAAAAAATCATAAACATGATATATAAATCAATTTAAACATTTAATGGAAAACAACCTATTTTAATCGGATTTTCATAAATAATTTATTATTATACTCTTATTTTCAAATCAAACATCACAACTTAAAGTAAAATTATATAAATGAAATAAAGTTTTATAATAATATTTAATAATTAAGTCAAGACCAAAAAGTAAGTGAATTGGGTAAATATTTTGCGGGGTGTCAAAAAAACCAAAGAAGAAAAAAAGAAAAACCTACCATAGGGCGTCAAGTGCCTGACTCAAAATAAAATAAAAAATATTTTAAATAAAAAAATTATTAAAGATTCTATCAGCGGTTCATAGATAATTTCCGACCATAACAAACAGGCATTATCAACAATTAACAATTTTCAACAATAATATAATGGGTCCCCACCACAGCTACACTAATCGCTGGAGCCCCCCCAATTTGTACTTTAATTTAATTTTCTCCCTGCATTGTACGTACGTCTTTTCAATTTTCTGTTCAGAGTCGTTTAGTGTTCGTCGTTCATTCATTAATAAAATCGGAGCCACAGATGAATGAATTCTCCAGTACCCACCTTCGAGTCCCGATTAATATCTGATCGTCGAGCCTGCACACTGTGCATGAAAGGCTCGAAAATCTGCAGGTATAAAAACCATCGCAGTTTTGGTTTATGAATCAGAGCTGGTTTCTCCCCGGCCTTTCTTGAATTTGACCTCTCTGGTTCCCGTAGTTTCTTGTTCTGGCAAGAAGAACAGTACTGCAGCAGATCAGAGAATGGCGATAGAGTTAGCTGCAAGAAATGAGTGTTCCGCCGAAGAAGGAAAACTTGCAACCAGGTATAGCAGTTTTTCATTATAATTGCGTGTTAAAATTTTTAAGAGAGCTAGCTTGTTTTCTTTGTTAATTTAAATTCATAAATATATTTATAAGAAGATTTATTAGATAAATAAATTTAAATGATTCACAGAAACATATGTTAGAGAATAATATTTTTTTGGTAAAAGTTAGAGAATAATATAAATTATATTCTAGAGTCTCACCTAACGGTTTATGTTTTTAGGTGAGATGACATGATATCAAAGTCTTATTAACTCAAATGTCACAAGTTCGAGTTACACCATCTCTATTTTATGTAATAAAAATCAGGCACAAGTAGTATGGATCTATGCAAGTTTCAAGCTTAAAGAGTTTTTAATTAAGTAAATATGTTAGAGAATAATATAAATTACATTCTAAAACCTCAACTAACGGCTTAAAATTTCAGATGAGATGTTACTCGATGTTATGATATATGCTAATTTTAATATCTACAAGTCTTCGTCATTTTTTTATTTTTTTTACCTGCTAGTCTTTTTTTAATATGTCGTCTTATAAAGTCCTCGTCAATTACGTGAATAAATGAATAGTTTATTAATCGCCAACCCTCAAGTCCCTGTTAATGTTCATAATCCTTGACAGGCAGGTACAAATATATTTCATCGTTTCTGTTTCTTTCCCTGGCTAAATCTCTCGATTTTTTTATTTTTCTCTTAATTATGAATTGAATGTTAGATTTTATGTTACGTACTCTCTTGATTTTGAACTCACAGGAAGGCAAGAAAAAACAAATCAGAACTGGAATCCTCGATTCAAATTAAACCGGCAACTAGCTAATCAATGGCTTAATTAGGGGACCGACGAATTGACTATATATTTCATAAAAATAAAAGGCTGCATGGATTTTCCGAGAGAACTCGTACGTGGTCAGCTGGGATGTGAAGGTAGACATTGTTCCATCTGGAGTTGCAGAAACAAGCTTAATTATATGCCAGGTTATCATATACAAGGCAAGGCATCCACCCTACTGGGAGAAAGCCTGTATATATACGGTACACCTACTTATCGAATAAGCTTTAATTATATAGCTAGCTAATTATGTATTTTGGGCTTCTTTTATTTTCGTCGAAAACCATTATTTGCTGTCTCCACTTTTTCAAGTTTTCCGCGTCAAGATTGTACACTCCTCTCTGCAGTATTTCAGTTTCTTCCCTCTTCTGATGAGCTTCTCCTTTCTCCTCGATCTCCGGTCTTCTCGCAAGTTTCTGTGCATGCTAGCATGAACTAGCCAGGTCAACAGTGTCATTAAAAAGATTTGGAAGTGGTTATATCACATAGTCATCTGTGTATACCTGTATAGTGCTGCTTCATTCAGCGTGGATGTTAATAACTTCTTTTGCCTTTTAAAAGTGAAATTTTAATTTCATAACATTTTGTATTTTACGATAACATATTATTTTAGATTAATTTATTATTATAAATCAACTAAAACTTAATTCATTGTTAAGTTATCTTTGCACGACTAGGAAGAAGAGTAAAAAACATCAGTGACAATTTGGAGAATAGGTCCTAAATTCAACAATTCTTTTATTATATTATGTACAGCTAGCGTCCAAAACGAAAAGGGCAGGAGAGATGATATTTCTCTCGAATTCACGCGATGATGCCTTCCCATTGCTAGGGAATATCCTTTAAATAAACATCTCTCCACGTTTGATCAAATGAAGACACAGACCAGTTAACCAGTACAACCAGTACACAGTCCTTTCTACTCAGTTTCTATTTCTTTCACATGGCGACCGATTCAAAGAAGGATCCATCTGAAGAAGGGCTTGCAGGTATGGATCCATCTGAAGATGAAGAAGGGTTTGCAGGTATGGATCCATCTGAAGAAGGGCTTGCAGGTATGTATTACCCCTTAATCTATTCTATGATCAGCATGTTTGGTTCCGACTAGGAAGGCACATGCTAATTTATCAGTTCTAATCCCAATTTAATTCTTTACCATAAGATCTGAATTAACCGTAAACAATCATATCAAAACTTTATTGTATTATGAATTATATCATCATTTAATTCATTAGTACATGAATATATGATTAGGTGATTAACTAATTATTACAGAACTACTTACCTCTATTTTTCTTATGGGAACCATATATACACAAGTTATTGGAAAATACAGAGAGAGGATCACGGATATTATTTTTTGGGACTAGCAAGACACATGTATATACATGTGGTAACAAAGCATGCGTGTGTTTGTTTTTCACAGAAGAAACGTGACCGTTGTGATTAGTCTCTTAGGGTTCAGCTTGTCGTCATTAGATTTTGGGGAAAGGTTAGTTTCTTACTGCAGCCTGAAGAGCTGCGTTTTCCTTTACAGATTGGCGTGGCATATAGATCATGGATATTGGGGGATAATCAAGATATTTACAGGCTGCTAGAAGCTCTTGAAACCGTCACGAAGTAGGAAAAACTTCAAATTAGATCTGGTGATCACTGGTTAATAGCTAGCTAGATTGACGGTATGGTTTTCCTCTCCAAGAGTGGATGAGAAAAAATATATTTTCCATGCATATAACCCATAAAATGAGTTGTTGAATATTGCAGGGGGCGTACTGGATAGGGTAGGCGTCGTTCTCATCATTGATGGTAATTATTGACGAAACATGTAGGCGGGTGATACTCGACGGGGAGAAAAAGTAGGATCCACATTATCAAATTATGAGTTTGTTATTTATCGTAGGAATTAAGCTGGACCAAATGAAAAATTATCTGTGTATCGTATAGCAACAGTGGATGATGCATGTGTAGTGTGGTTCTAACTTTTGTATTGCATTAATGTAACGCGTGTCAGTGCTGATTTATTGAGGTTGAGCCCAGAAACACAGGGGACAACCCATTAAACTAAATATTTCCTATCTTAAGAACAGAAAGCTTGCTCGTTCGGACTACAAATTGGGCGGCAGACGAATTTATGTACACTTAACAGATATTTTTTTTTTAAAGAAAAAATGGTATCATCACTGCCTATATACACATATAAGTAGCTCATGCAAACACTATATATTACATGTTTTCTTGAAAACTATATATAGGTGCTGGGAACACAGGCGCTGAGAAAGATCGTAAGCCTTCTAGGAAATTAACTGAAGCTGAGAGGATCAAAGGAAACAAGAATGCCAGAAGGAGAGCAATGCTAGAAAGAAGGCACGCAGTGCACCTTTGTTTTCCTTTTCTCTTAGTTAACTAATTTATCCTTTTTATTTATATACACCGGTGCAGCAAAAGATGAAAAATACAGAGGAAGAGGTGCTGAGGCTCAGACAATTGTTAGCCTATTCCATAGGGCAGACACATTTGCTTGAAAAACAAGTGAAGGAAGATAAAGTTGAATATCAAAAGAAGTTGGAAACGTATCAGGTGGAAAATACAAATGCTCTAGTCAACAATGAAACACAAAAGGCTGAATCTGCCAAGCTAATACAAGCGCTTTGGGAGCGAATTGAAGGGGTGAATTTTCCTTCCCCTACCTTTTTTTGCCTTCAGAAAAACATTGCACGCACGTGTATTCTATATATATATTGTCATAAAAAAGAAATATTTAGATGCACGCACACACACACTACTGTTGTTTTGGTGAACAGGTTATAATATATATCGAATTAAGGATTCAACTTTTGGCAACTTTTAGAGCAAGTTAGATTAATTCTTATACCTTATTTTCACAGCACGCAAAGGAGAAAGCCGAGTTGCTTGAACTCCACGCTCATGAGATGGCTGCCGCAGCAGCTCTCCATGATCAAGAAATGGCTGCCTTAGTAGCAAGCCATGCTAGGGAGATGGCTGCAGTCAAAACAGATTACAACCTAGAGTTGGTAATGCTGCTATACCTCTTTATTTTCTTATTCTTTTACTCAAAAACATCGCTGAGATTAATGAATCTTTTGCGCTCACTCGCACAAACTCTTCGTCTACACTAACTTCATGATATACTTCTAGCTTGATGACACTTGTTTTTGCATAAAACAAGTTTAACAATAAACATTCTCTTCTCTTAAACTTGTTTCATCAAACATCATAACACAAAGTTTCTTTGCCTTCAGTGATTTTGGAAGAATATCTACTGCTTGCTCACTTGTTTCTAACATGGATCAGCTCCCTTCTATTTCTTTCATATACTCTCTTATGGAATGAAAAGAATTATTAATATACTCTGATAGTTAATCATGAACGGGTTGTTTTGCTAATACAATCACAGAGCACACTCACACGGCATGTGGCAAAACCATTTTGTGTAAGATGGACATCGATTCTAAAATTTCATGCTCTTGGTGATTGCTTAAGCTTATAAAATGCTTTCTTAACTTTGCACACCTTTCATTTGATTATTTTTCATTCAATACTGAGATTGCTATTAAACAAGAAAACAATACAAACTACTGCATCTTCTCAAAATTCTTAAGACATTTCTCTCTTTTAACATGCACACAACCATATTATTAATTGCTTTATTCTTCATTTTAGATGACCCATCATGTTGAGGAGTTTAACGCACAATTAACTGGTGTGCTATGTTATCTTCTTTACAATACTCATCATACTTATGCGATGTGTATTCTACACTTCTATTTGTTCTTAAACATTTCAACTTATTTTCACTTTGCTTTTTATTAAATCTTTGAACTCTTTAAAACTATATTTCTTTCTTTCTTTTCTTTTAATACATATACCATGTTTTTCCACCATGATCATGTGTAAAAGTAAAAAAAAATATTACTTTATGCCACCAGATAATATAAATTTGATAGGACCACATATATTTGAGTGCACCAAATCAAGTTTTTTTAAGCCATTATTTCAAGTATTACTTCACCAAATCCTAGTAAATTATGAAAAGGGCCTTGTTGTATTTCTTTATAGATCTACTTAAAATCTTTTGTTGTTATTGTTGTTGTTACTCAAGTATGTCTTGTCTCTTATTGATTATAGTTCACTTTATCTTTTTCTATGAAATTCCATAATTCCGAGACTTTAAAAGAGTCATGTCTTGTATACTTCAAGAATCATAGTGTTTTGTGAGCTAAGGATTTTATGAATGAATTTAAGTATTATTATTGTTGGAGACCATTGTTACACTCATGTTATAAATACCATTTTTGTTGGAATTAAAACCAATACGGGAACACCATAATCAATGAATCTCTTGCACTCGCCACACATGCATAATAAGAGACTTTAAAAATCTGTATTTTTGTACAAATATCATATACTAACTTTTACATAAATGAAATGCTTAATATTGACACTTACTGATCTTTATAAAACATAAATGTTATTCTTGAGTGAATTATTATTGTTCAGTCTATTCAAACAAACTTAATGATAACACTAACTTCATGATACTTGCTTTTTCACAAAACAACTTTTACATTCAACTTCATTTTCTATTTATACTCTAATAATTTAAGATTATTTATAGGAGAACATGGGGCAGCCGCCTGCAGAAGCTTGTTCGACTCTTCGATACTACTCGGTTCCTGGATCTTGACGGGACACATGGATGTAGCGAGTGCATAGATGAAAAATGTTGTTTGGGCTCCATAAACGACATACACACATATGCATGGAGAAAACAAACATTTGGATGATGATGGTTTAGTATTTTATTTATTATCTAGTTTTTATAAAATATTTTGAATGCACTATCATTGGTTTTCTTGTGTGTTAATTTATATATATTGATACTTGAAGTGATCAAATATTTTTATGTGTGGTTAAATTAAAGCTTTTAGACTTGAAATTAATTGCCACATGTATCACTAATACTCTCGATGACAATGTTGTTGATTGTATAACATGAAACCTTTTATCTATTTCTTGATTTGTTTATCTTATTTATTTTTTTAACTATAATTAGAGCTTTTATTTATTTATTAACTATAATTAGTGTTTCATTTATCCACTACCCACCACCTTTGTTTCATATGAAACTCCCCCTTCCCAAAAAAATGCATATCAACCTTGTAGTGAATCGAATCAAAACCAAATCCATTTTTTGAATGATATTAAAAACATCAAAACCAATTCTATTTTCTAAATGATATTAAAAACACCTTTATTCATCGTAATAAATAAAGTCAAACCCATGATGTGAGTTTTTATGGTTAATTAACGAGTGGAGTGCGAGTAAAAACTACACAATCATCACACACCTTGTAGTACTTATAATTCCTTGCAATTCTCTTGCTCTTTGTTAGGTGACAAGTTTAACTTATGATAAGAACCCATATAATTATCTAATTAAAAACATAACCAGGATGCCAAAATACCACTGATGTTTGTAGGGATAATGCCTTCAAAATACATGTATTAGAGAAAAACACAAAAGACCCTTGAGTGCAAAGAGTATATATAGGACATAGTATCCCACATTGGAGAGAGAGTGTTTATATTTCTTTATGTTTGTGTATTATGCTTCTAATTATAAACCTATATGCAAGTCCTAAGCAATTAAGAAAAAAATAATCTAACTAGAAATCTAACATTCTAATTAAATAATGATAAAATACATTTTTATCCGATAATTTTGTGTAGAGATTAATTCGAAAATGCAGATATATTTTTCAGGATGGGTACATGTTAGGAACTCTCTAGTTTCAAAGTCAACTAAATTAGAGTATTTTAATTTTTTAAGAACTAATTAAAATATAAAGCTTTATAATAATATTAAATAATTAAGTCAAGACCAAAAAGTAAGTAAATTGGATAAAGTTTTTGCGGGTGTAAAAAAACCAAAGAAGAAAAAAAAGAAAAACCTACCATAGGGCGTCAAGTGCCACAGGAGATGGCTGCCACAGAAGACCGCCATGCTCAGGAGATGGCTGCCGCAGTAGCACGCCACGCTCAGGAGATGGCTGCCGCAGCAGCACTCCATGCTCGGGAGATGGATGCAGTCAAAACAGAGTACAACCTAGAGTACTTGGTAACGCTGCTATACCTCTTTATTTTCTTATTCTTTTTACTCAAAAACATCGCACTGAGATAAATGAATCTTTTGCGCTCACTCACACATACACAGTACTAGAGAGACTTTCAAAATCTGTATTTTTTTTTTTTGCTATCCACTCTCCGTCTACATTAACTGGATGACACTTGTTTTTGCATAAAACAAGTTTAACAATAAACATTCTCTTCTCTTAAACTTGTTTCATCAAAGCCGGTATTGAAACTTGTATGCAGAAAATCTGGGAATAATGTTGTATTTACTACTACTACTATTACTCATGTCTGTCTTATCTCTTGTTGATTATAGTTCACTGTATCTTTTTCCTATTAAATTACATAATTCCTTAGACTTTAAAAGAGTCATGTCTTGTGTACTCAAAGAATCATAGTGTTTTGTGAGCTAAGGACTTTGTGAATGAACTAAAGTGTTATTATTGTTGGAGACCATTGTTACACTCATGTTATAATACCAATTTTGTTGGAATAAAAAACAATACGGGAACAACAAAATCAATGAACCTCTTGCACTCACCCACACATACACAATAAGAGACTTTAAAATTTCGTCTTTTCGTTTTACTCCCTTCATGCACACTTACAAATGTCATATACTGACTTGTATATAGAATTTAAATGAAATGCTTAATATTGACACTTACTGATCTTTATAAAACATAAATGTTATTTTTGAATGAATTGTTGTTGTTCAGTCTATACGAACAAACTTAATGATAACACTAACATCATGATACTATTAACATCAATAAACTTGTTTTTTCACAAAACAACTCTTACATTTAACTTCATTTTCTATTTATGCTCTAATAATATAAAATTATCTATAGGCGAACATGGGGCAGCCGCCTGCTGAAGACTCTTCAAACTTCGATATTGATCAGTTCTTGGGTTTTGATTAGAGACTTGGATGTAGCAGTGTTGAGATGAAAAATACTGTTTGAGCTCCGTAAACGACATACATACATATGCATGGAGAAAACAAGAAGGCTATAAGATTGTTTGCAATGGTTTAATAATTATTATTATCTAGTTTTTATGAAATATTTTGAATGCACTATCATGGGTTTTCTTGAAGTGCCTAGATATTTTTATGTGTGGTTAAATTAAAGCTTTTAGACTCGCAATTAATTTTCACTTGTATCATTAATACTTTGGATGATAATGTTGTTGTGTTTTTTTAATAATCGGGGCTAATAAGTCCTTCTAAATTAAACGAGTACTAGTAGACCCAATTAGGTCATAATACAATAAGGGATAAAGTCCTGACGGGGGATCTTCTAACACATCTGATCCCCTGTCTAGTAAATCTCTAGTTAGCCCATAATTCGTCAACCAATCGGGCACACAATTGGCCTTCCTATACACATGAACTGTTGTTACTTCTCAATCTCTCCCTAACATACCTTTAATCTGCATAATTAGATTATAATATCTGTCCACTCTCACACTATCCCCATTAATGAGACTTACTACAACTTTAGAATCGGATTCCAAATCCACATTCCTAAACCCTCTATCCCATGCAAGTTGAAGCCCAACATAGATTGCCCATAACTCTGCATTAACTAACAAACAAATACCAATGTTCCTTGCAAAGCCCCCTATCCAAGTTCCCATATGGTCTCTAATCACTCCTCCAAGACTCGCCACTCCTGGATTCCCTTTGCTTGCATCCATCCACGTTTAGCTTGATCCGATCTTCTTGTGGGTATTTCCACCCAACTCGAGTATCTTCCTTATCGCTTCTTCCTCGAGCATTACCATGCCTTTGAGTAAACTTAGTATCCGTACCATTCTTTTTATGACAAGAATAGCCCTAAACCAATTACCCTGATGTACTGCAAAAAATTTGTTGCACCTTTCCAGATATACCATAGAGCTATTCGAATTCCAATGGCCAATCCCCATGATCCGTGTTTCTATTTACGGTGGACGATTTGAGACCGACCATGCATACCAATTTTGAGTGAAGAAGAACTCTCTATTCTCTACCTTTACTGAACACCTCCCAAATTTTGCGAGCTTTAAGACAATCGCGCAACGCATGGGTTAATGTTTCCACTTCGAGTACCACAATGATCACAATATCTATTAAGCTGTTAAATGTCTCCGGTATCTCGGATCATTAGTCATAATAGAATTGTGGGCTACCAGTCCAAAGAAACACTTTGATACGTTCCATGCCTTGCCACTTTCTAATCAACCTCTAAATAGGGTCTGCTCCATCTCCCCCTTTCCTCTAATACCATATAAGCGATTCGAGTCTGTAAGCTTACCATTTGAAGAATGATCCCAATTCCACCGTGTCGTCTATACCATCTTGCATTGGTGGAGTGTATCCAACAATGCTCATCACAATTTGCATAGGAATTAAATGGGCAAACACATCCCATTTCCAATTGCCCCTATAGTCCACCATATCAACTCATCTGTATAATCAAGAGTCTCAACCTCGCACCTCCTCTCTAAATGATTAATGATAGGCCCATAACTCTCCAACCAACTGTCTCTCTAAAATAAAATCCGTTTGTCATTCCCTACATTCCAGGTTGCATTACGGTTCACTCTGTGTCCCATTCTTTACAAATGGCCTTCCACAATCTTGAGTCAGATCGCATTGCCACCGGATTGCCCTCCCTTCTCCTAGTGCTCATATACTTGTCTTTTAGAACTTTTACCCATAAATGATTCTCCTTCATCATTCCCCAAGCCAATTTCATTAAAAAAGCTCTATTTATTGACTTCATTTTCTTTAACCCCATCCCGCCTTCTTCCTTCGGCCGACACATCTTGTTCCAGTTCACAAGATGAATTTTATCTCTACCTTCTTGTTGTCCCCATATGAATCTCCTGCATATTTTCTCTATCTCATAGCAAGTATGTTTAGGGATACCAACAACTTGCATCAGATACAAAGGGATCATGGATAGCACGGATTCTGAGAGAGTTATCTTCCCTGCCAGAGACAGATTACTAGCTTTCCAACCTGCTAACTTTTTCTGCATATTTTCTATTAAGTAACTATATGTATTCTTAGTTACTTTTTGGTGAAGCAAAGGCACCCCTAAATACTTTCTCATATCTTTAGTGATTTGAAAACCACTTCTCCTACTAATATCACCAGCGAAGAAGGCTGATACATTCTTTGAGAAAAATACTTTTATCTTTGTAGTGCTAACCTTACGCCTCGACGACTGCACAAAAGTATCAAGACATTTAGTAACTCTCTCAAGCTGATCCATACTTGTCTTTGTAAACAACATGTCGTCTGCAAAGCATAGATAAGAAAACTTTAACCCATTCCTCCTCATTCTAAAAGGCTTCCAACTATTTTTCTCCACCTGTCTGTTTATTAGCTGAGAAAGTTTTTCTAAACACAAAACAAATATATATAGGGATAGCGGGTCTCCTTGTCTTATACCTCTGTTAGGACTGAATTTTTGGGTTGCACTACCATTCCACAGAACATTAAGTGTTTGTGTTTCTATACTTTGCATGATGACTCTTATTAGATCACTAGGAAACCTAGCATCAATGAGAGTCTCTCTGATAAACTTCTAGCTCAACCTATCATAGGCTTTTTCAAGAATCACTTTAATCGCCATAAAACCTTTTTTACCTTTCATCTTACGCATGGAATGAATGGCTTCCTAGGCAACGATAATATTGTCTGTGATTTGTCTTCCCGGCACAAAGCTGCTCTGCACTTCACTGATGAGGTTCGACATCAAACTTGTAGTCTCCCCAATATTACCTTTGACACTGCCTTTAAAATCACATTACAAAGACCAATTGGTCTAAACTGATGTAGATATTCAGGCATCTGGACTTTTGGAATCAAGACTAAATATGAATAATTTATTCTCGACACGTCCTTATTACCTGTAAAAATGTCTCTAACATACCTGCAAACAGATTAACCAATCACATGCCATCGAGGCCGATAAAATATTGGTTGATACCCATCCGGTCCTGGGGCTTTGTACGACTTCATCCCAAATATAGTCGCCTTAATTTCATCATCTAGAATGGGGGCTTCCAAGCTGATTTATGTGATTTTGAACAATAATCGGAAAATTACCCTCCAACCGAATATCCTCCCGAGTCTCCTCCTAATCTTGCCAAAATAATTTTTGATAAAACTCCCTAGCAATGTCTTTTAACTCGTTTTCCTCCCATACCCAAACCTGCAACTCATTCTTCAAAGCTTTTATTTTATTCCTTTGCCTTCTGATGATGGTCTTTGTGTGGAAGTAGGAAGTGTTCCTATCTCGAAAAGAAATCCAATGACATCTTGACTTCTAGAACCAGTGAATCTCCTCCTGTCTAAGGATTTGTCTCAGTAGTCAGCCGAAAGGTCATCCTCCAATTGGTACAAATAAGGATTTCCTCTAACCGCTATTGCTTTCGTATTCCACCTAATCTTGCCAAAACCTTTCTTTTCTTCCGGAAAATGCTGCCATAAACCCATTTATTCCACATCTTCAATTGCATCGTCAAACCTTCTAAGGCCGTTGGCACCTCTGCATCCGTCTCCCAATGATTTTTCAAGAATTCTGCAAAAACACTGTGATGTAACCAGGCTGCCTCAAACCGAAATGGTCTTTCTTCTCCTTGCACTATAATCTCTGCTCTTTTAGTTCTACCATGATAGGGTGATGATTTGACTTAACCCTTGGAAGAACTAACACATTAGCATCATGGAACAGTTGCCTCCACTGAGCATTACCAAAACACCTATCCAATCTTTCCTGAACCCGCATATAACCATTTCTAATACTCCCTCTCCATGTGTATTTTGGACCTTTGCTGCCCAAATCTATCAATTTACATTCTTGCACCCATTTAGCAAAACGATGAATTCTACGATTATCTACTCCAGCTCCCCCCGATTTTTCCGTAGCCATCAGAATCTCATTAAAATCCCCAATAACCATCCATGGTAAATTGACATTTCTAGCCAAATTAGCAATTTCTTCAAAGCACTGTTTTTTTAAAATAACATTCAGATTAGCATAAACTCATCGTAAATAACCAAGCCTCACTGCTCCCTTCATCAACACTTCCATGTATAAAATGCCGAGAAGAATTCAATATCTTAACATTAATATTCGAATTATTCCACATCAACCATAAACCACCCGACGTCCCTTGAGCCTCAACTCTAAAGCTAGACTCAAAATTCAGTTTTTCAATAATTTTATCTGCTCAGAATCCACTAACTCTCGTCTCTACAACTGCCCCTATTTGAAACTTATGATTATTCCTCAAATCATGCATCACCGCACAAAATTCTCCACTTCCCGCACCTCTATAATTCCAGAAAAAAATTTTCATAAAATACTTGATATAAATATACTTACAAGCTAAGATGAAATTCATCTTCCTCCTGTGTTGTCCATGAGGGTCTCTCCCTCATCCACCATCATCTCCTCTTCAGGATTTTGAGAAACCACCATGAAATCTCCTTCGTCTCCTACTTCAGCTCCCCCTTCCATCCGGGTTTCCTTATTTGGTGGCTCCATCTCCTACACCTCTGTTTAATGAACTTGAGCTGTTCCACTCCTGTAAAATTCATGATTTGTTCGGAAACCACGTCTCGCCATTTCTTCTCTCAGCGCCATGGTGCTTGAATTATCCTTTGAGTCGCTGATATCCTTCCTCCTTGTCTCCGTGTCCGGACCAGTTACCTTCTCTTTTCCTTTCATTGAAGTCGCATGAATTAACACTGGGTCGCTGCAATTTTGCTCCTCTTGGTCACATTCTTCACCCACTTTTTATCCTTCACTTTGTAGTTCTTCTCACTCCATTCTTCTCGGTCTGGACATTTCAGGTTGCAATCTTCGACCCACCGCAAGGGTCTTCCACTTGTGGGCTCTTCTCTTGTCTTTGATCTATTGGGCCGATGATGGCCCTTTGCTTCTTGTGGCCCAATGGCCTCCCATCTCTTTGTTTTTCTTCAATGTTTCAGATCCGGTTTCCTTAATTACAATTCCTCTGCTGCCACCAGCTCTCTTCTCGGCCAAATCTTCATGACTCTCGTTTAATGCATCATAACGGGCAAAAACAATTAAACTTCTAGCCGTTGTATTCTTTAATTTTTTCCCAAGATTTACTGGCTATCCCTTCGCCCTTTCCATTTCCTCTATTTTCCTCCACCACAGTCTTCTTGCTAGGCAGACGGTGTCTCCGGTCAACTATCATCCATGCACCATAGGAATCCATGATTTCAGGTCTAACTAAAGTACTGAGGAGATCACCGAGTCATTTCCTTTTCACTTGGTTCATCTTGAGTCTCATGAGCGGTATGAGGACATATTTCCCGCTTATGTCCGTATTGGCCGCATTGGAAACAAATTAGATGTAAGCCCTCGTACATTATACGCCTAATTCTCCGACGTAGTCTAAATTTAGCCAATAATGGTTTCGTGAGGTCCACCTCCACGCAAATCCTTGCAAAATTCCCCCTCGTGCCTACTGACGTAGTTCGATCCACCTTCAATGTTTTTCCGATCTTATTCCCTATCTTCCACAATATCGAGCTGTCATAGTATTCTAGAGCCAAATCTGGTAGTCTAACCCACACCGCAACCTTATCAATTGTTGCTTCTACCGGATCAAAGTTGGGGTGCCATGTTCTTACCGTTAGATAATGGTCCGTCACCATCCAAGGACCTCCAAATAGCACATGTTCTCTATCATCAGTATTGGCAAATTTCGCCAAGTAAAAATCGTTGCCCAAGTCTGTTAACGTGAAATCCCCTCGGAGTTTCCACATATTTTTCAGGCGTTACATGAAAAACATATATCCCACCTTCCGACCCATGAGTTTGATTATAAGAGTTTGTTTCCATGGTGCCGGATTCTCTTTTTCTCCTCCATAGAAATTTTAATTACCGGACAGTCATCTTCATCAGATTCAGTCGTCGTCATCATCGGATACGCATTCGTTGAAATGATTGTCTTCATCCTCTTCGTTTCTTACGAAGTTTCTCCCATAAGTTTATCCACGTAACTCTATCCATTGATATCACCAATTTTGACCTTCTTCTTGGATCGTATTAGCAAATCGACTTCCTCTGTTGAATCATCCATTGCTTCCAGACAACTCTTTTCGGAGCCGTCCATTGTTTCTCAATTCCCGAGAGCGTTTTGTGTTTCTCTTTTAACTTGTGTTTTTCCTCCAACGGCTAATTAATTTCTTGATTTGCATGCTTATCTTTTTTTTAAAAAAAATACTTCGATATCTCTAGAGCTTTTATTTATTTATTTATTTATTTCAATTAGTGTTTCATTTATTCAGTACACACACCACCTTTGTTTCATATGAAACTAAAAGGAAAAGAAGTGATATTAGATTTAATGATTTTTTAATTCATTTATGTAGCTATTTACATCAAAAAATAATTTCTCACATAAAATGCACATTTCAAATCAACTTTGTAGCTAAATCAAAACCAAATCTATTTTCTAAATGATATTAAAAACACCTTTATTCATCGTAATAAATTCAAACTCATGATGCGAGTTTTTTTTATTGTTAATTTATAACAACGGGTAGGAATAAAAAACAAAAGGCCCATGTGGCCTATAACAACTGGTAGGAAATACAAGCAGAAATTATTTTATTGACATACTTTATATAGTTGGTATGACCTTGCTACGATGTCAATACCCGAGTTTTTAGTTATTATAAAATCATTATTAAATTTTAAAATATAATTTTTTAGAATTTTTATATAAATATTTCTTATCAACGTATTTCTTGAGTCGACGCACGTAATATTCTTAATTGAAAGTATTCTCTCTCTTAATAAAAAAATATATAATTGTCAAATCATGGTTATAAAAAATATGATTATATTTTGTGTGCGATTGAAGGCTTAAAAAAATCATAAACATGATATATAAATGTATTTAAACATTTTAATGACAAACAACTTCTTTTAACAGGATTTTCATACATAATTTATTATTATATTCTTATTTTCAAATCAAACATCATAACTAAAAGTAAAATTATATTAGTCAAATAAAGTTTTATAATAATATTTAATATTTAAGTCAAAAAGTAAGTGAATAGGGTAAATGTTTTGCAGGGTGTAAACTATTTAATAATAAAGTTTTATAAAAATGAAATAAAGTCTTATAATAAAAAAAAAATGATTAAAGATTCTATCAGCAGTTGATTGCTAACTTCCGACCAAAACAAAAAGGCGTTATCAACAATTAATAATTTTCAACAAGAATATATCAGGCCCATCACAGCCACAAATACAATACTCGCTGGAGCCACACAATTTGTACTTTAATTTAATTTAATTTAATTTTCTCCCATCATTGTCCTTTCAATTTTCTGTTCCGAGTCTCTTAGTCTTGGTCGTTCATTGATTAATAAACTCGGATGAATAAATTCTCCATTACCCACCTTCGAGTCCCGATTCATATCTGATCGTCGACCTTCACACTGTTCATGAAAGGCTCGAAAATCTGCAGGTATAAAAACCATCGCAGTTTTGGTTTATGAATCAGAGCTGGTTTCTCCCCGGCCTTTCTTGAATTTGACCTCTCTGGTTCCCGTAGTTTCTTGCTCTTAAATGTAGAAGGCAAGAAGAACAGTACTGCAGCAGATCAGAGAATGGCGGTAGAGTTAGCTGCAAGAAATGAGTGTTCCGCCGAAGCAGGGAAATTGCAGCCAGGTATAGCAGCTTTTCATTATAATTGTGTGTTAAAATTTCTAAGAGAGCTTGTTTTCTTTTTTTGACTTTGTTAATTTAAATTTACAAATATATTTATAAGAAGATTGATTATAAATCTTGGACAAGCAGGTACAAATATATATCATCGTTTCTGTTTATTTCCCTGGCTAAATCTCTTGAGCTTTTATTTTTTATTTTTCTTATACGGTACACCTATTTATCGATGTGACTTTTGCCTTTTGTAAAAGTTTATTTCCAAGTTGCCGCACGTGAAAATTATAACGATTTTGTTTTTTACGATAACAGATAATTTATTATAAATCAAATAAGGTCTCGTTTTTTATTGTGTTTTAAACCGTTTTTAAAAAAGATTTAAAATTTATTTATTTTTATTTTCTGATATTAAATATTTTTTCTTAAAAAAATACCATTTTAATATAATTTTAAATAAAATACATTTTCAAAAGGTTCCCCGGAACGTTCCAGGAACGTTATTCGCTGTGCTGGTCATTTTGATATTTCGATCGCATTCACGTTTGATTAAATTGCTAGCTATACAGCAACCAACCATTACAATCCTTTCTACTCAGTTTCTATTTCCTTCACATGCCGACCGATACAGAGAAGAATCCATCTGAAGAAGGGCCTGCAGGTATGTATTACCCCTTAATCTATGATCAGCATGTTTAGTTCCGACTAAGAAGGCACATGTTAATTTATCAGCTCAAATCCCAATTTAATTCTTTACCATAAGATCTGAATTAACCATAAATAATCATATCAAAACTTTATTGTATTATTAATTATATCAGCATTTCACTCATTAGTACATGAATATGATCGGGTGATTAATTAATTAATTATTACAGAACTACTAGCCGCTATTTTTCTTATGGGAACCCTATATACAAGTTATTGGAGAAAATACAGAGGCTCGCCCTTCTTCTTTTTTGTGCGACTAGCAAGACTTATGTATGGTAACAAAGCAAGCGTGTGTTTGTTTTGCACTGCAAAAGCTTGACCATTAATTAGTCTCTCAGGGTTCAGCTTGTCGTCATTGGATTTTGGGGAAAGATTAGGTTTTTACTGCAGCCTGAAGAGCTACGTTTTCCTTTACAGATTGGTGTGGCATATAGATCATGGATATTGGGGGATAATCAAGATATTTACAGGCTGCTTGAAACCGTTATGAAGTAGGAAAAACTTCAAATTAGATCTGGTGATCAATGATTAATAGCTAGCTAGATTGATGGGGTAATCTGAAACAACCATATCTGCAATGAATTTTTCGTTGCTAAACAAATTCCATTGCTAACACCCCTGTTTTTTAGTAGTGTGCTCTCTTAAAAAGTCCTGGAGATCTTCGGAATGCTTTAGTTAGTAAATATAGAAGGAAAATAATGTATAAGAAAACAGGACGAATAGCCTATAAAAACAAAAAAGTGTAGGAGATCGATCTGTGTATATAAGAGGAAGAGTGTGTGGAGCAGGAGAGAAAGGGCGGGTGATTATTGACGAAACATGTAGGCGGGTGATACTCGACGGAGAGAAAAGTAGGAGCCACTTATAATCGTAGGAATTAAGCTGGACGTCCCAAAGAAAAATTATGTATGTATCGTATAGCGACAGTGGATGATGCATTGTGACGCGTGTCAGTGCTGGATTTCTATGAGGTTGAGCCCAGAAACACAGGGGACAACCCCCTAAACTATATATTTCCTATCTTAAGAACAGAAAGCTTGCTCGTTCGGACTACAAATTGGGCATGGCAGACGAATTTTATGTACACCTAACAGATATTTTGTTTTTTTAAGAAAAATGGTATCATCACTGCGTATAGACACACATATAGCACTTTTTTTTCTTAAGTAGCTCATGCAAACACTATTAATTACATGTTTTCTTGAAAACTACAGGTGCTGGGAACACAGTCGCCGAGAAAGACCATCATAAGCCTTCTAGGAAATTAACTGAAGCTGAGAGGAAAAGGAAACAAGAATGCCAGAGGGAGAGTCTTGCTAGAAAGAAGGTACGTAGTGCATGCATGTGCAGATAGTATCCACCTCTGTGTCCCTTAATTTTCTCTTAGTAAACTAATTTATCCTTTTTATTTATATACACCGGTGCAGCAAAAGATGAAAAGTACAGAGGAAGAGGCGGGAGAGCTCAAAAAGAAGTGTGCCTTTTTCGAAGGGCAGGTATCTGTGCTTGGAAAGGAAGTGAGTGAACTTAGAGATGAAACTGGTTGGAAACAAGCAAAAAATATGCTCGAAACCCTTCTGGTGGATATTACAAAGGTTGCTAACAAAGTTGAAAAAGATACTGCTACATTGGCGAGGATTTGGGAGATAATTAACGGGGTGAATTTTCCTTCCCCGTACCTTGTTTTTTTTGCCTTCAGAAAAACATTGCACGTACGTGTCTTCTATATATATTGTAATCAAAAAGAAATATTTAGATGCACACCCACACACTCTACTGTTGTTTTGGTGAACAGGTTATATATATATATATATATATATATATATATATATCGAATTAAGGATTCAACTTTTGGCAACTTACTTCTCTAGTATACTTCTCCTCTAAAAGAGCAAGTTAGATTAATTCCTACATTTTATTTTCACAGCATACCTTCACTTTTTATAGAATTGTATTCCTTTTCTTTCTATCAATATTATAAATCACATGAATTTTATGGCAAAAACACTCTGCATGTAGAAAGGAGTGCAGGGGAAGCACATCTTATAGCACGGAAGTGCTAGAAGGGGTTCCTAACCCGATGGAGTCGGCCATGAGTTTGAATGGCTCGGTAATGTCAGGCTCATTTAAACCATGTGAATCACTCCCTGATGCGGACAAGCTGATATGCATTTATTCATTTTCTTTGCTTCCTCTTTCTAATTTAGTGCTCTAATTTACCACTCAATGTGTTATTTTGATTTGGTTTCAGACCTTCAATGAGCTCAAGGAGCAATACATTGCCTCCGAAGCACAGCACGCACAGGAGAAACTCACGTTGCTTAAACTCCACGCTCAGGAGATGGATGCCACAGTAGCACGCCATGCTCAGGAGATGGCTGCAGTCAAAAGAGAGTACAGCCTAGAGTACTTGGTAATGTTGCTATACCTCTTTATTTTCATATTCTATTCTTTTTACTTAAAAACATTGCATTGAGATTAATGAATCTTTTGCTCTCACTCACACATGCACAGTACTAGAGAGACTTTCAAAATCTGTATTTTTTTTATTATTAACTCTCCGTCTACACTAACTTCATGATATAAACATTCTCCTCTCTTAAACTTGTTTCATCAAACATCATAACACAGAATACAAGACATTTTTGCCTTCAGTGATTTTGTAAGAAAACCTACTACTTGCTCACCTGTTCTAACATGGATCAGCTCACCTTCTATTTCTTTCATACACTCCTATAGAATGAAAAGAATTATTAATATGCTCTGATAGTTCATCATGGACGGGTTTTTTTGCTAATACAATTACAGAGCACACTCATATGGGCATGTGACAAAACCATCATGTGTAAGATAGCCATCAATTCTAGACTTTCATACTCTTGGTGTTTGTTTAAGCTTATAAAAAGCTTTCTTAACTTTGCACACCTTTCATTTGTTTTGTTTTTTTCATTCATTAAAACTCATATTTAACTCTTTCCTTTTTTTTAGCATATACACCATGTTTTGCCACCATAATCATATGTAAAAGTAAGAAAAAAAACAATTACTTGTTACCACTGGATAATGTAAATTTGACACATATATTTCAGTGCACCAAATCAAGTTTTTATCTCTTGTTGATTATAGTTCACTGTATCTTTTTTCTATTAAATTCCATAATTCCCGGTCTTGTGCACTCAAAGAATCATAGTGTTTTGTGAGCTAAGGACTTTGTGAATGAATGTAAGTGTTATTATTGTTGGAGACCATTGTTACACTCATGTTATAATACCAATGTTGTTGGAATAAAAAACAATACAGGAACAACAAAATCAATGAATCTCTTGCACTCACCCACACATACACAATAAAAGACTTTCAAAACCTGTATTTTCGTTTTACTCTCCTCATACACACTCACAAACACCATACATTGACTTTTATATAGAATTTAAATGAAATGCTTAGTATTGACACTTACTAATCTTTGTAAAACATAGATGTTATTCTTGAGTGAATTATTGTTGTTCAGTCTATACTAACAAACTTAATGATTACACTAACTTCATGATACTATTAACATCAATGAAACTTGCTTTTTCACAAAACAACTTTTACATTCAACTTCATTTTCTATTTATACTCTAATAATTTAAGATTATTTATAGGAGAACATGGGGCAGCCGCCTGCAGAAGCATTTTCAGACTTCGATATTAATCAGTACCTGAATCTTGATGAGACACTTATGTAGCAGTGTTGAGATGAAAAATGTTGTTTGGGCTCCATAAACGACATACACACATATGCATGGAGAAAACAAACATTTGGATGATGATGGTTTAGTATTTTATTTATTATCTAATTTTTATGAAATATTTTGAATCACTATCATGGTTTTTCTTGTGTGTTAATTTCTCTGTATTGATACTTGAAGTGCCCATATACTTTTATGTGTGGTTAAATTAAAGCGTTTAGACTTGCAATTAATTTCCACATGTATAGTTAATACTTTTGATGATAGTGTTGTTGATTGTATAACATGGAACCTTTTATCTATTTCTTGACTTGCTTATCTTCTTTTTTTTAAAAAAAATAGTCTGATATATCTAAAGCTTTTATTTGTTTATTTATTAACTTCAATTGGTGTTTCATTTATTCACTACACACCACCTTTGTTTCAAATTTTTTCAGAATTTTTATATAAATATTTCTTTATCAAGGTATTTCTTTAGTCGACGCCTGTAATATTCTTAATTGGAAGTATTCTTTCTTTTAATAAAATTTTTTTTGTCAAATCATGGTTTTTAAAAAATATGTTTATATTTTGTGTGTGATTGAAAGCTTAAAAAACCATAAACATGATATATAAATCTATTTAAACATTTTGATGACAAACAACTTATTTTAACCGGATTTTCATAAATAATTTATTATTATATTCTTATTTTCAAATCAAACATCATAACTTAAAGTAAAATTATAAAAATCAAATAAAGTTTTATAATAATATTTAATAATTAAGTCAAGGCCATAAAGTAAGTGAATTGGGTAAATTTTTTGCAGGGTGTAAATTATTTAATAATAAAGTTTTATAAAAATGAAATAAAGTCTTATAATAAAAAAAATGATTAAAGATGCTATCAGCGGTTGATCGATAAATTCCGACCAAAACAAAAAGGTGTTATCAACAGTTAATAATTTTCAACAAGAATATAATGGGCCCCATCACAGCCACCACACTCGCTGTAGCCACACAGTTTGTGCTTTTATTTAATTTTCTGTTCCGAGTCTTTTAGTCTTCGTCTTCCATTGTTTAATGAACGATACCTCGGAGCCACAGATGAATAAATTCTCCATTACCCACCTTCGAGTCCCGATTCAAATCTGATCGTCGAGCCTGCACACTGTGCACGGAAGGCTCGAAAATCTGCAGGTATAAAAACCATCGCAGTTTTGGTTTATGAATCAGAGCTGGTTTCTCCCCGGCCTTCCTTGAATTTGACCTCTCTGGTTCCCGTAGTTTCATGTTCTGGCAAGAAGAACAGTACTGCAGCAGATCAGAGAATGGCGATAGAGTTAGCTGCAAGAAATGAGTGTTCCGCCGAAGAAGGAAAACTTGCAACCAGGTATAGCAGTTTTTCATTATAATTGCGTGTTAAATGTAGAGGCAAGAAGAACAGTACTGCAGCAGATCAGAGAATGGCGATAGAGGCAGCTCTAAGAGAAATGACTGTTCCGCCGAAGCAGGGAAACTGCAACCAGGTAAATTGATTATAACTGCGTGTTAAAATTTTCACAGATAAAATTGAGAAAGCTTGTTTTCTTTGTTTGACTTTCTTAATTTAAATTTATAAATATATTTATAAGAAGATTTATTAGATAAATAAATTTAAATGATTTGGCTTTGGCTTGCTATCCATTATTACACATACAATATAGTAATTTTAATATCTCCGAGTCTTCGTTAATTTTATTTTTTATTTTTTTATCCGCGAGTCTTTTTTAATAGATCGTATGACGAAGTCTTCGTCAATTACGTGAATAAATGAATAATTTATTCATCGCCAAGTGGTTATATCACAGAGTCATGTGTGTAAACTTGTGTAGGGCTGCTTCATTAATTCAGCGTGGATGTGACTTCTTTTGCCTTTTAAAAGTGTAAAAGTTTATTTCCAAGTTGCCGTACGTGAAATATTAACAGATAATTTTAGATTAATTTATTATAAATCAACTAAAATTTAATTCATTGTTAAGTGATCTTTTGCATTTGGCATTACATTTTAAAATTGTTTTTTTTTTAAAAAAATAAATAAATATATATATATATATATTAACTTTTAACTTTAAATTAATTTTTTTTAATATTTTTAAATTATTTTCATGTGCTGATGTTAAAATATTTTTTTTAAAAAAAAATAATATATTTTTTTATGAAAAATATTTTAAAAAATCAACGTTATCATATTTTCAAAGAATCTTGAAAAAGAAAAATAAAATAAAAAACATAGTGACAATTTGTCAACAATTTGGAGAACAGGACCACATAAAACAAATGGGACACTCATCTTCCCATGGATAACATAAGCTCAACACTTCTTTTATTATATGTACAGTGTCCAAATCTCCAAGATGGCCCCTTGGGTTGAAATGAAAAGGGAGAGATGATATTTCGCTCGAATTCACGCGATGATGTCTTCCCATGGCTAGCTTATATCCTTAAAACAAACATCTCTCTCGTTTGATCAAATTGCTAGCTATACAGCAATCAACCATTACAATCCTTTCTACTCAGTTTCTATTTCCTTCGCATGGCGACCGATCCAGAGAAGAATCCATCTGAAGAAGGGCCTGCAGGTATGTATTACCCCTTAATCTATGATCAGCATGTTTAGTTCCGACAAAGAAGGCACATGTTAATTTATCAGCTCAAATCCCAATTTAATTCTTTACCATAAGATCTGAATTTACCATAAATAATCATATCAAAACTTTATTGTATTATTAATTATATCAGCATTTCACTCATTAGTACATGAATATGATCGGGTGATTAATTAATTAATTATTACAGAACTACTAGCCGCTATTTTTCTTATGGGAACCCTATATACAAGTTATTGGAGAAAATACAGAGGCTCGCCCTTCTTCTTTTTTGTGCGACTAGCAAGACTTATGTATGGTAACAAAGCAAGCGTGTGTTTGTTTTGCACTGCAAAAGCTTGACCATTAATTAGTCTCTCAGGGTTCAGCTTGTCGTCATTGGATTTTGGGGAAAGATTAGGTTTTTACTGCAGCCTGAAGAGCTACGTTTTCCTTTACAGATTGGTGTGGCATATAGATCATGGATATTGGGGGATAATCAAGATATTTACAGGCTGCTTGAAACCGTTATGAAGTAGGAAAAACTTCAAATTAGATCTGGTGATCAATGATTAATAGCTAGCTAGATTGATGGGGTAATCTGAAACAACCATATCTGCAATGAATTTTTCGTTGCTAAACAAATTCCATTGCTAACACCCCTGTTTTTTAGTAGTGTGCTCTCTTAAAAAGTCCTGGAGATCTTCGGAATGCTTTAGTTAGTAAATATAGAAGGAAAATAATGTATAAGAAAACAGGACGAATAGCCTATAAAAACAAAAAAGTGTAGGAGATCGATCTGTGTATATAAGAGGAAGAGTGTGTGGAGCAGGAGAGAAAGGGCGGGTGATTATTGACGAAACATGTAGGCGGGTGATACTCGACGGAGAAAAAAGTAGGAGCCACTTATAATCGTAGGAATTAAGCTGGACGTCCCAAAGAAAAATTATGTATGTATCGTATAGCGACAGTGGATGATGCATTGTAATGCGTGTCAGTGCTGGATTTCTATGAGGTTCAGCCAAGAAACACAGGGGACAACCCCCTAAACTATATATTTCCTATCTTAAGAACAGAAAGCTTGCTGGTTCGGACTACAAATTGGGCTTGGCAGACGAATTTTATGTACACCTAACAGATATTTTGTTTTTAAGAAAAATGGTATCATCACCGCGTATAAACACATACATATAGGACCTTTTTTCTTCAAGTAGCTCATGCAAACACTATTAATTACATGTTTTCTTGAAAACTACAGGTGCTGGGAACACAGGCGCCGAGAAAGATCGTAACCCTTCTAAGAAATTAAGTACTGAAGATCAGAGGGAAAGGAAACAAAAATACCAGAGGGAGTGGACTGCTAGAAAGAAGGTACATAGTGCATGTGCAGATAGTATCCACGTACCTTTCTCTTAGTAAACTAGTTTATCCTTTTTATTTATATACACCGCCGGTGCAGCAAAAGATGAAAAATACAGAGGAAGAGCTAAGAAAAAGTGTGCCTTGTCCGAAGGGCAGGTATCTGAGCTTAGAAAGGAAGTGAATGAACTTAGAGATGAAACTGGTTGGAAACAAGCAAAAGATATGTTCGAAACCCTTGTGGATATTAAAAGGTTGGAAACAAAGTTGAAAAAGATACTGCTGCATTGGCGAGGATTTGGGAGATAATTGACGGGGTGAATTTTTCCTTCCCCGTACCTTTTTTGCCTTCAGAAAAACATTGCACGTAGTGTCTTCTATATATATTGTCATAAAAAAGAAATATTTAGATGCATGCCCACACACACTACTGTTGTTTTGGTGAACAGGTTATATATATATATATATATATATATATATATATATATCGAATTAAGGATTCAACTTTTGGCAACTTACTTCTCTGGTATACTTCTCCTATAAAAGAGCAAGTTAGATTAGTTCTTACACTTTAATTATTTTCACAGCATACCTTCACTTTTTATAGAAGTGTATTCCTTTTACTTCTATCAATATTATAAATCACATGAATTTTATGGCAAAAACACTCTGCATGTAGAAAGGAGTGCAGGGGAAGCACATCTTATAGCACGGAAGTTCCTAACCCGATGGAGTCGGCCATGAGTTTGAATGGCTCGGTAATGTCAGGCTCATTTAAACCATGTGAATCACTCCCTGATGCGGACAAGCTGATATGCATTTATTCATTTTCTTTGCTTCCTCTTTCTAATTTAGTGCTCTAATTTACCACTCAATGTGTTATTTTGATTTGGTTTCAGACCTTCAATGAGCTCAAGGAGCAATACATTGCCTCCGAAGCACAGCACGCACAGGAGAAAATCCGCCATGCTCAGGAGATGGCTGCCATAGAAGCAAGCCACACTGCCGCAAAAGACCGTCATGCTCAGGAGATGGCTGCCGCAAAGAACGCCATGCTCAGGAGATGGCTGCTGCAAAAGACCGCCATGCTCAGGAGATGGCTGCAGTCAAAAAAGAGCACAGCCCAGAGTTGGTAATGCTGCTATACTTCTTTATTTTCTTATTCTTTTTACTCAAAAACATCGCATTGAGATTAATAAATCTTTTGCGCTCACTCACACATACACAGTACTAGAGAGACTTTCAAAATCTATATTTTTTCTGGTATTAACTCTCCGTCTACACTAACTTCATGATATGAACATTCTCCCCTCTTGAACTTGTTTCATCAAACATCATAACACAGCTTTTTCTACAAATACAAAACATTTTTGCCTTCAGTGATTTTGTAAGAATATCTACTACTTGCTCACTTGTTTCTAACATGGATCGGACCCCCTTCTATTTCTTTCATATACTCTCTTATGGAATGAAAAGAATTATTAATATGCTCTGATAGTTCATCATGGACGGGTTTTTTTGCTAATACAATTACATACTTGTTATTATCAACATAAATTATGGTTTCTTCCTTTCGCTTGTTAATTATGATTTTTCTAACAGTTTCCTCAACCACACTACATATAAATTCCTTAAATGTTCCACGTACCTACTCACCAAGCAAACTCCAAATAAAACATCAGATTAGTATACTACTTGTTAAATATTGTAGACACCCTACAATGCTTTTATAAAATGTTAGGTTCATTAGTGCTCATTCTCTTTCTTTTTTGTTAGCTTGATTCCATGTTCAACTTGTGTTTCTACAAGCTAACAATCTTTCATGGTAAATTTCTTCGAATTTTATGTAAAATACTTAACATGTGAAATAAAAATTACACTATTGCATTGTTTCACTTCAATCCCCAAGCAGCAGCAGGCCATAAGACCTAAGTCTTATGTGTTTTTCTTCCCATTCAGAGCACACTCATATGGGCATGTGACAAAACCATTGTGTGTAAAATAGCCATCAATTCTAAAATTTCACTCTTGGTGTTTGTTTAAGCTTATAAAAAGCTTTCTTAACTTTGCACACCTTTCATTTGTTTTTTTTCATTCAATAACAAACCCAGGTGGCTACAGCTTTTTAAGATTGCTATTAAGAAAGGTGTCCTTGACATCCATCTAGTACAATCTGCATTTCTTTTTGTTTCCCAAATAAAACAAAAACATCTTCATAATCATAACCAACTCTGTATTGTTGTTTATAGTTTTTTACTACCAATTTGCCTTTGTGCTTCTTCAATATTTGTTTTGCATTTTTTTTGGTTTTGAAGATCTCTTTCAGTCAATTTACCTTAGATCCTTCAAGAAGTGATGTTAACTGCCATGTTCTATTTTCGTGAATAACACTTATTGTCGAGTCTATACTTACAAACTTAATGATAACACTAACTTCATGATACTATTAACATCAATGAAACTTGTTTTTCACAAAACAACTTTAACATTCAACTTCATTTTCTATTTATACTCTAATAATATAAAATTATTTATAGGAGAAGTTGGAGCAGCCACTTGCAGAATTCGATACTAATCAGTTCCTAGTTTTTGTTGAGACACCTGGATGTAGCAGTGCTGAGATGAAAAATGATGTTTGAGCTTCGTGAACGACATACATACATATGCATGGAGAAAACAAAGAGTTGGATGATGATAATTGAGAAAAAGAAGAAGCCTATAAGATTGTTTACAATGGTTTGATACTTTTTATTATCTAGTTTTTATGAAAAATTTTGAATGCACTATCAAGGTTTTTCTTGTGTGTTAATTTCTCTGTATTAATACTTGAAGTATCTAAATACTTTTATGTGTGGTTAAATTAATGCTTTTAGACTTGCAATTAATTTCCACTTGTTTCCATTAGTACTTTCAATGATAATGTGGTTAAATTAAAATATATCAAGAAAATGTCACCTTATTCATGTTGTTGGAAAAAGAGAGAGGATATAATATGATAGCTAATTTATAAGAGCAAAGCTAAATAACAATAAAAGAAATATGAGAAAGGATGTATTTCATTAATTGCTTTCTAAAAAATACATATTTTAAGCTCTTTTTTGTATCTCTTTATGTTTGTGTATTATGCTTCTAATTATAAACCTATATGCAAGCCCTAAACAATTAAGAAAAAAAAATCTAACTAGAAATCTAACATTCTAATTAAAAAATGATTCTAATAAACTAGTTTATTACAAAGCTTTTTTTATATTAAATATTCCTACATTAACTAGAATCCATCTTTTTAGCTAGAATTTTATATTAATATCTCGTGGAGTTCTAACATTATTAAAACTCTTACAAATTATAAATTCTACTAGTCTAAATTTTAATTGATAACACAACAAAACACAAGGCGTTTTTCATCACCATTAATAGGAGTATGCACCAATTTATCATATATCACGTAATCCTTTCCTTCTACGACCATTGAGATTTATTCTTCAAAAAACTCACAAAGCCAATTAATTATCACTAAAGAACAAAATAACGATGAGATTATTGCATATTTAGTATGTTATTATGCTATTTTAGCATTTAACATGTGAAGTCATAAATTCTTCCAAATAACTAGGTACGTATTTCAATTTTCTTGTTTTTTAATTATCATGAACTAAATTATTTTGCAAAAAAAAAATCTTATCAAGTTTACATTTTTATCTTATAATTATGTGTAAAGATTGATTCGAGGATGCAAATTTATTTTTCGGGATGGGTACATGTTAGAAACTTTCTAGTTTCGAAGTCAACTAAATTAGAGTATTTTAATTTTCTTAAGAACTAATTAAAATATAAATCTTGATCGACCCATTTAATGTATTGCAACTCAAGTTCTGAAAGCCCAAACTCTAATTTTTATTTTTATTTTTTGAAGTGTCTCGGGCTCTTAGCTTAAATAAATAATTTGTAAAGTGCTTCAAAAGTTACGGTTAAACTCATTATCCAGTCGGACTTTTAAGTATTTAAGTAAACAATTTTCACCTTGTTTATTTGAAAACTCACTAGACCGTACTCCAATTATGGTTTTCATAAACAAAGATGAAATCAAAAGGAGAAAAAAATAACAATAAAAGAAAAAAAACACAATTCAAATAAAAAATATTATGGGATGAGTAGGGCAACAATGATTCTTTGATCCCTTTTAGTTTTTTTTTTCTTTTTCTAAGTTTAGTGTCAAAACATAAAACCACGGGAACAAAATATAAACAATGCACTTAAGAAGAAATTAAATACAATGACACATCTATAAGGAAGGAATTTTTTTTTAGTTCCATGTTCCTGTAAAAGTCCTAAAAACACATGTAAACTTAAATGATATAATGAAATGGAAAACAAAGAGCCAAACAAGTTAGAAAGGACAAAATAGCTTTATTAATATTAAATTATACAAAACATATTATTATTTTTATATTAAATAAATAAATAAAATACAAAAAAATTATAATATGAAATAAACATGCTATTTCAGGGAAAAATCTAATTCTTTAAAAGCAACAAATAGAACTCTTTAGTCTTCCTTGTCCGAGATTTCTTTTTTAATATTAGTCTCATGCTATTATGGATTGCGGGAGAAACAAGCTACATTATTGATTTCTATTGATGAAAGATTCTAATAATAATAAAAAAAAAAAACACAAAAGAGGGATTTAAAATATATTATTTAAATAGATAAAAATATTTAAATTACTTTCGATGATATATTACTATGATTTCATCTGTTTTTTAATTTCATTTTTTTTATCAAATAAATACCAACAATCACAACTTGAAAATCATTAATCTTTTTTAATTTCAAATTCGAAGATGCTAAAATGGCTGGATAAAAAAAACTTGTTCAGAGAGATCCATCCATCTTGGTCTAATTAATAGGATCCATACAAGTCCAGAACCTTGTAAGCCCAAAGAAGAAGAGAAGCCTCACTGTCACTCACTAGTCGCCAATCAGCAGTGACAATCCCCTCTTTCTTATCTCAAAAAAAAAACAGCCCTAAATTATAAATAATATATATTCTTATGTATATAATTTAACATAAATAAATTCATAATAATAAATTTATATGATATAACTATATATAAGTTATAGATTAGGAGATAAAATGTATAAATTTTTAAGTGTAGTTTGTTGCGCAAGCATAAAATATATTTTTTAAAATGTAAATATTGTGTCATAAAAAATTAAAAAAACACGAACCAATATAAAAAAAAGAACATAATATTTTTATAAGAAAAAAATAAAAAAGTAATCACTAAGATCATCGTCATTATTATGCAGATAATAAAATTATAAAATCATTTAATAAAAAATAATAAAAAAAAAGCAATATTAAATTAAAAAATTATAATAATTCAACATTTAAAATTATTGTTGTTGTTAAAAATTATTAAATTATAATAAGTAAAAAAAGAGTAATTTACATTTATATTCCCTAGACTACTCGAAACAGTAAGACAGCGACAGCAAGTCTCTAACAGCATTAACATTTGAGATTAGGTTCTCTCTCTCTCTCTTGCGGCTAGGGTTTTTCTCCCCCCCCCCCTCTCTCTAACTTTATTGCATCATTTCCTTCTTCTGTTTTTTTACAGATCTAGGTTCGTTATAGACAAAATAGACGATAGATATGGAAGTTTTGATACACTAGTTTTTTTTTTTTTTTTTTTGCGGAGGCGTTTTTTTTTTGGCGTGGATTTTGATTTGTGGTGAGGTTTTTGTTTATCGGAAATGGCGACGATCAACCCTTTTGATTTATTGGATGATGACGCTGAGGACCCTTCTCTCATTGCTGCTCAGAAGCCGTTGGTTTCTCCTCCCGCCTCCGCCGCCGCCAAGAAAGGCTCGGCTCAGACTCAAGCCAAACCGGCGGCTCCTGCTGCTAAGCTGCCTTCCAAGCCTCTACCTCCTTCACAAGCTGGTCAATTATAATTATTTAGCTGTTTGTTTGTCGATTTTTTTTATTCTATTATATGTGAATTTTGAGATTTTCTTAAATATATTAGAAATTTTATTTTGTTATTTTTGAAAGCTAACTGCCTGAAGCCTGTCACTTTTTAAGAATTTTTGGATGCCTGGTAGCAAAACGATTTTAAACAAAACGAATATATATGTATATGTATAAATAGGCGTGCTAATTTGTTTGGTTTAATTTCTGTAGTGAGGGAGGCAAAGAATGAAGGTGGGAGAGGAGGTCGTGGTGTTGGTGGTGGTGGTGGACGAGGATTTGTCCGTGGTCGTGGGGGTTATAATAGGGACTTCAATAATTTTGAAAGTTCATTTGCTAACACTGGAGCACCAGCTGCGCAAGGGGCTTCTGAAGATGGAGATGCTGGAAAAAGTTCTGAAAGGAGGAGTTCTGTTGGACCTCGTGGTGCCGGTGGTTTCCGCAGTGGCCGTCATGGGGGTTTTGCCAATGGAGAAGATGGCGAAGGAGAGCGTCCTCGTCGAATACATGAACGTCGAAGTGGGACTGGACGTGGGTGGGTATTCCTTGATGATCATATTTTTTTCATTATGTGCTCATGCATCTAAATTGATTTGCCTATGAGTGCAGAAACGAGATGAAGCGAGAAGGGGCTGGTCGTGGGAACTGGGGAACTCAGACTGATGAACTTGCTGGGTGAGTACGGTTTTGTAAAATGAAAGTTTTTTATATCCGTGCGAGAGTCATTTCCCACTGTAATAGTCTTTGGTTTTTTTATATATATATATATATATATATCCTGTTATGCTTGTGAAGATATACTTCATTTCAAGAATAGGTTGGTATTTATTCTTTCCTTTTATTTTAGGATAACTGAGGAAGTTGGCAATGATGGTGAGAAGAATTTGGGTGATGAGAAACCTGTGGCTGAAGCGGCAGCTGATGGAATCAAGGAGAACCCTGATAATAAGCTTGAAGAAAAAGAACCAGAAGAAAAGGTGAAGAGTCTTAGTAGTCATTAGGTGTTTTGTCGTCTCCATATTACAATATCTTATTTTGTTTTGTGTTGCTCAGGAGTGTGTGTGTGACACCGTAGTTTAATTATTGATATCAGAATGTACAGTAAATTTCTACTTGAAGGGGCATGCAAATATTGATGGTTGTTATCTGGAAGGTCTGTTCCTTAGCACGATTACAGTTTTGGATGTTGGAAATTTTATGATTGGCTGGACCTGGTTTTTCCATTTCTGGTTTATCTAGTTCAAGGGCAATTTTGTTGTTTCACTTCTGGTGTTTTGTACGAGTGCTGACCTTTTTTGTCTAGATTACCAGCTCTGGGATATTAAAGACCAACTTTTCAATATAAACTTAATAAAGCAATTCACAATATTAGCATTGAGCATTCAATAATGGTATAAGAAATTTTGTACTCTTAAAGTTATAGTTATGATGCTTGATTTTTTTCTATTCAGGAGATGACTCTTGAAGAGTATGAAAAGGTGCTGGAAGAGAAGAGGAAGGCCCTGCTGACACTTAAGACAGAGGAAAGAAAGGTGGATGCCAAAGAGTTTCAATCCATGCAGCAGATTTCAAGCAAGAAGGAAAACAATGATGTCTTTATTAAATTGGTAAAGACTATTGAGCGTTGAAGTTTTCAATTTTCCCATTTGTTTTATAAACCATCATCAGTGCTTTGAATATTTTTGCAACTATTTTCTATATTCAAGGGCTCTGACAAGGATAAGAGAAAAGAGGCATCTGAGAAAGCTAAAAAGGTAATCATGTCTGCCTCTATTTCCTTACCTAATTTTCATTTGTTCTAGCATATAAGCTATGGGGAACACCCTGACGAATTATCTTTGTTCTCCTAGCCATCTCCTTTCAGTTTGTCAACCTTTTAGTTTTGTGTTCATGCTTGTTTGTTTCACCTATTCATTATGCACTTCTTGTCTCCGCTGATTATTTGATGATGTTTCTGAAATGGGGCGAACAGCAATAACTTTTTTCCTCTTGTATGTTGAAGCAGGCTCTTCTGGACATCACTTTTCAGCTCATGTAGACGAATATGAACTTTTGTACACCCTTGTTTGAATCACTGGGGAGTTACTGTTGATATCTATTTCTGAACTGGATTGCATCAGTTAGAATCTGTTTTATGAAGAATGGATTTATTTTTTTGCCTTCTTAAACTTCGTTCATGTCGACTATTGGGATGTGAACAATGTTTCTCGTTTTGACCACTGGAGTTGCTATTGATATATATGAACCGTGTCAAATGAGTGGATTTTTCTGTGGACTGGAACTGTATTTTATCTTTCTGTGTCTATTTCATTCTTCTCTCACACCATTTAATTTGGATTATTGCTAATCATCATCCTATCTGTTGTGATGATTGCAGTCTGTCAGCATTAACGAGTTTTTGAAGCCTGCTGAAGGGGAAAGGTACCATGGGTCAGGTGGCCGTGGTCGAGGGCGTGGCCGCGGAGCAAGAGGATTTGGCAATAGAGATGGAATCAGCGACGCGCCAGCGCCTTCCATTGAAGATCCTGGACAATTCCCTACCTTGGGTGGCAAATGAGATTCTCCAGGACAGATTTCCATCCATTTTCGGGTTCCTGAATGATCGGAATAACTTGGTTTCCTGTTTCAAAAGATCTATTTAAATTTATGCTGTACTACTGTATATTTCAGGCGTTTCATTGGTTCCCCTGTAGTTTCTTGGTGAATGAAATTCCATCACGTCGAGAATTTGGGTAACATGAAACGGATTATTTATGACTAGAAATTGCTTGTCAGTTTTGTTTTGGAGTAGAACCCTTCTTTTCAAGAGAAAAAATATGGAGTTTTGCATCTTTCGAAATACCATTCTGTTCACGTTATTTGATTTAGTTCGTAGTAAAGTCCGTGGTTAAACTAGAGGGCCGCTGGATGCGAGTGGACAATTTCAGACTTTTCAGAGATGAGTGAACGAGTTGTGGATCCGAGATTCTAGAAGTTTTTAGAACCACAGCATGGTTGATCAGTCTTAACTTGTTAGAGGAACCTTTAATGCTTTAATTATAAATGCATGCGTGTATTATATGTTCCTTAGTTTTGTTTTCTGTATGTTCTTTAGATTTGTTTTTTGTGTGTTTTAGTTTCGTGTTTTAAAGAGTTTTTTTATTTAGAAATATATTAAATAATTTAAAATAAAAAATAAAAATAACTTGGCATAACTTGCAAGTTGTGAATGTTTCTTATTTTATTCCAGGTCGGGATTTGGCCTCCTTTGTTTTATATACATACCTAAAAAAATTCAAATTATTTCAAGTGATGCCATTAACTATATAAATCTCACTTTGAAGAGAGAAAAAGGAGTAGATACAGGTACGAGAGATAAATTGTAACTCAATAGGTTGACATGTTACATTTCAATTTATTATTTTATCTACTCCAAAACTCAAACAGAATTTACAGTGGAAGTTCATTCCAAATCACAATAATTAATCTCCTAATTTTCAATTTTCAATTTTCAATTAAGAATTACTCGATTAACACTGATTTATTGAGTTTTTAGGCTGGATGTTTACATAAATTCTACGAAAATATTCCTATTATTTTTTGTGGGTCATTGGTTTTTTGTTAATCTTCTTTTAATGTTTGCATTTTTTTTAAAGAAAAATATATACAAGAAATAAGTAGTTATCACTTGTTATTTCCGTGACATCTTAGATTTTTCATCGAAAACAATCAAGATAAGATCATATTTTTCGGATTTGGCTATATTTCATTCAGAAGGTGTTTGAGATAATGACAGGTTGTTTTTTAAAGTATTTTTACTTTAATATATATCAAAATAATATATATATATATATATATATATATATATATAAAGATAATTTAAAACAAAAAAAAAAAAGCATGATTGGTTTGTGCTCCCAAACAACTTCGTAGAGTTTTTTTGGTATTATGGTTGGAGTTGCAGTTGTTTTTAAAAATATTTTTTACTTGAAAATGTATTGAAATAATATATTTGTTGCAGATTACAGATTGCAGAATTCACAGTGCATGGAGTTGCATGGTTTCTTGGTATCCCGCAGCTTAAGGAGTCCATTGCAGAATAGGAAAATTCTCATGAAGCAGCCGTGACTCATCAGTCCTGCTACTAATAGGATTGTTACTCAATTAGGAATTGTAATTATAAACAACTACAACTGGAGATAGTTCTCTCTATATATACTTGTACATGACAATTGCTATGTATAAGAACAGAGACTATTTTTCCTCACAATTTCTTCAATATATTTATTTTTTAAAATTATTTTTTATATCAATGTATCAAAATAATAAATATAAAAAAAACTATTTCAAAGAAAAAAAAACAAAAAAAATTGTTAAACAGAAAAATATAACGGTTCACTTGTGCCAAAGAATTATACGGGCCGAAAGATCCACACATTTATAAAGAGGCTTGTATAAATTCCAATCAAGTTTTGATATTTGGCCCACTAAGTTTAAGAACATGAAAGCTCGAGGCCTATCCAAGCCTTCTGTCTAATGCTATTTATACTTGTTAATGCTTCCAATTTCTACATTATCGCTCTCTTCTCGCGCTAACAGTCACCGACGAAAAAAACGGTCAAGAGACATTTCAACGGTGAATCGAGATTACCTCGACGGGGAGTCATCGGGGCCTGGAAGCCTCTCCTTCTATAGACAATACATCACGACCTGACCATGAATCCAGAGTAGTAAGTTACTAATCCAACAAAAATCAATTACATCAAACACTTATTAGGGTTTTTATTATGGTCTGATTAAGGTTTTCATTTAATCTCATAAGCTTTTTTTGGACTGGAAGTTGAAACTCGGTTCGTAAATCCTAGAATTACAAGCTCTTGCTGTAGATCCATGAATTTTAATGAAATTTTAGGTGTTATGATCAACTAATCGGCCCGAAAAAGATTAATTAATTTAATATAGGCTTGATACATTGTATGTAGCTTGATTGATTTGCATCTGTTTTTCCAATCACAAGTTTGAGCTATGATGAAGGTTTTGGACTACAGTGAAAGGCGCGAAGGCATTCAGGATGGAAATTTTGCACTGTGTATGTTCTAGATGCATGCAAGACTGCATAGTTGTTTCGAATGTTGTGTGTCTGAAAAGGAGGAAGGGCTCTTCTTATAAATATATTTAGATTTTTTCATGATTGTTGTAGATGAATCTCTCAATCTTAATGTCAACATGGGATGGGATGAAATGCATTGAATTTATTTATTTATTTTGACTTTTCTTATATTGACTTGGTCTGTAATTGATGTCAGCAACAATGATGTTGGTCTTTCCTGGGATCTCCTGGTTCCTGGGATATTTCACCTTTGTAACCTACTTTTTGATGGAGCTCTATTTCTTCTTCTTTTCTTTTGCAGTGATTATTTGTTCAAGCTTCTTCTCATTGGCGATTCTGGTGTTGGAAAATCCTGTCTTCTTCTAAGATTTGCTGTGGGTCTCAAACTGTTTTCATAGTGAATATTTTTATTGTTTGTTTATTTGGTTTATTAGTGTTTATTTCTGTGATTTTACTTGGACAAAACGTTTGCACTGATCATAAGAGATTGAAATGTTACCACCATGGAGGAAATAATATGCCCATGCATTGTTTTGTTCTCTCTGCTGAAACATGCACTTGATTTTTGTTGAGTTGTTTTTATGTGGTCGCATCTCATACATTTGAGAAATCTATAATTTCTATGATGCAGGATGATTCATATATTGAGAGTTATATAAGCACCATCGGGGTTGACTTTGTAAGTTAACACTACAATGCACTCCATAACAATTCTCATTGACATAGTGATGACTATTGTACCATATTACTGATTTCATTTTTTCTTACTTTGCAAGAAAATACGTACTGTGGAGCAAGATGGGAAAACCATAAAACTCCAAATTGTATGTACTTTGTTTCTGTGGACTTCCATTTTTGAGACTGCCATATTCTTTATTCATCACAATATATATCGCTAATGGAGCCTTTTTCTTTGATTTTTTATCACTTGGTGTTACCATGTCATAGTTTCTCAGTGACTTATACAATAGTTTAATTGCATTTTGTTTGGCATTTAGTGGGATACTGCTGGACAAGAAAGATTCAGAACAATCACCAGCAGCTACTACCGTGGGGCACATGGTATCATAGTGGGTGATCTTTCTCTTCTATTTCTCGATGTACTTTGATTGCACCTGGTATGATGTACTTTGATTGCACCTGGTATTTATCTTTTTAACATATCTCTTCATGGGTGGCTGCTGTAGGTTGTTTATGATGTGACAGACCAAGAGAGCTTCAACAATGTCAAGCAGTGGCTCAATGAAATCGATCGATATGCTAGTGATAATGTGAACAAACTTCTGGTTGGAAACAAGTCTGATCTCACTGCAAATAAAGTAGTGTCATACGAGACAGCAAAGGTTTTATTTTATCTCCATGTGACGAATTGTTATCTGCTGGGTATTGATGTGTATATTTGTGCTGATCAAAATTTAGTTATTGAACTAGACTCCATTTTCTGTCATTTTTAGGCTTTTGCTGATGAGATTGGCATACCTTTCATGGAAACTAGTGCAAAAGATGCAACTAATGTGGAACAAGCTTTCATGGCCATGACTGCTGAAATCAAGGATAGGTACTGTTCTGTTATTGTTCACGTTAACATTGAACCGCTATTCTCTCCAAAATGAAAAGAAATGTCAGACAAGTCTAGAAGTAGAAGTTCTTATTTGCCACTCTAGTTTTTCTTGCATTTAACTCATAGATTAAAGAGGTCTTTTAGCTTATTGGACAAGTCGGGAAATGGCTTATTTGCAAGTGTGTAGTGTGATTTGGCTTGGTGGACCTTTTTAAATCAAACCCTACTGTGATTAAATGGAGATTAAATACAAGATTGTATTTAAATGAACTTTAAATGTGGTCAATCTGATCTTGGGTACCAGGAAAATGAGCAGTAAATTAGATTTTCTGGTTGATAGATATTCGTTGTATTGGGTGTGTTACTTCTATTCTTCATCGTTGCCCCAGTTTAAATTGGATTAAGCTAATTGTCATATCTAAAAAGATGTTCTAGAATGTAGTAAATTTATTGATTTTTGTCTTTGCTTGCCTATTTGTGCACCTGGTTGCAACTTTATGTAACACACCTTATACGTTAAATTTCCTATCAATCCAGAATGGCAAGCCAACCAGCCATGAACAACGCAAAACCTTCAACTGTGCAGTTCAGAGGACAGCCTGTTGAACAAAAGGGTGGCTGCTGCTCGTCTTGAGCTAGAAGTATTGATGAGTTTTCTGTACTTGTCCATTGGCTCGACCATTACCTGTAAGATACCTTTTCTCTCTTTATTCTCATGTGCCACATAAAACTCAATTTGAAGTCGAACAATGTTATTAATTTCCCTCTTAAGTTTTTGTAAACTGTTTCAAGGTCGGTTCTTAAACACATCTGGGCTTGTACAAAAGTAGTAATAGTATTCAACGTCCTTCCTGATGTGATCCATTCTTTAAGACCACGTGTCTGTACGTTTCACTTCTGTGGTTAATTTTGTTGTTTATTCAAGTGTGGATTCAAGCACATGAATAAATGAGCATGTTTCTAGCCATGATATGGGTTAGCTCAACTATTGGGATGGATGAAGTTTATCCAAATGTGCATCGTCCAATATTATTTTAAAACAACCGAGTCAGAGATGAGGATGGAGGGATTCTAAAGTTGGGGAATCTGTAGGATGAAGCAGAACATGCTACAAGATTGAGAACTCTGGTATAAATTGCACATAGGTTCGATATGAAAATACTTCTGAGACCATTTTCTCCCTCAGGAAAAGGGAAACGTGATCCTTGGATAACTCTGGCAGAGGGGTACTATCTTCGTCATGCTGTCATGGAGCTAACTTCAAATATGGGTGTAGCTATTTACTGGCATGAACCAGGTGCCTGCTCAGAAGTTGCCAATGTTTGGCGATTTGGGTACAGCTCGATGCCAACCTGGTCCCCAAAATTAATATGAACAAAGAGGTAAATGGTGTGAAGGATGAAGATATGGTCCTTGGGCGTGGTATCGATAGGCTAGGATGGAGAGTATCGGTTTCAGTCGATTCAGGAATTGAACCTGTTACCAAGAGGCCACGACTAACACCCTAAAGATATTAGCCAATACCAGAACATTTTTCATATACAACTTGTACTTAAACCTGATTGAGAGGGCCGAAAATCTTGGCATAAGCTGCTTGAATCATGACTCCGACCACCCAACCCCGTCAAAACTCGTCATGTTAGTGCCTGGGATCGCACTACAAAGAACATGTTACGCCAAGAACCCTGTCCCCTGGAAGTTACTTTCGAAATTCTTCCAGAACCCTAGCAGCACAAAAAAACAAAGCAAATCAACCTCAAAATGTACCAGCAATTTTCTGAAGTAAAAACAGTATTAAATTGCATCTCGCAAAAAGCACATGGCAATACATCATAACATAACCATCAAGAAAAAAACGAGAAGAAAAGATTCGAGCCTTTCAAAAGGTATAAGTTTTTGTGGGTGCTTACTCTACCGTAGAAATATGAGAGACGCAATTTAACCAAACAGGACTAGTGATGGTTCCACACCGTGGCTGAAATATTGAAAGACGACTAGTATAGTTGCCGCACAAGTAATCATTGCAAGACCTGTACTGACGGAAGCTCAACAACAATCCTGGTCCAATGTATTTCATTTGTTCCACACCAGGTCATTGGGGCGGCAATATGAAGCCAACAATCAATGTCGTGGCGCGGCCAGTGGCACTACCCCCACCACACCTGCCTCTCCAGCGGAGGATGGTTCAATCCCTCCATCTGCCTTGTCGCCCACCGCCCCACACCCCCGAGTCACCACCATCTCCAGAGCCTAGTGGATCCACCAGCATTTTATTCACCATGATACTTGGTGTCTCATTTGTATAGGGAGGGAACAGAGCTGTTGCATCGATGGGCTAAAAAAGAGGCAGTGCTATGCTAATGTTCGTGTTATTTTTTACCGGGTTGAAGTGGTGTTATGTTTAATATTTTGGACGAGGGATGAAAACATTATCTGTTATATGATGTTATTGAATAATTTATTTTTATTTGAAAGTTCCAATTTGCGTCTGCAAACAAATCATACGGGAAGATGAAGAGGAGAGTCGTCAAAGGGATCAATAGTTTTCTTTGAGTCTTCTTGTCTGCGGTGGGGAAAGCATTCCGGTGCGATGTCTCCGGTTTAGACACCTGGCGCCAACCTTCCTAAAACGCTCTGTCTTTAGGTGAAGGCGAGTAGGTCAGCGCCAAAGACTGGAAGTCTATTTAACAATGAAAGACAGATTCTTGATCTTCTAGCGCTTTGGTGCGCAGGCTTGGCTCCGGATCTTTGAAAAAGTCCTCGTTCTAAAGAAAGTCAACTTAGGCATCTTCAAGAGCTATATGCTTAACACATGCATATAGATTCAAGAACAATTTGAACAAAGTAAAAAGATTCCTAAAAGTAGTTCCTGACTCAAATCAGTCAACTACGGGCGGTAAAAGAGCTGGTAGTGAATCTTCGGCGCAAGCTGTAGGAGTAGGACGTAGCACATGCCATGATAGTGCTGGTTTGGGGAACTCTCTCCTGGGGAATGGGTCCTCTGCTCCAAGGTTGCCAATTGATGATTTTAAAAGCCTTAATAACCCCCGAAACAAAGAGAACAGAGTGAAAGACTTGTCCTGAATAAAGCATTGACTCACATCACAGCCTTGTTGGTGATGGCACGGGCTAAACCCGCCTGGAGCATGGGGTCCAGCCAATAGACAGACCTACCTATTAGGGTTAGGTGTTCTGGCGACGCATATGAGATGCGAAGTCCTGAGTGGAATGCATACGGGGGTTGGACCTAAACTCATGGCTTTTAGGATCTACTTCTGAAAATACATGCATAGATAGTGGTCTAATGACAAGGGCCGACGACGGAAGCTCGGGACAGAGCCGTATGATGCGGAAGTCTCACGTACGGTTCCCTGAGAAGGGAGTGGCTACCTACTGGAGCTTCGACCAACCACCACCGGTCAATTCCTTTTCTTCTTTGTGGAGTCAACTCATCTTCCCTAAGCGAAACACATGGTCTACAGGGTCCCAAAATCTTGAAGCAATTCTTTCAGAGTTAATTTCTGAGGAGACCCGAACACTATGCAGTCCAAGACTAAAGATATGGTCATGGCCACTCCAGCATACATTTTTATTCGCATGTATCCTAACCTAAGACCATGTTCTATGAAATTGTCTCCTTGAGATACCTGCTTATAAATACCATAAAAAATCTAAGAAATAAAATAGGCAAACCTTATAATGAAAAGAAAAAAAAAAACTTAACAAAGACTCACAGCCACCATTTCAGTTTTACTCATCAAGGCCAGATAATGCCACGCACAATAAGCAAAAGACTTGGGCCGACCCATTAAAGTCAGTAAGCGTTGGGCTTTAAGAGTCGGTTCCAGTGACCGACCCGTCGCGGAAAGAAAGCCCTGCAACCCTTTGTTCCGGTTTCTTTTAATCCTTTTTCCTTGTATTTATATCCAGGAAAGAAGAGTGATAGATAAAAGGAAGGAAAGAAGCCATGGCAGCGACGGAGGAAGATAACGGAGAGTTCTACCTTCGTTACTACGTAGGTCACAGAGGTAAATTCGGTCACGAATTCTTGGAATTCGAGTTCCGTCCAGATGGAAAACTCCGATACGCCAACAACTCTAACTACAAAAACGACACCATGATTCGAAAAGAAGTCTTCCTTACCCCCTCCGTCCAGAAAGAGTGCCGCCGCATCATCTCCGAGAGCGAAGTACTTCTCTTCCTCCCTCGCTTTTTCTATAGGGATGCTATCTCTTGTTTCGCTTAGGGTTTAGTTAGTTTTTTGGTCTGATTAACTAAAAGAAAATTACAATAGTGCCGTTTTTGAAATTAGTTCGTTATATGTTTTTTGTTTTTCCGAAATGTACCCATATGTGATTGAAATGGACGCTGTTGGAGACGTAATTAGTTCTATAATGGTGTAAAAATGCAACACCCTTTTAGTAGATTTGTAATTCAAACAATTTTTTCAACTCTTTGGAGCTGTTTCGAAGTTACAAGAAAATTCTGACGGAGCTTAGGGCTTTTGGTTTGCTTGATTTGTAATAAGTTACGCTTTCGGTTAAGATAAAAATCAATTCGCCTTTTTGCTTTCATTTTATATAAGCTAGAGAATTACTTTCTGAATTCTGATTCGTTTCTTGGTTTGGGAATTTTTAATTTTGGATTTTGGTAGTTGCTCTGTGTAGCTTTTATTGTTGTTTGGTCTTTATATATTTGAAATCGTTGGTTTCTTTAGATTATGAAGGAAGATGACAATAACTGGCCAGAGCCAAACCGGGTTGGGAGGCAGGAGCTGGAGATTGTGATGGGGAATGAGCATATTTCTTTTACTACATCAAAGATTGGATCACTTGTTGATGTTCACAGTAGTCAGGATCCTGAAGGGCTTCGCATCTTCTATTATCTTGTCCAGGTGATTGCAACTCATTGATTGTTTTTCATGCATGCTTACTTTTACGCTTATCTTGGTTATGAACATGAATATCTCTCTAAATGTAGAACTTAGAGCTTGTTTTTGTAAATACTGTCTTTGTACATTGCATTTTCTTTTAAAGAATTCTGATATTGTGTTACTTTTGAATGCACTTGTTCATGAATTGCAAGTTATCCTTGTTAACATGCTGATATGTGGTTGATAAATTGGGGCAATGCTGAGAAAGTGGGTAATATTACTTCCCTGAAGAAAAAATATAAATTTTTATCATGATCAATGTATGTCATAATGAATTCAAACCACCTTTAAAAAAAAAAAGAAATGAAAGCCTGAGTATTTAGAAGTTAAATAACTTGCATGATTATCCAGTAGTCCTTTGCTGAGAAAAATATTGATGGCAAAGTAATCTTCTGTAGTTCAAAATTCACCTTTTCATGTTTATATGTACTTGTCAATACTGACATTAGTGTCTCATTGCTAGTCGATTTTTATTATTTCTGGGACTTGTTTGTGTTCATGTGGTTGCAGGACTTGAAGTGCCTTGTTTTCTCTCTCATCTCTCTCCACTTCAAAATCAAGCCTATATAGCAACCATTGTCTCTACCATTCATTGCGTGTTTCAAGGGGCTGTTTCTGTGGATGTTTGAATTGTCTACTTTACAGTAGGTTTTTTTTCATTTGCTTTTTTCTCTCTCTCTCTTTTAGTTTTATCGGAAGCTGTCCAAGGTTTTATCAATGCTTGGATCGATTAATATTTCGTGGGCTGGAATGCTAGTGTTATGAAACCTTAAATGTGTCCTGGACACCTCTCCAGCGGTGTCTGAAATCTTTGGATATGTTAACTACTAAGATTTTAATATAAAGATTTTTCAGCTGTGTTCCAAAAATGTACAGTTTTGGCAATTTAATGAAGCTTGTGGCTTGGCTTAATTCTTTCCAAGGAACCATGATAGACACGAGTCCAGTGGATTTCAGGTGGAATAACGTGGTCTTGGTCATGCATGCATAGCCTATTCGGCCTGATTGAATTTTTTTCCAATTGTTTGATTGCTTCTTCTGGCTTGCTAGGTCATATTGACCTTTAGCATGTAACGGAATGGGCTGGACCCTTGAATAAAACATCAGATTGCTGTAATATTTTTGTTGATCACCCGGAATTAGAGGTCTCCAAGTTAGATCACGGCTAGAAACATTTTGACTGTAATGTCTGATTTAGAGCACTGCTGAAACTAAACAGAGATCATCGGCAATAGTTTCCTCCCACAGCTGTTAGAAAGGATGGTGCTATAGTTAGCATGAAATGCAGGAGCACTAAATTTGGATGAATAAAGTGTTATAGCTACCACAGCATGATTTTTGACCGGAATTTGTTTTTTTGTTTTCATTGCATTTCAAAAATAATTTTGAAAAAAAATATATTTTTTGTTTTAAATTAATGGTTTGATGTTTTTAGATTGATTTGATGGGTTGATTTACAGATATTAAAAATAATTTTAAAAAATAAAAATATTATTTTAATATATTTTTGAATTCAAAATAATTTAGCAAATTCTACTAAACTTCTAAATAATCACTTTGATCCATTCTAGCAAAGCTTTGATATTCAAGAATATGTTTAATATTGTATTTTAAAAGTTTTTTAAAATATATTTATTTTTAATTATTTTTCTGTAGTGTTTTTGATTATTTTGATGTGTTATATATAAAAAAATATTTTAAAAATAAAAAATATTATTTTAATATATATATATATATATATATATTTTTTAAAAAAAAAAATTGCAGCTTTGTTAGTACAACTAGGGTATGTTTGGAAAGATGGTTGCAACAATTTTTAAAATGATTTTCATGTTGAAATATATTAAAATAATATTTTTATATTTTTAAAAACACAATTTTTTTATTTAAAGGTGAAACACCATTGCCAAATAGCTTCTAAGATACAAATAAGTTTTCTTGTAGGAGTGGATAAGGCTAGCCACTCCATCGCCCCCGTAATTTCTTTCCTTGACATGGTTGATTCCTTCGCTCTAGTACACCACCCAACTCCTATGCAATATTTGTGAACCATTATCGTGATAGCACTCACGACCTGCCTCAAACGCCTTCCAAGACCCCGTGAGATATGACGGTGGGTGCATGTTCACTGCAAATGGCTTCAATCACTCCCCACCCTATATCACTGTTAACATTGAATAAGGCGTGAAATCAGTTCCACCCCACACCATCGAGTACCAGAAGAAAAAATTTCAACTCTTTTTCAAGGCGCTCAAGTATTGCATGTGCTGTTTATCCCCACCCATTTCCATCCAACAGTTTCCAACATTCTTTCTAAACCCGCCATGGCAAGTCAGCAAGTTAATGATGTTTGAGACGTCATATTTCCTTGCCTCTGAGCTGCCAAGGGAGGAGTCTGTCTTCATTATATATATATATATATATATATATATATATATAAGTAAGTTAATTGAATCCCCATGCAAGATCTGGCCATTCAATAGCAAGTTAATTCCCCCCTATTCAACATCTCCTCCGTGGCAAATTGGAGAAATTAGCTGCCTTGAAACTATTATTAATGACGAGAGAATTGCCTTGGAAAATAGAATGGTGTTACTTTCGTGCTTATAAATCAGTGAAAGATGCCAGGTTGAAAACATTTGACCCGCCGGTGATGTCAACAACATACCTTACCCTGCCTGATGCGGAACAACATGCTTCCTTTTTTGTATTTGCTCAGGGAATAAAGGTGCCGAATCCCCCATTTGTTGTTGATAGCTATTTTTAATTTCTATGAACTACATATCAAACATTTTCTATCGATATATTTCTGCCAAGTCAAACAAGCGCGTAGCATTCTTGGAATGTAATTCCGAACTGAGTAGAAATTTAAAAAAAACCAACTCCACTACGCCAGGACCACTAGATTTGGAAGAATGCACATTCAAGCTTCAATGACATAAAACCTTTTTATACAGGGAGTGGATCAGGCCACCTTCGCTTTACCTCAGATTTCCACCTGACCTCCCTCAATTTCCCATCTGACCCATAATCCCTTTCCATAACAAGATTGATTCCCTCATCTGAATACCACCCAACTCCAATGCAAAGGATGCCGTCTTTGCTGACATCAACATAACCAGTTACACCTCCAGGCAGCCAAAGGACAGTTACATCCTGCATGTCTATCATCTCTTCCTCTCCAAAGTAAACTGGACTATCAGGCAGGCTTCTCTTTTTCAAGGTCTCTGTACAAAGATAGACATATGGGGAGCCATTGCTTTCCTCTACAGCTATCTCATCCCCGAATATTGGAGTAGCGCTCATCTCAAATACTTTCCAGGGCCCTGTGAGCTCTGATGGCTGGGTTCGTTTCCGCTGAGAAAATGGCTTCACGTCAAACTCCAGATCACTGTTTTAAGTTGTTGAAGCATAAAATTAGTTTCACCGCAAAAGAAGATATAAACGTTTCGTGCTTATAGCCCTATTCCTAAGAGCAGAGCAAATGAATGCACAAAAAGGAAAGGGGGTTTTGTACCCTGGTTAATAAGGTTGAATCAAGACTTGCATTGACCCACATTACCTCGCACGCATGTTCACCACTTGATCCAACACCAAAGGACTATATATCTTAAAAATTACCTTTGAAACTTAAATGATACAAATTACAAACACTTATCATTCAAAGCTGTGGTACCATATAATACTGAATTGTAAATACCTTTCTGCATGAAGATTTGCAGGACTGACCCACTCTTCCTCGTAAACAGCAACTCTCATGATTTGTATATCTGAACCCCCATTGTTGAATTCTATGGTATGAACAATCCGAAGTCTTTTGTGACAACCTTTAACCAAACACTAAGCACAAAAAACCATCAATAAACATAATCACTGTTTTTCTCACTGTAAGATAAGAAACCAAAAAGCTCATGTATCATTAAAAAGCTCCATGTCACTACCAAAAATGCTAAACTTACTTGTTCAAATTTGAAAGTCGGGGAAAGGTAATAGTTCATACCATCAACTTCACCTACTGGAATATCAACTGGTCCCCTGGAATATGATCCATCCTGAAAATCCATAATGTAGACCAATGTATCATTGACCTTCCTGATAAGGTATGCAGAGTAATGGATGTACAGATGCATGTGTGCACGTACACACACACACACACAGATATCCATGCAGTTTCCAGTTAAACAATTGGTTGAAATTACAATTATGAGACTGCTTGAAACGACTACTCTTATAGCTCTGATAACAGTCACAGCAATTACTTGGGTACACTGAATGTTAACTTAAAGCAAACAAAGCACCATAGCATTGAAAACCCTAGTAGAAAAATATGTCACTTCTTTCAATCCTCAAAAATTAGCTTGTCCATCACATTCTAGCACGGTCATAACTTCCATCCAGTTTTATATCAATAACTAATTGCAGTTGGGGTTAATCATACCTCAAAGAAAACGAGTCCTGGTTCATTACCCATAACATCTTCTTCCATTAAATCACTAGTTTCAAAGTTAAAAGATTCAAAACCAGGAAGAACATGATTCCTGGTAGCAACGTCTGCCATTTTTTTAGCAGGTAAAGATGCATTCCCTTTCCGTTCATCTTTACTTCTATTGTTTCCTCCTATATACTGTGGCACTTCACCATAAGGATTTAAAGTCACCCAATTAATCTTTCTTTGAATTTGAGATCTCTGTTCTCCAGATGGAGACGGCACTACTTCAATGCGAGCAAGAGTGTAGCAATCATATAGGTTTTCGTTCTTCTTTCCAACTTCAATGGGCTCCATTTCAGCAGTAATTGGTGAAAATACAGCCCCTACCCCTTTCCAAACCCCACTGACACTGCTGGTAAATGTATTCCATACTGGTCTTATCACAGGTTCCTGAAAGGGGGAAAAAAACACAAGACTTCCCATCACTTTAAACTCTAAAACACCAAAAAAATAATTTGGCAATCAAAGTTTGAAACTTTGAAGCCTGTATTCTACGTGTAACTAAAATGAAAGAAAACATCCTTTATTGCACATTCATTCAAACACAAAAGCAATTGATCACGAAACATACTGAGAAAGAGAATCAAATCCACGTAGCCAAATATCCCCAAATTCAAGCATTTCCATTCCAAATTCAAATATAAGAACGATCCACATAACAAAAAACACAAAACCAGAAGAAAGAAATAATATTTTATAACTACCTGAGTTTGAAGAATAGTTTCAACCTCCATTAACATGGTGCCCGACACGATGATTTTTCCAGCTTTATTCCTCTTCCCCCTAACAACTCTCTTTCCTTTCCTCCTCTTTTGTTTCCCTCTCTCCTTTTCCTTATCTGATGTGTCTTTTCCCATGTCATTGTCAATGCTCCATACATTTTCCTTCTTTCCCCTTGCTTTCACCCTCGCTTTACTTTGGTGTTGCTGAGGTTTGTTGTGGCACTGTGTTATGATGTTAAGTTTTTTGGGTTTACCGAAGGGGTTTTGTGTGGTTTTGAGCGTGTAGTAGTAGAACCCCAAGTGGGGCTTGGATGTGAAAACCTTGCAGAGGTGAAGACATGGTGATTGCATCCTCAGACAGAAGAGGAAGAGGATAGAGGTGATTGATACGGTGGTGTTCGACTTTGAACTTGGAAGGGGATAGAGATGAGTTACTATTTCATTTTTTGTGTCCTGAATGATATGAAGTAAGCCCAAACAAGCTTGGTAACTAGCTTTGTTAGAGAGAAGACTGTACGGGCCAAGTCCAGATAACGATCCCATTAGCCTGACCAGTAAGGAACTAAAAGCTTTTTTTTTTAATCATATGTAAAATTGAATTCTTCATTTTTATTTAATTAATAAATTATTACATTTTTATATGAATTTTTTTCTCACAAATATTTATTATTGAATTAATCTATATATTAGCAAGAAATTCATTATAATAAATAGGAGGAGATAAAAAAAGGAGCATTATTATAAATTCCTAAACCTCTAAAATTATAGATTGACAATAAATTTAATTTAATTTCAAGAGTTACAAACATTAAAAATATATATATATTATTAGGGTTTTCTCTCTATATATGGTTTGACGTTTTTCCCAAACATAAACAAAGTAGCTTAGACTATTTTGATTTTTTTTATTGAAAGAAAAAAAATAAAAAAACAAATAAATATTGTCACATTTTTTTTTAAATGATAATCATTGTGAGTTTCTTATGGGTGTGGGTGCAATATAATCATGAGTGGTGTGACTCAGTGGTCAGGTCATAATTTTACTTGTCAGAGATTATTAATTCAAGATTCATATTGATTCTTAAATTTATAATTTATATGATTTGTCGAAATATGCATAAACTGACTTGATTACTCACGTTTAAAAAATACTAAAAACTAAAGTATGGGTGCACATATTTGAAAAACAATTTTTTTTTCATATTTGATTTTTAAAAATAAAAACTCGTCAAACTATCCCTTAATTAAAGAGAAACAGAGAAGGAAGAGTGTTATTCTTCTCTCTGGAGATGGAATTGGGATCCCTCCTATCAACTATTCATAAACTCCACTACTGCATGTGATAGAAGACACAAATAATTTATATATATATATATATATATATATATATATTTTAATTATATTTATATATTTTTAAAAAGAATAAATTTAAAAATTTGTACATTTACTTTCTGTTTTCTGACAAAAACAAATAATTTATCCGACCTGCCAAGAATCACGGATACTAAATGAGTAGATTTGCGTGCGAGATTCACACGTACGCAAAGAAGAGAAGCAGTTTGGTGGAAAGGCCCGTGCGTGTGGACACCAGTCATTGTGGCGCGTCAGCGAGTACAAGTTATGTTTTTGCACTTAAATAAACTACACCAATCATGCCCTTGGTCCACTTTTGGCGACAGCCCACCTGACCCTTTTCACTTTTCTCAAAGGGCATTTCCGTCTTTGCATTATTTTACATCGCCCAGATAATTTCTTCCTTTCTTCCTTCTACTTTTGCAGATCTTTTTTTTTTACTCCTTTTCCTTTTTGGCCACAGCCTTCCCGCTTGACAGCCTTTACTCCCGTTTAAAGCCCGCATCGATCAGCATAAAAATCAACTTCCTCGATCCGTTACCACCAGTAACCACACTCTGAGCCACACCACCAACTCGTCCAAAATCAAAATCAAAATCAAACACTGCTAAGACGCCGCGGCATCAAAAGCTGAAACTAAATTGAAGACTGTTTTTGGCCGGTAATAGCCTGAAGGTTATGTTTTCATCTAACCCGCAAGCGCCAGACCAACTCAGCAGCACCGGTAAAAATCCTCAAAGTGTCAATAACGTAAGCTTGTTATTAACTGGTGTGTAAATTCGTTACTCTGAGAAACTGACAGAAAAGAATACAACGAGAAACTCACACACGATCATCGCACTACTCTCTCTCACACACAGATCTTATTCAAAAAAGATTCTCTTCTTTTTTCTCTAACATGTCCTTCCTCCTTGCTGATTCAGATAACAAATAGAATCGCTCGTTCTCCGTTTTTCGTTTTCTATAATCTGTTACCGTTTGTTTCTGGCTCCGATCCGGTTGACGGCTGATTAGGCCTGCATTTCCGATTCCGCGGTGGTTAGGTACTGTTTTCACTCATATTTCAATCCGCTTACTTTTTTTATATGTGCATTTGTCAATTTTGTGATGTTCTAGTTTTTGTTTGGTTTTCTCAGTGGTGAAATATTGAAGTGAATAGAGAGAGAGGAGAGATGGATGGTAGAGGAGGATCATTTGTGGCTGTGAGGAGGATTTCTCAAGGTCTCGAGCGAGGAAATAATACCTGCCATTCAACTTCTGGTAATCTTGTTTTAATTCCTTTTCTTTCTCTGTTAAATGTGCTGTCGTTGCTGTATATTTGTTATTTGGCAATATCGGATATGTGGCTTGGATTGGATCAATTTATTTACTGTCAATTAGGTTTTGAGCAACACGAGATTCTTCATGCCACCTTCAAGTTTTCTGTTATTTTTTTTTTGTAGGTCACAGACTTCGTTACGAATTCTTTGATTTTCTGTCTATTATTCTTTTCATCTGCATTATTTGTTTTTTATTTAAAAAAAAGAGTCCGAAAATGTAGTCTATTTATGATTTTTCTGTAAGTTCGACATCTGTACATGCTTTTTTTCATTTTCTTTACTACACTTTAATCTGAAGTCGACAAGTCAATTTTTTTGGATGTTTATTTTGCACCACTAGAACATTTTACCTTGGTTTGGCTGTCAATATTTTGGACCTAAATTTTTTTTTTGAAGCTTATTTCTAATACTGCGGTTAAGAAGCATGAAGCGTACTCATTAAGAATGATGTTTTTTCCTGCTTGTATTGGGATTAGCAATAAAGCATGTGAATTGTTCTCTGCTTGTTGTACTTGGAATGCTGCTGCATTGCGTAATTAAGCTTTGCTGTTGAAGTTGTATAAATTAAAATTTTCATCCGGAAGTTATATTGTGTCACAGCTGAGGTTGTGGCAGGATCAACAGCATGGCTTGGCCGTGGTCTTTCTTGTGTTTGTGCACAGAGAGGAGAGTATGATGCTCGTCCATCATTTGATTTAACCCCTGTACAGGTATTCTTTTTTGGGACTGGTCTATCTGTAGCTAGTTTTCTTTCCTTGTATCTCTTTTTCAAAGGGAAAGCAAGCTTACCAGGAAGAAGTTTTAGTTGCCAATGTTTTCTGCATCTCCTGGTGCCTTCTTCTTTTGATTTTTCCAAGTGTATTTTATTTGTAAAGTAAATCCAACACTTGTTCTGTTTGTTGTGGACTATAACAAAATATTGAATATTTTTTCCTCCTTTTTTATAGTTTCTGTACTAATCTGCTGCTTTTGAAGTACATGTACTCTGTTAATATTCATCCTCTGTTGTCGTCAATGTAAAAATCTGCTGCTACAGCAATGCACAAATGAGAATTATCAAAGACACTGATCTCCTTTTTTAAACTACTCTTTGGCTTTTCTTTAGTGACTTACTATCCTTGCCAATTAAATTATTATCTCCTCTTTGATGCATTTAGGAGGAATGCTTGCAGAGGTTGCAGAGCCGTATAGATGTTCCCTATGATAGTTTAGTTCTTGATCACCAGGTACCCATTCTTCTTAAGGCTCCATTGATGATATGAACATGACAGCTGTAGAATCGGTACAACCAATTTAAAATATACAGATGAATTGCTTGTTTGCTAGATCTGTAATTTTTATGAGTCAATTACTCAATTAACATGTTTCATGCATATTATCAGGCAATATTATCAGGCATATTATCCCTGATTATGTTATCATGTCATCATGTCTTATTGCTGCTTTCCTCCAGGAAGCTTTGAAGGCCTTATGGAATGCTGCCTTTCCTGAAGAAGAACTTCGTGGTTTGATATCTGAGCAGTGGAAGGAAATGGGTTGGCAAGGAAAGGATCCATCAACAGATTTTAGGTGGACAATCGGTTCCTTTGTTAATTCCATGATGTTGTTCTCAGCAATTCCCACCATCATTGCCTTGATATGCTTATGATACTCACATTTTTTTTTCTAGGGGTGGTGGTTATATATCATTGGAGAATTTGCTGTTCTTTGCTAGGAATTTTCCGGTATGTCTTGTTTTGCAACCTTGGTCAACTTTATTTCCTCAGTGGTTTCCTCGGTCTTTTTTTAATGTTTTTTTAGGTGACAACATGGAAACCCAGACCTTTGCATTATTTTTGTTTAATGGACACCACAATATTTAGGTTCGGACTTATTGAGTTTCTCTACCTAATGGCATTTGTTCTAATCTGTGCACTTGCATTATTGCAGTTTTATGCATGTTACCCAATGGTTTATAAGCTGTAACATTAGTAAACCTGTGCAAGAGTTAGTGTCATAGTTTTTTGTTTTTTATTTTCATTTTTTTGTGGAAGTGTAATAATTTTAAAACGAGGATTATTTAAATTTTGCGATGTATTATCATCCTTTTTCCTCCAAAAGTAACCAAACCTGTCCATGAATCCATGCAGAAGTCGTTTCAGGATCTTCTTCAAAAGAGGGAAGGTGATCGATCAGTATGGGAATACCCATTTGCTGTCGCTGGTGTGAACATCACGTTTATGCTTATTCAGATGCTTGATCTTGAAGCAGGTATTTTCAGGGAAAAGCTTAATTTTGTTTGGTAATCCGTAACACTCTAATATGGAGGAGGGTACTGATCTCCAAAGTTTCCTTTTTTATGGTTATTAGTCTTTGGTTTCTATTGAATAGTAATTATATCTTGAAGTCTGATGTCCTATGGATATGACTTACATGTCATTCTGAATTATTTTTTTCTCCCATTCTTTTGAGATTTTTAAATGAGGCTCATGATTTTCTTGGAACTTCTTTCTACAGCTTCTTGTAGGGGTTTGTTAATGCTCTTTTGTTTTTTTCTGGACAGTTATGGTTGTCCTTTTGTTTTATCTATGCAAAGCTCAATACAATTTATTAATATCCAAGCTGCATGCAAACAAAATATATTTGCAGTTTTGAATTGGAATTCATATCTGGAGTAACTGTATGAAGCTCAATGTAATTGATTAATATCTATGGTACATCCAAATTGCAGTCTTTGAAACTAGATTTTTGGAATTAGAACTTGTTTATCTGGAAATATAAACTATGTGCTTCAATTCTACAGTCAAACCACGAACACTGGTGGGAGCAACTTTCTTGAAGTTTCTTGCAGGTAATATCAAGCTTCTGAGTTAGATTTTTTGGTTTAGAAATGTTTTTGATGGAATATTTGTTTAACTGGCATGCATGGAAGCATTTCTTGCTCTTTCTTCCTTTGTTCTTTCCCCCCAGTACATTGGTGTAGAAAGTTGCAGTCTAGAAAATCATGAAGTTTCTTTTTCCCCAATATTCTAGTCTAGAAAATCTGCTCTTGAGTTTCTGATTCAACTAATATTAACACCAAAAATATCTATCCTGGTTATTTTTTAAACTAATCTTTGACTTTTGCCTTGGCAGAGAATGACTCAGCATTTGACCTTCTCTATTGCATAACATTCAAGCTTATGGATCATGTATGGCTTACCATGCAAGCCTCGTATATGGACTTCAATGTATGTTTTCTTGCACCATAAAATTCCTTTTAGAGATAGTGAAAGACTTTAACACTTCCATGTCACATGATTTACCATTGGATCTTAAGGATCTTGCATGATAGCATGAAAGTGTGACTTTTGAGGCAATTTTGAGGTGTCTTGCTTTGCATAAATGCATTGAATGCCGTGCTTGAAAGTGTTCAGGATGCACCGAGGCTCTTTGAGACATGTATTAAACTCAATTCTCTAATATTTGCGTAGACCTTAAAACACAAAACTATATTTTTCTAATTTTGTGTTCTATGATGTTTTCACCAGGCAGTTATGAAATCCACACGCTGTCAACTAGAGAGAGAGCTTCTGTCTGAAGACATAACGCTGCTAGAAGACTTGCCCTCTTACACTCTCCTTGCACAATAGGGTAGCAGCTGGAGAGTTGATTTTCCTGCAACAGAAAAACCGCTGCCAGCATATGCCACATCTGGGTTCCTGCCACGTTCTTCTCCTTGTTTCTTTTAGCTTAATGGTGTTTGTACATGATATCTTGCTTCTCATTAAAACTTTAGCAGAAGCTATGTAGTGAATCCCCCATTTAATCTAAAAAAATAGTTTTTGTTGAGGTTGTCAATTTTTTTGTAGCGGAAAAAGGGAAGAAGAAACTGAAAAACAGTAGGGCCTCCATTTAGGTTACAGACGCAGTGGTTCTTTTCTAGCCCCCTACGAAAAACAGTAGGGCCTCCCATTTTACTCAAGGTAGGCTTGAATTGTTTATCACCTATTGTAAGAAATTGAAAAGGAATTCTGATCCAGCTCTTTTGGTCCTTGCATATGCTTACTCTCTTTTTTAATTTCAGGTTCTCTTCCATGGAACAGACAAGCCGCGTCGGGTTGCTTGAATCTTGGGTTGCTTGAATTTTTCTAAAATAGCGGGTGAATGTCGCCGACCATTTTGATGCTCGTGATTCAAGCAGCAGTCATCCTTTCCCTCAGAATCTTAACTCGATGGGTTAGTCTTTTTGGTTGTCCACTGTTGCTGATTGATATCTGAAGTTTCTGGTTCATCTGGATGGGTGATCCAGCAACTGCTTTCATCAAAAGTCTGGTGTACCTATTTGATTGGTCTAATTTATTTTATTTGACATCATTATAACATAGAAAAAAGATCACTTTTATTTCTCAACCAATCAAATACTTAATGATAAGAATAAAAATAAATAAATTATTAAGACTAATTAAAAGGACAAATAGTCTAATGCAAGAATTTTTCACCTCGAAACAAATATCTGATGTTGGGAAAAACATCAGAACAAACGCTTCCTTCGCGTAAACAATGTCTCGGTCGCCAGTTAACATCCATTTGTTTAACACGATGATTTCATTGTCATCAACGGATAAACATCTGTTGAAACAAACATGCCTGGCATGCAAGCTAACATTTGTCTTTCAATATTTCACTCCATATAAATAGAACTCAAACTTAGCTCGACTAAATTCTGTTATCGATGATGATTGACATTCTTAGTAATAATAGAACTTGATAAAAATGCTGAAGGGGCAGGGCTTAAGCAACTAAACAAAGCAGAGCAGAGTACAGGCTTGAGCATGCTTAAAACTAACATTTGTTGTTCACAAAAAAAACAAACATGAGAAGTTAAACAAGAAGGATGGCTGATGACAAACAACTTCCAAACTGGCGCGAATTTTACTCATAGATCCATGGGTGCAGGCTGCTCTGCCAGTTAGTAGGGCCTTCAGGGAACCACAGTCCAATTTCCTTAGCAGCACTCTCAACGGCGTCGCTTCCATGAATAACATTCCTGCAATGCAGCAGTAATGTTTCTAAATTAGATATTTAAATATCACTGATCTGAAGATCCAGGCAAATATCTAGTTTTCAACTTGGATAAACGTTTTAACAGGGTATGCAAAAAATGATACTCGATGTAAGAGATATACGAGTCTTATGGTTTGCAAATAGTGATCAGAGAATCTAAGAACGCCACAGCCAGATATTTCAAAAGTAAAATGCCGGGTCAATTCTAACATGGGTCGATCTTTATCACAGACGATAGACCATCATGAATCATCATCGAAAGGCAAATTCAAAGGATAGCTAACCTTCCAACATCAATAGCAAAATCACCACGGATAGTTCCCGGTTCAGAAGCAGCAGGGTTTGTGGCTCCAATAATCTTACGGCCAGTGGCAACAACACCTTTGCCCTCCCAAATCATAGCAACAACCGGGCCAGAAATAATATACTGAACAAGACCAGGAAAGAATGGCTTCTTGGCCAGGTCCTCGTAGTGTTTCTCAGCAAAAGATTGCTCAACGGTCAGTAGCTTCAAGCCTAAACCCAAACAACGACCATGATTTTATAAATTAATACTCGGATGTAACTAAAAATTGATGATTTTTTTTGTTTGACTCTACATACACACAAAAGTTCACAGCATTATAAACGTATCAATAGCAGGTTAATTACCTTTGAGAGTGAATCCCTTCTTCTCAAATCTTGAAATAACCTCCCCAATCTGAGAAGCACAAAAATCTATTGGTATTTCTAGAAAATCTAAATCAATTATCATACGCTTGAAACACAAAAATCCTCGTTTGGGATTAAAAGCTCATAATCTAGTAAAACAATTCAATCCATTATAGATCAAATCTTTCTCTTTCTTCTCAACAGAGAGGCACTCAAATCCAAACTTAACAAGAAGAGATTGATAGCACAAAGAAACCAAGGTCAAGGAAAGAAGGAAGGAGAGACTTACGAGTCCTCTTTGGACGCCGTCGGGCTTGATCATAATGAAGGTTTGCTCCATTTCTCTCTCTCAAGTTTTTTTTTCTCTTCTGTTGCAGTGAAAGGGCAAAAACAATGAGTGACGGAGAAAGGAAGATATGAAGGGCTTTATACGTAGCAATAGAAAAACAAACCCTAGATGGTAGAGAATATTCGGTAAAAAATATCTTTTTCGTTCTTTCTTGTGGAACTAGGCTAATTATTACACGATGCACCCAATAAATGCAAAAACAATTCTAGAAGCCAAGGAGCAGGGTTTGATTTTTTAGGGAAAAATATATTCACACCCACAGTAAAATTAATGTTCATTTACTGTGCTGTAAATATTAACATACATTGAATTTAAAGAGAAAAAAAAAAGGCGTCGCTAGCAGCTAACATTAACGATAAATACATTATTGTGTTTTTAAAAAATAATTTTTATTTTATTTTAAATTAAATATTTTTGATATTCTAAAATTCTTTTCATGTATGAATACTAAAATGATTTTAAAAAATAAAAAAATTATTTAAATATATTTTTAAAAACAGTCACAAAAACAACCATCGAAAAAAAAGAGCATGACTAACGGTTAACATGAATTATAAAAATATTATTTGATATTGTATTTTAAAAATATTTAAAAATAATTTTATTTTTATTTTTTTTACTTTAAATTTAATATTTTATAATTTTTAAATTATTTTCACGTGCTGGAATAATTGTTTTTTAAAAAAACATTTAAAATATCTTAAACTACACTCTTTTTTTTCAAATAAAGGAACAACCATTTTGATGTGTTTTTTTTTTTTCTCTAGCGCTAATCACATTGTGTGTCGTATGACCGGTTTAAGGTACACTGATGCATGCTCTTGAAGTGATAGATTTCATGCTAAAAGTTTGAATGAAAAGTAATGTGACAAAATGGCATCATTGCCGGCCCGGCCGTTTCTTCATGGAGCATCTCCAAGGAATATACTGAGTGAAAAGCTAATATAAACATGAAATAAAAAATAATTCTGGTTATAAATGTTTATTTACACGCTAAAAGGTGGCTTTTCCATGTTTATTTAATATGTTAAAAAGTGGCTTTTCCATGTTTATTTTATATGTTCAGGAAAAAAAAAACTATCTGAATTGAGTGAACCCCTCGTGCCCTCGAACAGGTGCATGTATTTTATAAAGTTTGATAATATTTTTTTTTAAAAAAATACTTTTTAACTATATAATAAAAAAATAATCAAAATCAACAAATTTAATTATATTCTTAAAAAGCATGATGCCAAACTTGTGAGCTGAGAAACCTGATTTTCCATAACAAACCTGCTAGACTGTTGGTTAGAGATTAATATAAATTATATTATAAAATCTCATTTATAATTTTAAGTTTTTAGGTGAGATGGTTTCTTAACACTAATCATTTACTTTGAAATATTGAATACCTTGGTTTGTTTTTAAAATAAATTTTTGTTTAACTAAATGTTAAAAAATAAACGATGAGAAGATGCTGGAATAATTTTTAGTGTTTAACTAAAATAATAATAATAATAATTTTTTTTAAAATATTTTTGAAACAAAAGTTAAACACCCTTGTGTCGGTGACCTCATTCTTAATTATTTTATATTTTAAATGACATATTTCCCTTCTCTATTTCTAAATCCTTTCACGCAAGATTTCTACAGTCGGGCGGGCTCATGTTCATGTCTCCTCAACTTTGTTAATTCATGGGCCAAAAAATGAACACCGTATTTGAACTAACGGATCATCTTTCTAATTAATACTAGCAAATGACCCGTGCCTCGTCGTGAGCGGTATTATATTTTTTTATATAAAAAATATTAATTATATATATATTTTTTATTGTACTATAAATTTAGTTAAAATAATAAATTTGTGCAGAAATCCTGTGAAGTATATGTTTTCTATAAAATATATGAATTTTAAATCGATATAAATTTATCTATTTAGAAGTTTTTACTGAATAATCAGCATTAATTTATCATTATCATTAGAAAAACAAGAAGATTCAGATATTTGAATTATTAAATCAACTGCATTAAGATTTGTTCACTATATAATTCAATTTCAATAAAACAAAAACAAAATATAAATTGTGAAAATAACTATAATAATAAAATAATAAAAATAAATAGTTATTTTTCTATCAAAAAAGTTAAAAACATAAATTGAAAATTCATCCCCACGTTATTTTCATTATCATTGCTATAATAGTTAAAATTATTATCAATATTATTATCAAAACAATTAAAATAAATAAATTCCCTGAAATATAATTAAAAATACACAAAAGATTTTTTAAAAAGCAATTAAAAAATCACTAAAATTATCATTATCATTATGCAAATAGTAAAATCATAAAAATCATCTCATCCAGATAACAAATAAAAATATGAGTAAAAACAAAACAAAAATTAATAAAGGAAAAAGGGAGCAATATTTATTTTAAAATGATTATCAACATAAATTAAAATTTTATGACTGAACCGAATAAAAACAAAACCCCAATAAAAACAAAAACTAAAAGCATAGATACTGAATAAAAATAAACATTATCCAATAATGAAAAATATAACTAAATGAATTAATATCAAATAAAAATTTGCAACAATCAAATAACAAATATAAATAGTTAATTTTCTATCGATAAAAAAATGAAAACATAAATTGAAAATCCATCCTCATATTATTGTCATTATCATTGTTATAACAATTAAAATTATTATCAACATTACTGTCAAAACATTTAAAATAATTAAATTGACCTAAAAATCATTAAAAAAAAGAAAATAATTTTATAAGAAAACAATAAAAAAATTAATAACTAATATTATCGTTATTATTGCGCAAATAGTGAAATCATAAAAATCATCTAATCCAAAGAGAAAATAAAAATAACAGGAAAAAAAGGGAAAAGGGAGCAACATTTATTATTGCTACTACTATCAATACAATAAAAATTATCAAATTTTACCGAGGAAATAAAAACAAAATAGTAAGCAAGAAAAATAATTAAATTACTACTACTACTACTATGAAAAAAAGATCAAACAAAAAATAAAATAAAAATAAAAATTATCATTGCTATTATTGTCAAAAAAAAATAAAATTATCAAATTATCATGAGGGGAAAAAACCCTAAAAATAAATAAAAATAAACATAGGAATCAATTATAGACACCGATATAATTTTATTCAATTGAGTGCTTGCTATTGTCGTAGCATAACCTACTCGTGTCCTTCAACTTTTTCTCTCTTTATATTTAATGCGAGATCATGTGAGATATTTTTTAAGATCCAAGAAAACCTCATTTTCTGGAAAATAGATTTTATGATTCTAGATGAGCGATAAAATTCTAGTTGTCCTAAATTTTTACAAAAATACACGTCATCGACTCAAAATTAAAATCTACAAGTAAATCTTAAACTTTTGTCATCACGCTAGATACGATTATGTGAGATATTGCTATGCATTTCCCATGATCACATCTTGATATTTAAGCTGGATTTGAGCTAGGAACCTAGGGGCATTGATCCCATTAAAATGAGCTTTAAAATTGAATCCAGAAGGTAATTAATTAATAGTCAAAATGGGCAATTCAACGACCATCATCCCTGCCCTTGAACACATTGACTGGCAGCCCCAGATCTTTCCAGAGCATGCCGCGTGTCAACACCTATCCCTCGTTCATCTTCTCTATAACCCCAAAACCCTTCGGTTTGTTCTCTCATCTTCTTCTTCCACACAGGATCACCTCGCCACACACTATGACCGAAAAGAAATGAAGAAAATGGACGCAGAGAGAATGAAGCCAAAAACCAAAGCGACTCTTAGAAAGAAATTCCAACACTTCTCTATAACCCCCAAAACCTCCGCTTTGTTCTCTCATCTTCTTCTTTCGCATGCAATTGACTCGCCACACACTCGCCTGAAAGAAACAAAGAAAATGGACACAGAGAATGAAGCCAAAAACCAAAGCAACCCTTAGAAAGAAATTCAAGCAAGCGAGCTCATTAAGGGTAGAAGAGTTCAGTGCACTCGCCACAATCCACAGTAATTTTAGTCTAAGTGCACAGTGTACATAACAGATGATTTGGCCACGGGATTTATATTATAAGTAATTTATATTTATATTTTTATTCTTATGATGCCAACTCTTTAGCTACACCACTAGACCTCTTATTTTAGACATAGAGACACGTGTAAAAGATAAAATCCAAATCCACCGAAACTAATAAACATACTAGATAGATGCTCATGCGTTGTCATGCGCATCGTTGTGTATATAATATAATATAATTACAATAATAACGATGAACTTATAATATAAAAGTTTAGAACTATAAATAAAAGAGTTTGTTTCGTTAACATAGGTTACATCTTTGGAATATTTGTAGTAGCATCAAAGATGATAAAACAGTGATAATTATACAATTTCTACATAAGTTCAAAAGAAAGGGATGTTCATGTGTGGGATGAAGCAGATCCCTTTTGTGAAATGAGTCATATCATTTCATTGCTAATCTTCCTGCAAAAAATAAAAGATAGAATGATTAAATAATTTAATTTGTTTAAATTTTTTAATTAGTAGATGAAGCATGAGAAGAAATTTTATTAGAAATTTCGGCAGAGTCTCCTTTATATTAGGAGATCCCAAATCATTCATTACACAACCTGTATTATTTTCCAAAAACCAAGTATCTCCATCGTGCATTATATATATAAAGTTAAATTCATGTATTCAAATGAAATCAACTAAATGATAAATATTTCGAAATAATAGTCGTGTAAATGGACCTCCGATGACGGAGAGAAGCTGTCTTTGTTCCTCTTAGTTGGTGGTTCATCCTCGTCATTGAGAATGATTGATTTCTGTTTTAGGTGACTGCAAAATTAAAGAATACGAAAGTAAAGGCATAAATTTGTTTAGTAATGATCAAAAGTACTAAGCATGAGAATATAAATATGTGTGATAAAATGAAACTTACGTTTTTTCTGAATGAGGAGTGGCGAAATCTAAACTTTTTTTAGCTTTGAGGTGGTAATTGTCTTCTTCGTGTTGAGATGATAGATTGATGTCTGGTGGCGTTGATTGAGTAAGTGTTTGTTCTTGAGCTATTGATGATTCTTCAATAGCAATGGCTGCAGGAGTTGATGAAGAAGCACCAAATTGTTCCGATTGAATCTCTGAAGATTGTGTGGTAGCTTCGTCAAAAACATTTGTGACAAAGATGTCACATCTGTTGATTGCTGATTTATAAGCTCCAAAACGCAGTTGAAAGATTTTTGTCTTGTTTAACACTTGCGTTAGCTGTGGTGGAGCTGTATAAGGATCTATGTAGTTCTTGTCATAGACCAGATGATGGGCTGACGTGTTAAAAAAGTTTTCAGCAGTTTTTTCAGATAAGAAGAAGTTGGTGATATCTTTTTCATCAGTCACGATGCAATTCACTTTAAACCTGCATGAAAATATTAATAGTTATTTGGAAGTGAGTAAAACATGAATGTATGAATTTTATGAATAAATAAATTAATAGAAAAAAAATGGAGGTATTGAATGTTTTACGATGGAATTGGTGCAGAGTCTGGAGTTCCATGCTCAAAGCATCTTAGGTTGTCTGATGGTCCAGAGAGTGTTTTAGTGCATCTTGGACATGTTTTAGACCACCATCCATTAAAGAGATCATAATCAGTAATTGATGCAGTGTAAGTAAATCGCATATTCTGCATTGGTAAAAGTGAAAGTGAGAACGAGTAAAAAATATAATTAAAAGAATAGAGATAGGTGTTAGTAGTGAAACCTTGTGCTTGATATGGATCCATGCATAAGATCTCCTAATTGTTCTCCGGTTTTCATGTATTTGTTGATCCAATGATACAACAGACATTAAAAGATGGAGGGAGTCTATGGACATCATGCGGCACTTGGTCATGAATCGAATTGAATAGAATTTTCAATAGTTAATAATAAATATTTATTGTCTGTGGAAAAATGAAATGAAAAATGTTATTAGAGGAAAAAGGATGTACAATTGTTTATATGGCGGAATTTGTGGAATATTTGGATTGAAATACCAAAGTGATGCAACAGCTTCAGATTAAATTTGTCTGACTTGAATGCAAGTAAATGAAAAAAATAAATATGAATGAGAAAAACAGAAAGTTTGCAATGAATGAAAAGATGACTTTGTGCAAATGTATTAAAAAATAGAGCAAACCTCGAAATTCGTGAACTCGAAACCTAGCAAAGACAACAATTATGGGAGATTCTTGTGCATGAACGATATTATCATCAAAGTTTCGAGCAATGTCGCCCCATAAAGTAACTCGAAGATCTTCACCCTCGTTTGAAACTTGGAAATCTTAGATAAAACAATGGAAAACATAAGCTACAAATGCAATGTTAACATGAGAAATACCGTATATTCTCAATGATGAACTCTTTTTATCTTCAAGTCTATGACCTTGAACTAATATTTTTCAAGTGGTTGGATGGCTTTAAGTCGACCCATAACATCTAGAATAAACAAAAAGTTACTCAAATGATGCAGAATTGTCATAATTTTTAATAATTTTGTTTTCCATACCTGTAAGAATTCTTGATCCTCCGCCTTTTGTTAAGGCGTGTCCAAAGTCGGTGAGGTTAAAATAGTATCGTGGTACATCATGTTTAAGGGAATCGAGATCGTTATCTTGGTATCGATTTCAAATCAATAAGCGCCTCATGATCGACTGACAATATTAGTAGCTCGATTTTCGTAAGTGTAGAAGTCTCTAATCTCAATATAGCAACCTTCGATTATGTTGAGATTGAAAAATTCTGCATCTCTTGCTTTTGATGATCCTTGTATAGCTCAGCCTCACGATGTAAAAGCGTGTAGGAAAATAATATCGAATTATAATAAAATGGCTGAAATTGATGAATGTTAATGATATAGTGTATTTAATAAGAAAAGAAAGTATGACAACATATGAAGAAAATGAAAGATAATTGGTAGTTTATTGAATGAAATTTATACATAGAAAGGAATTAAGATGATTTATATATATATATATATATACTTTCTAGTAAAACTGTAAGAAAAAAAATATACATAGATGCAAATAAATATTATTTTGTAAAATTTGAGAACCTGGTGGTCAACCAAAAGACAGTTGAAGCTACTTGTGTTTCCATTTTGCGTTGGTATCCAAACGCGACAAACTCTGGCTTGGATTAATGGATAGAAAAGATATTTCTTGATATTCTTCAAAGGTATCGCCATTAATCTGCAAAATGAAAAGGAAAAATAAGTCTATATTGCATGAAGAAAACATAAAAACAATATGAAAAAGTTGTGCATAAATATGTTATAAATAACCAATAAGATGCAAAAATTAAATGATATGCAAATAAATGAAAATAAAAATCATATCGTAATTGTTGACAATATTGATATAAAAGATAATGAAGCTAGAATTTAAAAAAATCTGAGCACATCTTTGTAGACAATATTTTTAGCATAATCAAGTTGTTTTCCTTCTTGGTCACATGAAATGATTTTTAAAACTTTTTTGGATGTAACTCTTGAAAGAGCAACATATAGTTGACCATGTGTAAACACTTGCTCCTTTAAGAAGACGCCAACAAATTGTAATGATTGTCCTTGGCTTTTATTAATTGTCATAGCATAACACAACCGTATTGGAAATTGTCTTCGTTTGATTGTAAATGGGCATTTGTCATCATTAATTGGGAAGATAATTCTTGGTATAAAAACTTCGATCACCAATATGTGAGTCGGTTATAATTTGAGCTTCAATAACTCTATCGACAAGTTATGTGATGATTAGTCGTGTTCCATTACATAAGCCTATCATTGGACTTAGATTCCTTAACAACATAATTGGTGCTCCTATTTTTAAAGCAAGGATATGCGAAGGAACACCACTGAATTCAAGTTGATTTATAAATTCCATAGGATATAATACGTTTATATTGTCATTATCACTGGAAGATGCATCAACAGAATCATCTGCTAAGATAAATGCGGTGAGGACCATGTGTAACTTTAAGAATGAAATTATTGATTTACATGAATGATAATGTTCTTTGGTGTGATAATAGCTCTGTCTTTAAAGTAAGTTGGTTCAAGAGTAGGTTGTTCAATGTTAGGATAAATTGCTAAAACCATAGATTTAATTGGATCATCGGATGTATGTAGTTGCAAATCATATGGAATTTTAATCAAAGATTCATCAAAGTCATCAAGAATAGGTATATCACGAGTTCCCCGTCACCTATTTTAAGAATCCATTCTGCAAATGCTTTAATTTCATTAATTTCATTTTGACAAAGACCATGAATGGATAATCTCATATTTTGTTTCGATGAACATGATTTCAAATTTTGGCCATAATGGTGAACTACTTAATGAAGCATTAATAATATCTTCTTTTGTTCCTCCAGGTATAACGAGGAGAATTTGGCGATAATCTCCACCAAGTAAAATAGATTTTCCACCGAAAGGTTGGTTGTGATTTGAATTAGCGGTTTGCCCCATTATATCACGTAGTGATCTATCTAATGTTTCAAAACAGTAGCGATTATTCATAGGAGCTTCATCCCATACAATAAGTGTTGTTGTTTCAATCAATGTTGAAAGATGATTATTTTTTTTATTTCACATGTGGAGTTTTCATTTATAGCAAGAGGAATCTTAAACCTTGAGTGAGCTGTGCGACCACCAGGAAGCAGAATAGATGTAATCCCTGATGATGCAACAGCTAAAACAATTAACCCTTCTGATCTAATACTATTAATAAGTGAATGCCATAAAAAAGTTTTTCCTGTGCCACCATGCCCGTAAACAAAAATAAGAAGTTGTTGATTTTGTGAAATTGATTGTATAACTCGATCATAGATTTTTCGTTGGCATGTATTAAGTAATGAAATTGATGCTTCTCTATTGCCCTGAAGTTCTGAAATATCATAATTGAGAATTTCAGACATTAAACGATTATTTGGCAATGGTAAATTGTAGTCTTTGAGGGATGTTGCTGAGGCATTGAAAAGTTGTTCAAGTTCATAAAGAACATAATTTTTAAGTTCATCATCATTGAAATGCGGATCATGTTGAGAGAAAGATGATAATTTGGCTATAATGTCATCATGCATGGTATGCCAAAATTGATCAAGCAAATTTTGTGGGCTACCAATTTGGCAAAATAGAGTAATACTGACACATAGTTGTCTAAGTTGTGAGGAGGAAGCAGTTAGAACAGCTTCAGAAAAAGCTTCAGCCCATTCTTTGCCATCATCAAGGAGACCAAGGGCTTTACAGGCAAGTTGAAAGGTTTCATAAACAATATTAGAGATAGTACGCAGATGCTCAAAGTTTGTAGCTCCTTTTACGTGATTTAAAAGCATTTTTAAGAAATATAATTCGCCAGCAGCAGGATGTACATATGTTATTCGTCCAAGTGAAAAACCTCTTGTTCTATAAATCCATTCTTTTTGGCCAGCATCCCAATCATATTTATTTGGAAATTGCGAGTAATACAATAATCGTGCTTCAGCATCTTTTAAGTTTCGATCAAACCATCCTGTGAGCATTGTCTTATTAAGACTAGGTTTTCTTAAAACAGAAGATAAGTTTTGATTTCCAAAGAAAACAATAGAATTTTGCATTGGTAAATGTACTTGAAGTCTTTCAACTACTGGGTTTCTTGAATGGATTGGAAATTGCAAGATTCGCCATACGGCTTCATAAGGACAAACAAATCTACAATTAAGATAAGCCTGAATTTCATCATTTTCTTGACCTTCAATAACAGCTCTACACCTATCAGATCCTTTGCTAACATATTTGAAAAGATATTTTATAAGCATTGATTGGCAACAAATTTCAACGTTTACATGAGCATTATAACGGATTAAAAGTTCTCTGTTGTATGGAACAACGTACGAATTAGAGAGAGCAATGCCATTTTTAAAATAAATGATGCGAGCAAATTTTGACGCTTGTAAAACACAAATCCATTTTCACCAAACACCGTTGATTGTTTGAATTTTTAGGAATTTTTAGAACATTTATTTCCTTTCATACATTGGGCTTTTGAGTTAGCAATCCCACAGGGACCATGTAACATGAATTTTGAAACAATGGCATAGCAATGAGGATCATCTGCTTTGTTCGGCAGTCAATTAAATAATTGAATCGACGTCCTCAGGTGATCGAAATTTAAATTCAGAAGCTAGCCAAATCAATAAATGAGTGTGGGGCAAGCCTCGTTTTTGGAATTCAATAGCACAAACATCTACAAAGTGGGGAAAAAATTATCAAACAAAGCATATTGAATAAAGGCAATAAGAGGAAAATAATAAGTGTAGAAAAATACCAAGCAATTGTTTTGTCGAAAGGTTTCCCGATTTAATGAATGAAATCATATCATTAAGTTTATATCGAAATACTCTTGCGATTATATCGAGTTTGTCTTCGAGTTTGTAATTTCGGGTTTTTAATGTCTCTTTGAATTTCGAGCCAATTGACATTGCAGTGAATGTAATAAATAGGTCGAGGTTACCATAATGACGACATATAGCCATTGCATTATGATAATTGTTAATCATATATCTATGGCTTCAAGTTAAAGAAGAGGGAAGAATGATTTTTCCTGTATTTGAACCATTGAGATCACAAATTAAAACAGCTTCTTGTACACTTTTATAAGATTCAGTTCTAAGGTTATCTTGGTTTGAACGTATGAAATCTAGGCATTCTTGCTCAACATTCATAAATGCATCAACTAAAAATTGTTGATAAAGTCTTCCACCTTTGGTAAGAGTATTACTATTTTCAAATCTTTCTTGAATGGTATAGGCATAATATGCTCTCATTGTAACTTTTTGACGTTTGGAAGGAGTATAATGCTCTTGATTTGTGAATAAAATGTCAGTATGATACCCATCTTCACCATATGGAAATAAAAGTGGATATTGAAGGGACATAAATTTTGGATGTAATTTAGAGATCCTGTGGAGGTTCTTAGAATAGTTTTCAATAATAATATCTCTATCAGTTTGTGATTCTCCAATATCTCCGACAATTAAACCACATACATCATTAGAGGAAGGATCATCATATTGCTTTGAATCATTATATCTTTTTCCGAGCAAACGAAGTTTAAAATTCGATGATTCATCATTGTCAAGTCTATGTCTAATTTGACGGAACAATTTGACCAATACATTGGAAGAATCAAGCATGTCAATAAGTTCTTTCACAACATTGTCATCTAAAGATGATTGAGAATTATTATTATTGAAAGGGTTTAGTCGATTAGAAATTTCATTGCCTGTGTCAAAGATGTATAATTGTGCAAATTTTAGTGATTGAGCTTCATCAGCGATGAATGATCCCATAAGGTGATGACATTGTCCATTTATTTTAAATATATAAGGACCTTGTTGAGAATTGATAGTATTATCGATTTGTTCTCCCATTGAAGTAAAATCAAACATTGAAATATAAGCACGAATATTATGTCGAAATTTGTATGATGATGAACCGTTGTTAGGATTTAGAAGATCATCTAATAATTGAGGTGTGCTAGGAGCAGTAGGTAATTTAATTTTACCATTAGCACAACATGATGTAAAAGAGGGGTTTTTTTTTGTTGAACGTGCCAAACGTTCAGCAAGCCAGAAAAGAGCATTGCAATGTTGGCATTTCCATGATTTATCGCCGAAATCAAGGGGTTCAACTAAGTTTCCTGTGGTTAACAGAAATTTGAAAAGTAAGAAAGGATTAAAATCATAAGAAGCCATAAACTAAAGTAAGTTGAAATTGAGAATGAAGGATACTCGAGGTAACTTACGTTTTCTCTTTTCGATAAGAAGATTGACCAGTAATATTATATTGGTTAGGAATGATTGTGGGAATATCAAATGGCAATTGTTATTCAGTTTGATAATTTGATACCAAAGAGGTCAAAATGTTTGAAGATGATGTAGTAGTTATATTTGCGCGCTCAATTTCATGAGGTTGTGATATATTAAACTTGGTCCAGAGGATGAAGAGGCAATTGTTGATGGATCTTCGCAACGAAAGCCAGTATGTGTATCATAATCAAAGAGAGTTTGGTGGGTACTTTTAGTATTAAAAGAGGTGGGAATGGCAAAAAAAATTTCATCCTCAATAGGATCATTTTCACCCGTAGGAGAATTGAAATCATTACTAAAAGTAGTTGAAGGATAATATTCTATGTGATGGTCAGGTTGTTCACGCTGACGACGACTTGTCATTATAAAGCCTATTTATGGGAAGTTGTATTAACATTTAGACTAAAAATTGTAATGAAAGTAAAGCAACAAATTTGAGTTATAGAGTTGGAAAAACATGGATCATTTAAATTACAATTGCTAGAAACTTAAAGAAATATGGATTAATAAAGAATTATCTAATAAAGATTTTAAGCTTATATTGCATAGTAGAAGCATGAAAAGAAATAAAATGAGTAATAGTCAAGCACATATAAGGGAAGAAAAGATGAGTGTTGAAGAAAAAATAAATATCTAAAGCAATTGTGTGAATAAAAATTTATGTGAAACACATGATAACATGTAATAATTTTTTAAGTTATCATAATACGTACTATAACATATGTTTTGAACATTTTTTAAAAATTGAAGAGAAATTTAACATATATAAATTTTATAATCCTTGTTTTGAATTTTTGTCATTTTATTTCATATTGGCGTTTTATTTTTATTTAGTTTAATTCTGAAATTTTAATATATATTGGTGATCATTTTAAAATTAATATTGGCTTTTTTTATTTTCTATTATTTTTATCTAATTTTGTATCAATAATTTTATAATTTTATTATTTGTATAATAATAATAATAATTTTAGTGATTGTTTTTTATACATTAAGCATTTAAATAAAATGACTTAAAATTAAGATTTAACCAAGTATTTAACAACTTAAAGCATGGTAGGAGTTGTTGCAGCGAATTCAAATTTGAAATGATGGAAAAAGATGTTCAATATCTTAGAATCCAATTAATAGTTTGATTACCTAGAACTTGTTGAATGATGATGTTTATGAAGATAATTAAAAAAAGTAGAAGGTTAAAAAAAATTAAAGAGCTTGTTTTCTTGTTTTTTATAAATTTGTCAATTAGATATTTTTATCAAAGTATTCAAAATGAATGTTGATTAATAAATGTTTGAAGCTAGGTTTAAGAAATTCTAATAAATTCTCATAGTAATTGGTTTTTTACTACTTTATAGCAGCATTTACATTCTAAGCATAATGTATTTCTATATTACAATGTTATAGTTTTAATTGGAAGTTTTAGGACTTCTAGAGGTTTAAGGTTAGAGAGGAAATCTCAATGCTTATTACCATATAGAGAACCTATTAAGAAACAAATTCAGCAACAAAGTTCGTTTGCAAATATGAAATTTTTTTTTTATTTGAAGCAAGGTAGAACATTCTAAATACTTTATTTAAATTAGTAAAGCAACATTAATTATTTTAATTTTTGTGTTGATATGTTGTTAGAAATTGTTTTTCTAAACTTAACAGGGATGCTAAGCTCTCCTTTTTTTTTGCATATTCTATAAGAAAGAATGTAGATTTAAACTAAAGTAGAAGCATTAATCAATAAGAATAGAGAATGTATTGCAGGGAAGAAAAAACTAAAGACTGATAGCACACTATTGCATTTACAAAGTTGAAGGATTATAGAATTATTAACAGTAAAAAAGAAATCGCTAATTTGAATACATTTGGAAAGACAAAAGAGAGCATAAAAGAATAAAACAAAAAAAGTAAACAACTAACCTGAAAAGTAGCGATAGCAATTCAAAGAACGCAACGAAAGTTTTGCAGCAATTGGTGACAATTGAAGGTTAGGACTTCAATAAAAAAAAGTTAAGGAATTAGAATTACACACTTAATAGATTAAAAGCAAAGATGGAAAAAGATATTAGACATGTTTAGACATATAAAATTGATCTTTGATTGCTATATATAACTTCATAAGAAGGTGTAATTTTGTTGTCCTTGCCATGCTAATCCAATAAGCAATCTAAATACAAAACAATTATGGAATAATTGAACTTAGCAGGTGAGTTATTTAATATGATTTTGCATTCAACCTCTGTTTTGCAAGTCTTTTAGTAAATATCGTGGCTGTTCAAGGGTGGGAATGGATGGAAATAAGTCTAATTTCCTTACATAGTTATATTGCAGATAGTAAGCAAGTGTTTTGCAATGTTTTTGACTTGTGGAAACCATTGGAGAGGCATTTTTACAATGGACAGCATGTAGATTCTGTCAGCATAATAATTTTTCCTAGCCTGGCCACTTTTCATGATCATTTGTGCATCCAGCTGTGCATTTTAAGAAATAGTTTGGCATGCTGCAAATTTTGTTTCATGTTTCTCCAGTTATTGTTAATTTCTTCTTGAACATTTCTCTAAATAGAAAGGGGAAAGATGATTCATGCATGTTCTTAGGTATTTGTATATGAAGAAATAGTGCTGGCAAGTTAAATAATTTCATATATATTTGTTCATTTATTGGTTATATTTCTTTCGCTTATTTCTGCAAAAAAAGATTGGAAATCTTTTCGAACTATTTCCTATTTCTAGGTTTGTTTGGATTATAGTGTCTGGACTGCTATAAAATTAATATTCTTTATAGATCTCTTGGTGGGAGTTGGTTTTTTGAAGCTAAAAAAAGTGGGTCTAAAGTTTGACTACACAAAAGTATGAAACTTTCAAAAGGGTAGCTGTATTTTTTGTTTTTTTTGTTTTTAGAGCTGATTTGTGATCAAGGAAAGGCTAATTTGAGCTAATTGGATATCAAAGTAGTTTTATGTGATCAAGAAGTTGTAATTTGAGAATGTAGTTTAATTGGTGTAAGAAATTTGTAGTTTGATCATTTATTGAAAAATAAAGGATTTTAGTAAAGATTCAATTTGTATGTTGCTATGTTTTTCTATCTTGGAAAGGAAAATAACTATAGAGGTAATAAATTGCAGCAAGGGATATGAGGTGAATTCATGTAATGTGATTTGCTAATGAGTTTAAAACTATTCAATCATTCCCATTAACACATGATAATATTCAATAATGCTTAAAAACATTACAATACATATTGAATACATGATATAACATATATATGAAAGTATTGTAATGATTAATCATGTGATATTCAATTAGCTAAGTAAGAAAGGTGAGTGAATACATAATATAAGATACATATGCTTTAAAAATTTGAAATTGAAGAGAAAGGTAATATATATGAATATTATAGGACAAAGTTGACGAAGAAGTCATAAGAAGGAATGATTGTTTTAAGAAATTGAATTAGAAAGTTATGTGATTGAATGAATTAATTTTCTTGTACACTTGACAATGTTGATTAATAAGGCATATATTCAATCATTCCCATTAATACATGATAATATTCAATAATGCTTAAAAGCATTACAATACATATTGAATACATGATATAACATGTATATGAAAGTATTGTAATGATTAATCATGTAATATTCAATTAGCTAAGTAAGAAAGGTGATTGAATACATAATATAAGATACATATGCTTTAAAAATTTGAAATTGAAGAGAAAGTTAATATATATGAATATTATAGGACAAAGTTGACGAAGAAGTCATAAGAAGGAATGATTGTTTTAAGAAATTGAATTAGAAAGTTATGTGATTGAATGAATTAATTTTCTAATACACTTGATAATGTTATATTATGTACTTGATGTTATTTAACATGATTAATGATCTATTGGAGAAGTTGGTGCAAATTCAGATATGCTGTGTTTTTTGTTGTATTTAGTTATACTATTCGTAGATTGAAAAAAATAATCCAATTATATGCATCAGAGTTTGAATTATTATCTTGTTGCTTTGTTATTACTGCAATAATTTTTGTTGGTGGCTTTAAGTAAGAATGATGTTATGATAGCTCAGATTTTTGTATGAAGTTTGCGACTTAATGCTAAATGTTTAAAGTAGTACTCTTTCTTGTTTATTGAAGGTATTAAGAATCTAAATGTTTTATAAATTGCAATACATATTATAACACACATATGCATTAAATTCATGTATTGTGATTTGTTAATGAGTTTAAAACTATTGAATCATTCTCATTAACACATGATAATATTGAATAATGTTTAAAAGCATTACAATACATATTGAATACATAATATAACATATATATGAAAGTATTGTAATGATTAATCATATAATATTCAATTAGCTAATCAAGAAAGGTGATTGAATACATAATATAACATACATATGCATTAAAAATTTGAAATTGAAGAGAGTTAATATATATATGAATATTATAGGACAAAGTTGACTAAGAAGTCATAAGAAGGAATGATTTTTTAAAGAAATTGAATGAGAAAGTTATGTGATTGCATGAATTAATTTTCTTGTACACTTGACAATGTTGATTAATAAGGCATATATTGATTGTAATGTTATATACTTGATGTTAAATATATTAAAGATCATTGCGAACTTGCAAAATAATTAAGCTCAAGGACTTAATAAGACTTATAATAGGTCTAATTAATGTAATCATGGACTTATGGGGAAAAAAAATAGGTTGGAATGTGGATTTGAATAAAATAAGAAAAATGAATTAAGTTGAAGGACCTCATTAAAGTTTTGATAGGTTTAATTGATTTAATGAAGGACTTATACGAAGAAAAACTAAGTTCGAAGGTGCTATTCTAATTAATTCATAAAGATTGGAAGATTAGGGTGTTAATATGGTTTGAATTGAAAGAAATTTGAAGATTAAACATTGATTGATGAATATAAAGTTAAGAATAAAAAATATATAATTTCTCATTATCTTAGTAGCATATTAAATGGTGTGGTATAAATAAATTGCATTTTATAATAGAAAAAACAAAACTTTGAATAAAAAAGAAGAACAAAATATAATATATGTATATGACTTTTGCCATTTGCCCATGACATATTTAGCATTTGAGAGCCATACAACTATATTTGGCTCATGATGCTGCGTTGGAGACAATACAATGAAAAAAAAACACTATTCTTCATGAATTTTAATATAAATTGATGAATTTTAATTTCAATGTTTATATAAAAAATGTTAAAACCTAAGGGTTTAAGAAGTTTCAACCTTTCATCCTTAATTTTTCCCTCTATTCTTCATCATAGGAGTTTTTTTTAATGAATTAAACTTTTGATAGGTTTAATTGATTTAATGAAGGACTTATATGAAGAAAAACTAAGTTTGAAGATGTTATTCTAATTATTTGATAAAGATTGGAAGATTAAAGGCTGAAGAAGGTGCTGTATTTTCCCAAACTTGAGGTTTAAATGTTGGGAATGTGCTTTCCAAAACCTATTTAGATAATGAATTTGCTGCACTTATGTGCTTGTGATAGAAAAGTAATGAACATGTTGCCATAAGCATTATATTCAAATATTTTCAGCATGTGCAGCAAATATTTTCAGCATGTTTTGGAAGATAATCAAAGGCATTACAATCGAATATATAAAACAAAAACCTGAAGAATATAATATAATATAATTACAATAATAACGATGCCGCTAGCGTTGCGCATGGCATCGCTATGGCAACCATTCATCAATGCTATAATATATATGTCAATAATAACATTGTCATCTAAAGATGATTGAGAGTTAATATATATGTCAATAAGTTTTTAACCTAGGTTTTTAACCACACTGTATGAAAATCAAAGCCATACTTCTTTTTGGATTACTGAAAAGATTTTACTATGAAAAATAAAAAATCCAAGATAAGGCAACCATTCATCAATGCTCTAAATACAAATTACTTTAAAGGAGCTCTCTTGTCATCTAGTTGATTAATGCTTTTCCCAAACTTCTACCCTTAGCTCAAAAACAATTTTTAATAGTAATCACAAATTTCTGCCAATAACCATGACTTTCATTATCATATCTTGCGGCAACAATCAAGCATATAGAATATATTTATAGAACCAGCAATCTACTGGAGTTAAATGCTAGAATTATTGAAGTAAAGGAGAAGTTTTTAGAGCTAATGTTCACAGGGCAAAGTTAAAACTATATGGTCATATATTCAGCCAAAAATTTTCAGCCTAGGAACAGAATTGAAAGTGGGATGCATAACTTTCTATCATTGTCCTTTCAAGTGTTAGTATTGCCAGCATTTGATTAGTATGCATCACTTGTTGATGTGAATTTTGTTGTTTCTTGTATCTTCTCTAGCTTTATGATAAACTAAATGAAAAAAGTTGTTTTGATTTTGCATTTCAGGATGAGAGGCACTTAATTTGGTATTCTGGACATGAGGAGAAACAATTGAGATTGAGTTTAGTTATGAAGATTGTTACTGGACAAAGGATTGTACGTAATCAAGGATCTCATACTAATATTGGATTTATATGCTATAGATCATGGTCATTGTTTATCCTCCAGAAAAACAGCTATCACTTAAAATATTTTCCATCTTGTTGAGGTTCTACTAATTGAAAATATATGGGTTGTAGGATTAGTTTTTGATGTATGTGTTAGAAAACCTTAAAAAACCTCATGTAATGACATATATTTAGCCACATGTAGTAAATATATATATATATATATATATATATATATATATATGCCAAACAATTATAGATAGGGGGTATTAATTAAAATACAAATCACGGGCAGGGTAGAATGAATTAATAATAATATAATGAACTATTTCATAAATATCACCCTTATTATTTTCTCCATCCCTATTAAAGTCTTGCTTAATTAATAATAATATAATACAAAGCACCCATGGCAGCATTTTTATGTGTGTTATTTAAACTTGTTAACCCTCAAAATTCTAAAATCATCACAATCACCAACCTGACAAATAGAAAACCCATAACCATGGAAAAGGTAAGAAAATAGTCCACTGTTTTGAGTAAATATTGAAGAATATGAAAGATGTGGAGAATCTTGGAAACCAAGTAACATTAAAAGCAACTATAAGTTTTTATGGATCTTCAAAATCCACAATCCAAACAAAATCCAGGCAGTACTTATAGCACAGAAAAATAACCTACTACACTTATAGAATTCTCATGCAAATGATACAACCTTTAATATGAAGGAACCAAACCACAATAACTTGTTTACAATCAATATTCTCAGAATCATAAAAACAAACCAGTAACCAAACTATAAAACATCAAGGTTGTCGTAAAAGGTTTACTAACCTCAAAAGTAGGGTCACAAAAGGTCCACAGTAGTTTTGTGAAGGGAATAGCAGAATCTGAAGATAGAAAAACAGTATATTGAAGATGAACAACGTGTGAAATGCAAAGGAAAGCAGAAAACAGAAATGGAAGAAAGAAAAAGCTACCAGAGAGAGAAAAAAAAGAAGCAAGAGACACATGCAGTGGAGAGTATGTAAAGAACAGGAAAGAAGAACTTAATAAATGACCTGGGATAGTAAGACGGGCGGTGCAGCCCAGGGAAGAAAATATTCACAGAAGAAGTTAAAATTAATGCATGTCACCCTGCGACATGAACAGAGAATTTAATTAATGCGAGACGATATTTAATGACAAACCAGTTGAAGAAACAGAACCAGATTGCAACAGTGATAGGAAATTTGAACAATTGAACGAAACTGAAAAAAAATAGAGAGGAACCGAGAGCATACATTAATCACCTCAATGCTGAATTGATTATCAAATTAATGAATACTGAATTAATTGAATCCAGTTGCATAATCAAATTAAACCAATTTAAACCCAAGACCCACCCGAAACCAATTCAACAGAAACCACCCGAAGGTTGGACCCATCGATCAACCCATCCCAGTCCAACCCGAACCCAATTGAACCTAAAACCCAGTCCCCAACACACATAAACGACCAAACTGAAGTATCCCGAACCCAATAAGCCGAATGCCCAGAAAAAAAATTGAGAAATGAGAAAACACAAAACATCAATCGAAGGTAAAAAACTCACAATCAGCTCAAAATGCAATGAATTAACAACACCCAGACCAGAAAGAGCATCAATCGAAGGAGAAGATGGATGAAAAATGAAAAAAAAAAGAAAGAAAAAATAACCCAGTGGAAAAAAATCGAGAGAGGGGAGAGATTGACCGAAACAAAGGGTGAAAAGCATACCTCATTGATGACCCAGACCGACCCGAGACCACGCTTCGAACCGCCATCGTCAACCCTCCGATCGACCCACACCACCCGGACTCTCGTTTGCTTTGTGCCAGAGAGGAGAAGAAGAAAGCAACGGGCCGATTTTCGTAATGCAAATAAAATGAAATAGGAATGGACGCTTGAAGCCCTCTGTAGTGTAAAAATGAAATCCGGTCATTAAGGGCAAAACCGATACTACACTGCTCTAATCCACAGTAATCACTGAGGGGAGCTACAGTGCAAGTGGCACAGCGTTTATTTTTTGTGTAATATTCACTTAAACGTTTTCTCCTCTCTTCTCTTTGTATCTATATAATTTAACATAACTAACTATATTGCCCGCGCGTTGTCGCGGGTATTTTTATGTATATAATTTAACATAATTAAATCAAAAATAATAAATTTATATGATATAATTAAGAAAAATTATAGATTATGAGATAAAATGTAGCAAGTTTTTAAGTAGAGTTAGTTGCGCAATCATAAATAACATTTTTTAGACTAAAAAAACTGCATTATAAAAGATCACAAAAGAAAACGGGCTTGGTGATTAGGCGTGTTTTTTTTTTTTCATAAGGGTGTTTTTGGTTTTTGGTTTTTGGTTTTTATTTTTTTAATTAGTCGCAATGTGCACAGTGTAATCACGAATCAACCCCTTGAAAACGAAAAAATAATTATTAAATTATCTGGAAAAAAACTCAAAACAATAACAAAAGAATAAGTAAGAGAAACAATTAAATTATTATTATTATATTAATAATGAAAGAAACAAAAAAAATGAAAGACTGAAAATATCCTAGAAACTTTAACAAAAGATTAAAAAAAAACTATTATTGCTATTACTGTAAAAAAATTTTATCAAATTATTCGGAGGGAACAAAAACATTAAAGAAAGAGCAAGCAAGGATTTTTTTATTATTATTATTATGTTAATAATGAAAGAAACAAAAATAAATGAAAAACTAAAAATATGCAAGAAACTTTAACAAAAGATAAAAATAACAATTATTATTGCTATTACCGACAAAACAAAAAATATTATCAAATTATCGGGAGAAAGAAAAAAAACACAGCAGAGTAAGAACAAAAAATAATTAAATTATTATTATTATTATTATTATTATTGTGTTAAATACACTTATATATACATGGACAAAAATAGGGATTATTCTAGAAATATAAAAAAATAAAATTATAAGGATTGAAATGAAAATCAAATATAAAGGGCTTAAATTAAAAAATTAAAAGTCCAAGGGCTGAAATGCAAATGATATTTATTCTCAATTGAAATCAGAGGACAAAATTGCAAAAATCAGAACTTGTGTACCGAATTAATGGAGTTATATACAGAGAATCCCGAAATTGAAAGTAGCAGGACTGAAGTGCAACTTTGCAATTCAATTAATTAAAATTGGAGGACCCAATCGAACTAAATCAAAACTTATATAACAGAAAGCAGGACCAAAAACAAAATTAGAAGTCGAGGGACCGAAATGAAAAGCAACCAAACATAGGGGACTCTCCTGCACATTGACGTGCAGGAGAGAGAGAAACGTGGCCTGCGGCTTGAACCGGCCTTATCCGCGTCCATGGACTTTTGTCGGTTACACGCGCCACCGCAGGAGGAAGACCACGCGGCGGCGCCTCATTTTGGCCTCCGGCACACAATTTTCGACCACCGGAGGACGCCGCACCCGCCGCTCGAAGAGGGCGTGAGGCGAAAAACCGCCTGGCGCGTGCGGCGGACCCCTTTGTAGACACCGATTATTAAATTGAAAAAATATGGACAATTATCATCCTGTCCCTTAACCCAATTAAGTGTTTTTGTCTTATTAGGGACTAAAATCGTCTTTACCATTTAAGAAAATAATAAAAAAATCAAAAGTTGTGGCGGACCGGTCCGGCCGCGCGCAATTACGTCGGTGCCCCTCAGCCAAAAACCTTATTTTGTATTATTACCAAGGACTAAATCGTCGATGCAATCGTTCACAACTCGAATATTGTTTTTTAGAAAAATAAACAGGAAAACCAAAATTAGCCCTGGTCGACCAAAGACTGTTGTCGCACTGAACGAAGGGCAAAATCGGGAGTGCACTGCTCGAATCCACAGTGTAATGTGAGACAATCCACAGTGAAAACTCCATGCCCTTTAGCTGTTTTGTAATTTTAGAATTCATTTGTTGTGGTGCGTGTGTGTTGCTTTAGATAGTTTACGAGAGATGTACCCGCGTGATGTGCCAGTTTTTTTATCTATATAGAAATTAATTGTTTTTATATGTATTGTATTTTGCTATTTTCATATTTAATTAGTAAAATTATAATTGATAAAATCTGTATAATCAAAATGGAAAGTGGTCTGTATATTTTTTAATCGCAGATAATGTAGGTAATTTTTTCTTATGAGTTGCATTTTTTCCCTAGTAATATTAAATCTAACACATTATATATTTTTTGCGTGCTATAGTTAGTTATTTCAATGTTTAATTACTAAAATTGCAACAGATAAAATATGTTAGAAATGAGTTTTTTGCATAGTATAATTAGTATGCTTGCCCACGCATCGCGCTAGGGTTTTTTCTATGTAAAAAATTAATTAATTTTTTACGTGTTGTAATTAGTTGTTTAAATATTTAATTAGTAACATTATAATAGATAAAATATGTAACAAATAAATTTTTTCCCCGCCTAAAAGAAATAATGTAATCGAAATGAGAAGTGATTTGTATATTTTTCAATTGGAGATAACTTAGGTAAATTTGTAAAAAAAAAAAAAAATTGAGTTGCCTTTTTTCCTTAGTAATATTATATCAGACACATTATAAATAAAAATATTGTAAATGTTTTAAGAAATAAACTTTTTTTTTGCATTATATAATGACTTATTTGCAGTCTAAAAAGAACAGTGTAATCGAAACGGAAAATGACTCTCATATTTTTTAATTGTTGATAATCTAGGTAAATTTGTCAAAAGAAAACAAAATTTGAGTTTATAATGTAGGTAAATTTGTCTACCTTTTGTTTTTTTTAATTGTATTTTTTCCTAGTAATATTAGATTTGAAACATTAAAAATCAAAATATTGAAAAACAAATTAAGAAATAAACTTAAACAAAAGAGTATAAAATTTAAATTCAAAGCCAAATATTTTTTTATAAGATTTATTAATCATATTATTATATTAAATGTATTTAATCATATTGATATTAATGTTTTTTTTAAAAAAATCATAGGTCTCTCTCTCTCTCTCTCTCTCTCTATCTATCTATCTATATATATATATATATATATAGGCGATAATATTTAATAACTATTAAAATATATAATTAGTCTAATATATTTTATAGAGTAATTATAATGAGAAGTGGTTCATATATATTTTAATTGTAGATTACTTAGGTGAACCTGTCATTTAATTTTTATATGAGTTGAATTTTTGTCCCAGGAATATTAAATCTCACACATTATAAATCAAAATATTGTAATTTATTTTTAAAAATAAACTGATTTTTTTGCATGCTATAATTACTTATGTGTCATCTAAAAAGAACAGTATAATCGAAAAGGGAAGTGACTTATATATTTTTTAATTGCGGATAATGTAGGTAAATTTGTCTACATTTTATTTTTTTGAGTTGTATTTTTCCCTAGTAATATTAGATCTGCAATACTAAAAATCAAAATACTTTAATTTGTTTTCAAGAAATAAAGTTGAACACATAACACAAAATTAAAATTTGGAGCCAATTTATTTTATTTTATAAGATTTATTCATCATATTATTATATTACATGTATTTAAGAATACTAATATTTTTTTTCCTTTAAAAAATCCTTGGTCATTTTTTTCTCTCTCTCTATATTTTTAGGCGATAATATTCATTGAATATTCAAATATATAACTAGTTTAACATACTTTAATTTGACATAAATATACAAATATATAATTAATTTGACATACTTTCAATAATATATTAAATTTTATTATTATTATTAAGCGATAATATTCAATAAACATTAAAACAATTAAATTATTATTATTATTATTATTATTATTATTATTATGTTAATAATGAAAGAAAAAAAATAAATGATAGAGTAAAAAAAATCCTAAAAAACTTTAACAAAAGATCAAATATAAAAAGTAAAAAAGAAACAAAAATTATGAGGTGAAAAATATTCAAGAGCAAAGGATGAAAAAAAATATCAATTTTCAAATGATTATAAACACAAAATGAAATTAAAAACCAAAGCTAAGGGCATATTTATATATACATTGACAAAAATAAAGACTATTCTAGAAATATAAAAAATATAGGGATTAAAATCAAAGATTAAAAGTAAAAGGGTCGAAATGAAAATCAAATATCAATTTCAATCAAAGGATGAAATTGAAAATATCACAACTTTCGGACTGAATATATTAAGGTTTTTAAACTCAATCTGGAAATTAAAAGAAGGAGGACCGAAGTGAAACATTAACATTTAATTAATTTCAATCGAAGGACTCAATTAAAAGGGAAGGGACCGAATTGCAAAGTAAAAACTTGGTTCCTCTTCTGTACCATACAAAAAATTAGAAGTTAAGGGACCAAAGTGGAACATCAACAAACTTGGGGGGCTCTCCTGTACTTTTGCATGTAGGAGAGAGAGAAACAGAACAAACGACTTTAATCGGCCACCTCCGCCTACATGGACACCGGGTGATGAAACGCGCTGCACCGGGAGGAAGATTACATGGTGGTGCATCGACATAGACTCCGGTAGCCCATCTAGTTCCACCGTATGACTCTGCATGCGCCACCTGAAGAGGGTGTGCAATGGAATACTGTTTGTCGCGTGTCCAACACGCGCCGACAATATTTCAGGAAAAATAAAAAAATATTAGTCAATTACTGGGATACCCCTGTTCCTAATTCATTACTTTTATCTTATTCTGGGCTATATCTATATTTAGCCATTTAAAAAAATATTAAAATAAGAAAAAGTGTGGTGGAGCGGGTTCGTACGCGCGCAATTACCTCCGCATTCTAGCGTGTAAATGTTTTTTTATCCTTTTTGAGGGACAAAAACGTATTGCACTGTTCAAAATAGAAAAAAAAAGAGGCAGATGAACTCACGCGACGCACAGAATAAAATCGCCAATGAACAGTGCGCATGGGTGTTAAGCGACAATGAAACACCTTCCTCTTTTAGGTTCTTTGTAATGTGAACATGATAATCTATACATCTAATTGTGAGAGACACCAGTATGCGAGTACTCATCCTTCTGTAATTATCAGGTCGTAAATCTTATTTCATCTCGAAACCTTTAAGTTTTGTATTTTGTCTCGAAACTTTAAAGTTTTATTTGTTAAATGTTTTGCGTTGTTAAGTTTAGAAAATGGAAACTTTCTGTAAGGTGGGGAGAATATTGCAGTACCCAAAAAATAAAAATAATATGAACTGGAGAAGTCAATAATGCCATTATATGTATTATTATAAGTATTAATGATTAAGGGACAAATTCTGAACATGTTCCCATTACAATGAAATCATTTTTATCTTTTTCACTGGGTAAGGCACTCATTACAATAAGATTATTTTGAACACTATTTCAACTTTTCATAAACATCATCTATCTTTTTCTCTTACTTAATGCGTTTTTTGGGCCCTCACCTTTATGATAATGTGCTTTATAGCCCTATCCATTCTTTTTAGTAAATGTGCTTTCTAACCCTTAATCTTAACACATTCAAATGGATAAAATATTTTTGATTTGGTCAATCCACTCTCTTTATAAAACTTATTATCTTCAGTCTCTTACAAGATTTCCTGTCATAATCATAGTAAAAGAAAGGAGCAACTGCCATAACTAATTTATAGGTTATTCCTTGAAGTCATCGAAAATAAATATAAAGATTACAAAATAAAAAATAAAAAATAAAAGGGACTGATATAGTGGAAAAATCAAATTAGAATTTTTGAGATGTTTGTTGTAAGCATTGTAGAGAGTGGGGTAATTTTCATAATTCATTTCTAGGTTATTCCCCAAATTCAACCAAAATAAAGATATACATAAAAATAAAATAAAAATAAATAAGTATTGGAACTAATGTAATGGAAAAATCAAACTGGAAATCTTAAGATGTTTTATTGTAAACATTGTAAAGAAAGGGCAACTATCATAACATATTTTAGGTTATTCTCCAAATTAAACCAAATTAAAAAAATAAAAATAAAAGGGATGTGGTGGAAATATCAAACCAGAAATTTTATGATAAATTTGAAAAGCCTGATTGTACCTTGTTGTGCCTAAAAATAAGAAAACAATATAGAATTAAGATCAAAATATATTGTTATTATACAAATATGCATAAAAATTAAGTCTAAAGGCATAACCAAATTTTTTATTGGCCAATTTGATTTAATCACGAGGTAAATTAAAGTTTATTATATTTACGAATTAATACGAGTTCAGTTAAAGGATTTAATTAGGTGTAAGAACTCAATTATACTTTAAATGGGTCAAATTAATTTTATTAAGGACTTTATTTATGAAAATCAAGGCAATCAAACTCGCGAGTCAACTCGCAAACTCGTATGAGTTTGCGAGCTGGCTCAGCAAACCTAGTTGAACCGGAAGAAAAATCAAAACCGGTCAAACCTGGTCAAACCCGGTCAAAATCGGGTTGACTCGTAAAATCGGACCGGATCAGTCCGATTTTACGAGTTCATCATATTTTACTATGCACAACACGGGGGAACTGGCGAGGGCTTTCTTCAATTTCAATTTCACATTTGAGAAAGGGAGGGAGATGAGCACAACTGCACAAGAAAGGGAGGGAGATGAGAGAAAGAGAGGGAGATGAGCATAACTGCACACGAAAGGGAAGGAGATGAGCACAAGGGAGGGAGATGAGCACACCTGCACAAGAAATGGAGGGAGATGAGCACACACACCTGCACAAGAAATGGAGGGAGATGAGCACGCGCACCTGCACAAAAAAGAGAGATAGATGAGCGGCGACACAGGGAGGGAAGGAGATGTGTGTGGGCACGGGCACTGTGGGGCTTATTAGTTATTAGGGTTGAGTTTTTTTTTATAATAATAATAATAATAGGTTTCGGGGGGTGGGAGTTATATAAATTAATAATAATAATAATAATAAAATAAGTTTATACGGGGAGGGGTAATAATAATAATATGAGGGTTTATAATAATAATAATAATAATAATAATAATAATAATAATCTGGGGGTTTATAATAATAATAATAATAATAATAATAATAATTAGCATAAAAAATATTTTTAAAAAAATCCTATTAATTTAAGATAATAAATAACATTAATTAATTTATATTTCACATCAACAAAATATTTATTTTTAGTTTGTTAATTTTTACCTAATGAAATTCTATGGACATAATTGTTTTGTAATGTATTTTTCAATTATTTTGAATCATGCATGAACCTTAACTAATGAAGTTTTATGGCTATAATTATATTATATTATATTATATTCAAAAATATTTTACTTACGATTTTACGATTTTTCTACCTACACGATTTTAGTTGTGATTTTACGATTTTACAATCCGATTTTTCGGAGCCCTTTCCGATTCGTGTCAAAATATCGATTTTGACAACCTTGTAAAAAATTCATTTTGAGGACCTAATTTGAGCTTAATTAAGAAAATTGAAATTGTAGAATAATTAAATTTTTACCAAGTCAATTGATTGAAATCAATGGGGGAATTGGAAGAACAATGGATGTTTGAGTTAATAATGAGCTAAATTGAAGTGATTCACAACCAAAAATCAATTTGTTTAAGGCATCAAACTATGAGAACTTGATTGGTTTAAATCAGGGATGAAATTGAAAAAAAAGAGTCAAAGTTTAATGATCAATTAAGAGTTAAAATTCATAAATTCAAAATATCAAAAACCTTTTATTAATCATTTTTTTATTTTTATTATTAGAATTTAGTTGTGGATTATAATATTTACGAGTGTAAATGTACATTGTAGAGTATATTCTGAAGTATTAAAGATACAAAGAATAAAGCGATGTTAAAACTTAGGGATTACAATGGTGAAGTTTTGATTCAATGAGATAGAGACTCCCTAAAAAAAGATCTATCTTGAATCTTAAATTAAAATTAAAAAACTATAAAATTATAATGCAGTTTATCTTAGATAGAATGAGAGTGATGCGTCTCCCCGTTTCCATCTTGTACAACAGGTCTGTTTACCCAAACTCTTTCAGATAAACAATAATGCAAATTATCTTAAATAGGGTGAACTGAGAGTGACACATCTCTTCTTGCACAATAAGTCCTCTTACTTATATTTTCATAAACTACTAGGTTCTCTGATGACCTTAATACTAGGAGTTGACTCATGAAAACTATAATAATAATCTTATTATTATATCCATATTGTTTTTTCATACACACCCAAGAGGCAGATCGGTCGTTCGCAGGAACCCCATGCCTCGTGGCAAAGCATACAAAATAAGAATTCATAGCAAATATGATTTCAATACAATAATAATAGTAGAATTTTTGCATGCATATTAAACATATATTCAAACATGTATTTGATATCAAATCTAATTATTAAAATGCATATTAATAATATAAAATATTTAAATTAAAAATGAAAAAAAACCAAATTAGAGAGCATTTTTAGAGGGTTTTTAGTTTTACCAAAACATGTCGTTTGAGAGCTTTTTCAAATTAATTTTTTTATTTACTTGTAATTTATTTAAAATATATTAATGTTTATTATTAAAAAGCTCATGTTGAAGATTACATTTCAAGAAAGTATTAGCTCTAAAAAGAAATGAACTCCATTTTTTATCCAAACTTAAAAAATACCGATTAACCATGTTCTTAAATAAATCTTCAAACACAAATTTATTAGCGACTCTATATCAACATTAATAACATGCATTTTGATACACTTCAAAGTTAAATTTGGATTTTGATCTATGCAAGTTACAACAAATAGAGAATAAATAAGTTGCGGTCTAATCATTTTTTTAAATTATTATTTTCTTAAAGTTATTTAAATTAAAAGCACCACTACATTTTAACAACCCCCAACCCCCAACCCAGCCCGTGGTCATATAAGAAATTAGAGGGTGCGTGACTGACTTAAAGTTTATTTGAGAGTATAGTTAAAGTTGTTTTTCAAAGTGATTTTTATTTATAAATATAATAAAATAATATATATATTAAAAAAATTGACATCACCTCGTCAAAATAATTTAAAAATATATATATATATATAAAATTATTTTTTAAAAATAATTAGAAACACTATATATATATATATTTTCTTAAAAATTGACTATATATATATTTTTCTTAAAAATTGACATCACCTCGTCAAAATAATTTAAATATATATATATATATATATATATATATATATATAATTATTTTTAAAAAAATTTAGAAACACTTAAAGAAGCTCTAGTGAATTAATTACAACTAAGAGATTGGACAAGGTTTGAGAGACAACGGGATCCGCCAAATATCTGATTGTCATCATGAAACTTGGAAGACTTGAGGAATCGATTGAGAGGCCATGATGATTGCATGGAATTCAGCATATGCCTTTTACTGCTTCAAATTCGATCACTGAGTACACTTTTGAAATTGAATTCCAGCAATTTAAATTGTCGGATCTCTACTTTTCTCCTTTAATGCCCATTCTCTGTAAATTGTTTGTTTGTTTTGACTTATTTAACCTTTTTAAATAAAAAATATTATTTATAATGATACCATAAAATAAAATAATGGAGTCCTGCAAATGTGAGGGAGTTAACAACTTAGAACCAGTAAAGCTCTCTCTTTTTGTATTTGTTTATTTTGTATCTGTAATTAGAAATGTAATGGGAGGGGGTGGCTTCTAAAACCATATATATGCATCATCTATAATTTAATTAATTAAAGGCTCTTAAATTTGAGTTCCTTTTCCTATCTTATCAACATCAAATGAACAAAATAATTATAGATACACTCGTTAAATAAATTAATTGAATAAAATAAAAGAGAAAAAAACTATTATACAAGGCTACACTTATATAAATATTATATGAAAACATTTTTTTTTCAAACATAAAATTCATATAGAGACTCTATAATCTCAACTCGTATTATGATAAAATATACGACAGCCTAAATGTATACACACACATATACACTATTAGTTTACAAGTCGTATTATAATTATCCCTTCTCCCTTCATTTCCTAGTAGCATCCATGGCATTTCTTGTTCCTTTCTTGCACACACAAACCTTCTTCCACAAAATCATCTTTCTAATTAAATTCAATTTTATAATTAGTATTTTATTTTAAACTTTAAAACTATAAAATATGAGAATTATAATAAATTATTGATATGATAATTATAATAATTATTATTATTAAAATAGAATGTAAGAGAAACACGCCAGATCTATTTTACTTTCTTCACCTCCAGTTTCCACGCTTAGATCTTGCCTTCCGTAGAATTAATATTTCTTAAACTCCAATGATGATTTTTGACAAGTTTGGAAATTGTGGAGCCGTCAAGGGTCTCATTTTCCTCCTGTCGGCGGAGGTTCACAGCCAGCTTGAATTCTTATTAACTTTGCCGAAAAGAGGGTTGAATGAATCTTGAGTCGCCATGCGTTAAACTCAAATATACTTTGTTTCCATTGATTGATTTAGTGTTTTTTTTTTAATTTCGTTGCGTTCTTTTTAAAATTATTTTTAATTTAAAAATTTATTAAAACAATAATTTTTAATTTTTAAAAATTATTTTTGATATAAAACATCAAAATAATTTAAAAATATCAAAAAAATTAATTTAAAATAAATAATAATAATAATAATGTTTTTTTCAAAAACACTTTTAAAATCACTTCCAAACGTCTCGGAGAAATATTTTTGAATATTTTCCTTATTTCTAGATTTGCAGCCGCTTTTGGGAATCGAGGATAATTCTTAAAACCCTGCACTTGTGTTTGGTACACTAGGAAAAACTTTCATGAATAATATTTATGGGTGTTTTTTTTGTGCTTTCCCTCTATTTTTTAAATCTAATTTATTTTTCATACTTCTCATTTCAACGACAATTTGAATATTAACTTCATTTTTTATTTTATTTTTTCATTTTAGGCAAAAGAAAATTGTGAAAAATTCAAATATACTTTGTTATTTTTTTAAAATATATCAATTTCATCCTTGATATTTTGCTTCCCATATGTTCTAATTTGCACAAACAACTAAATAAATTCAATCTCCTCTCATTTCTTGTCCAAATTGGATCGGTAGATGTCGATAACATTTTCATCACATCACTTGCTATCCATTAACATCCAACGTCATGATTTATTAAAAGCAGCATTTAGTGTGGATTGCGTGTTTAGATGGCATTAAAGAATGATTAAAAATAAACAAGTTCACTAAATGTTTGCCAAAAACGTACAAATTCACTTCCTATGACTTCATTTCAATTTAAGACTCCATCAGTATAATAAGATTAAGAATCAAATATCATAAAGCCCTAATTCCTAAATGTTTTTTCATAACCCTAATATGTACACAAAAAACTCAATTAAAATATAATGATAGAAAACACATACCTTAAACGGATAGTTTTTTTTGGTATTTAATTCCTCTCATGTCAAGTTTTAGACAGTTATGTATCCATTTCCGAAGCAGTGTTCTCTCTCTCTCTATATATATATACTCTACCACAATATATATATATATATATATATATATATATAATTGTGGTAGAGTATAGTTTACTTATTATAATCCTCACCCACTTACACTAAGGTGAAAAAGAATAGCCCTCGGTGCCATTTATTCAATCTATCTATTGACCTAAAAAAACCTAATTAATCTTATTTGGTAGACAGCCCGGATATTCTCTTAATTAATGGCTCGTACTGTTGATTTGGTGTCTGAGAAGGAGATAGGCAGTGACTGTTCAAGTCTTTTACTTCTGTAGACTCTATTGGCACAACCTTAAAGATGGAAAGGAATAATTTCTACGAAACATTCCTCTCGGCCTTTACTTGTTGACCGGACATGGTGTGAAACACAAAATCAAGGAGCAAGGCCAACTGCTTGTGTTAGCTTAGCACACGCACCAAATTAATAAGCCAATAAGAGGAGGAGGAGGAAGAGGAGGAGGAGGAGGAGGAGGAAAGCTTCTTGATTAGAATGGATCGAGGAGGAAGAGAAGCTCCAAATTACGAGCCACACGTCTCTTTCTCTACACCACAAGCAATCCATGAGATGGGTTTTATTCAATTTGAAGAAAACCACGTCTTGAGCTTCTTGGCCCCTAATTCACAATCTTCTCAGATATCTCAACCGCTCAATACTAATACAGCCACCAACTCTAACATGGGGTTTAGACATAATGATGAGCAGGTATGTATCTTCTACTATTCTGTAAGGGAAAATTTGTACAGAAAAGACTAGGGTTGTTAGATCCTTAATACTATTCATGTATATTCCTTTATTTTATTAAAAAAAAAGAAGAAATTTGGACCCTTTCCCATCATATTACTCAATCAGTGTCTGTGATCCTAATTTTATCAGATATCCTCTTCTGTAATATTGGTTTATGGAGTACAGCTTGGTCGGTTGATTTCGTACTATATTATTGTTGTGGGAAATTTAGGTGGGGACATTGGATCCAAAGGCTTCCAGTGATGAGAACTGCACTGGTGATGCTAGCAACGATGGCAGCAATTCATGGTAATAATGGAATCCTTCTCTCTCTATGGTGTGTTTCATTTCTACTGTTCTGTTTCAGAGAGCTATAGGCACTTTATTCTCTCTCTCTCTCCCCACAACAAGGACAAACATGCACGCACACAGCATAAATATGGAAGAAAATATTCTTCAGGAGGTCTAAATTTCGACAGAATCTAAAGAGATCTACTCATCATATATGTGGAAGAGATAAATGGCTTCCACTTTATTTCTCACAGTGTGCTTTTATGCACGATAGTACATAACCTCACTTTTTTCTTCTGCTGAATCGCTAAAGTCCTGCTACCCTTTGATTCTTAGATCTTCCTGTCCATCAATGGATCTCTTGTCTTTTTACATATACTTAGATAAGCACTTGTTCATTTTTCGTCAATCTGACCCCCCCCTCCTATATGAACAAGACAGAAAGGTTGAGCTAGCTAGGATTTGAAATGATTTTTCTGCAGGTGGAGGAGCTCATCCTCGGAGAAAAACAAGTTGAAAGTGAGGAGGAAGCTTAGAGAACCAAGGTTTTGTTTTCAGACAAGGAGCGATGTGGATGTTCTTGATGATGGTTATAAGTGGAGAAAATATGGCCAAAAAGTTGTCAAAAACAGCCTTCATCCGAGGTAAATATGTTTATAATCCCTATCATTTTTTCCAAGGTTAATGCTTTCAATCTCAGACAGGCTCCATGCTCACCTGAATCGATACTAGCTAATGGCTGTTACAATTTGAATCTTTACTTCAAGCAACGCTTCCATGTTTCAATATATTCAACACAACATTCATCACAAGTATTAATTTAATTTCAAACTTGGTCATTCTATAGAATAACCACCATTATTTTCAATGCCTTTTCGAAATAGTAATTCTATGAAATAATTAAATACAGTTATTTTAGTGAGTGACATGGATCATAATGTATTTTTTATTTTATTACAAAGTTTGTTTAATTCATTAGCCTAGGCTAATTCTCTTAGAAACAAAAATAATGGCATTATTGTAGTAAATCATAGCAAAATGCACAAACACCTTGAAGCAGTGATGGTCTAAAATGTCATTCACAGTCATCCAAATTATAGTGGTACGTTGTGCATGTCAGCTTGAAGGTTTCAGAAGAATATATAGTTATCTCGTATAATAGTATAATGGTGTGTATAGAAATGTAGTAGTGGTTACTTTCAAAAGTTTTTTTATTTTCAAATTATATTTTTTTATTTTTAAAAAATATTTTAAAAATTAAAATAATCTAATTATATATATAAAGAAGAAAGGAAATACGAGTTACATCACAATCTCAATAAGCCTTCAAGACACAAGCAAACAACTGATTAAGAATTGATGGTACCTCACTTGTTCTTTGAACCACTAATTAATTTTATAGTAGATTTGATTGCTTTAATTGCATGTAATATATTGCACAATTGTAACAAAAAATAATTATAATGGAAATTTTTTTTTACTACCATTTCTAACTAGAAATCGATCTCCCTAACTGTTCCATCTTTCAAACATTCTCATGCAACCATTTCAATATTCTTCAAGGAAAAAAGAAATGCTCTTATACGTTAGAACAACAAAAAAACATTTTCTTTCAAACTTTTGGAAGTAGAGCTACTAGCTACACCTTGATAAGCCAACCCAAACACACTCATGCACAAATTAAATTTTGTTTGGCATTGTATTTTAAAAATATTTTGAAAAAAAATTATTTTAATATATTAAAAAAAATATTCTAAGAATCAACCTTGATCACGCTCTTAAACAAGCACTAAGACACATACATGCCCTTTCGAAGAATACTTGAGATTCTATAGTTAGATACTAACTAGCTAGAATATGGGAGCAACATAATTCTGATTTGTAATAATTTAATTAAAGAGGCTCTAGTATGATAATATAGAAAATCTTAATTCAGAAAATTAAAAAAAAGTGATTTTATATATATGTTTTTTATGGATTCGAGGAATCGCACCTTCTAGAAAGCGTATTTTATGGGTCCAAGAGAGTGAATAAAACCCCGACTGTCTCAGGTTCTTATAAGAAGTGCACGTCTTGACTTGAACTTGAGACCTGTTATGCAGATTTCAAACTCTTTGCCACCACATCATACCCATGAGTACATGATTTTATATACACTCACACACAACATAAAACTCATCCATGGCCTTCCAAGGAATACTTGAGAGCCTATAGTTAAGATGACCTCCTAGAATAGCTGAGCAACACACTGGTATTCTTTTATTATTATTATTATTATTATTATTATTATTTTGCTGTGAGAGAGCGTGTGAGTTAACCAAATAACTTAATTAAGATATGAAAACTACCCGTGACCTATAAGGTTAGGCTTTCAGCTTTAAGGTGCGGTTCATCCGTGTGCATATAGAACTTCAACAATGGTAGCTTCTCTTCTTGCTCCTAATTTGTAAAATGAGATAGAGATAGCTAGGAAATACCAACCTATCGAGAGCATGAAGTATTTATTCATTTATTTTTAAAAGTATTTTCTGTTCAAAAATATATCAAAATAATATATTTTTAAAAATTATTTTTATTATCAGCGCATAAAAATAATTTAAAAATACTAATTTTTTTAATTTAAAATAAAAATTATTTTTTCAAAAATAAATTTAAAACGTAATGTTAGGGCCAAAGTGTTGCATCCAGTCATAAGACTCGTGGGTTGTCTTCAGTCAGGAAATATATATTGAGCATATAATAATATCTAAGATAATGGCTACTACTTTTTTTTCAATCCCCGAGAAAGGGTCCCAATATACAAACTCCGACTATATTTTTCATCCAAGATGGATATATACAATTAAAGTCACCATAAAAGATATAATATATTTATTTTCCTGCATCCCAGTACATGCTCTTGTATAGCTGATTTGAATTTTTGTTCGAGGGTAAAATCCTCCATTGAAATAGGCGGTAGAGAGCAGGCAAAGCTCTCTCTCTCTCTCTCTATATATATACATATATATATATATGTATATATGTATATGTATGTTTGCTTTCTCATTTTCTGCAACGATTTTTCTTTCTTTCTCATTTTCTGTCTGTAATAACGTTGGCAGAAGCTACTATCGCTGTACTCACAGCAACTGTCGAGTGAAGAAGAGGGTTGAAAGATTATCAGAAGATTGTCGAATGGTGATAACAACCTATGAAGGTAGACACAATCACTCTCCATGTGATGACTCAAATTCATCAGAACATGAATGCTTTGCCTCTTTCTAGTACGTGCTTTAGTTAAAGCATGAAGAAAGACATTGCTGTAATATTAGAATCATAATGTATAACGCACATGGTTTTCAGGGCTTTTCATCTTCCCAAGATCAACGAATTCTGACAATTCTTGATATTATTTTATTTGGATATAACTCTGAGAAAGATGTGCTCTCTTTATGGACTTAATTAAAAGACTTATAAATCTGAGAAAGATAAAAAAAATGGTTGGTTTGTCGCAATTTTATCAGTAAAAAAAATTAAGTTTGATGTCAATGAGTTTTATTTAATGAGAAGAGTTTAATGATAGTAGATTTTTCTATAAACTTGCTTGAAAGAGAAGATTGACTTTTGTTTTGATTTTTAAGTTGGATTGATTTTGGTTTTCTATGGCGTTTTGAAGTTAATAGGTGGTTTATAAAGACTTTATGGTGTTTATTAGGTGTTTTGAGGTGAAAAGGGTTGAAAATGATTTTTTAACCCAAATAACCCTACCTCATGATTTTTTGACCACCACAGTGTTTACTGAATTTAAAGTTGGGTAGTAGGAGGTGATGTGTCACCTGCCCTAGTAGGCAACACTTAGCCTCTCATTAAAGAAAAATAAATAAATATAGTCAATATGTTCGGACTTTTTTAAGACACTGAGACGTTGGTTCATTTAGGCCTATACTACTAACCTAACCTACACCCTTGAACATTAGGTTTTTGATGATTTTGTTTTCAAATTTACCCTTTAATAGTGAATTATTTTGAATTAGTCTTTATTTTTATCATATATTTAAAAAAATAAAATTGTTGAGCTCATTAGAGCCCAAAACCTAGGTCATTGGTTTAGTAAGTTAACTCATGTTTATCACAATCAATATAATATGTCATCATCTCAATATATATATGTATATCAACTTTGATTTTTTAAATGTCAAACAGTATGTTCTCAATCATTCAGGTTGTTTTTGAAACCACACTTGTAGTCTTTATTTTTTTGTCATTTGTTGTTGTTCTTTGATTAGTTTTTTAGACTTGCCAAGTTGATTGGTCACAACAAATCAACTTTTATATAATTTAATTTCCAACTTTAACTAAAAAACAATCAATTTGGGAAGCTTTGATATTTCCATAAAAATCATATTAGTAGAAAACTTTTATATATGTATATATTGGTCCTTCAAAGGGTCACATATGACAATACCAGGGAAATAAAATGGAATTCAAAGCCACTTTGCCAAATTCTTTAAATTCACCACATGCTAATACAACCCAAATTGCCAAAAACATCAATCTTAAAAAAAATGTTCAACATTCAGATGAAACTGTAGATATCACATATAAAAATTTTAAAGAGAAAATCCGAGTCTTCGAAAACATGAAATATGTTCATTCATCATATAAAACAAGAAGAGCATATCACATTTCCAATATAGTCAAACCTTGTTATTAAGCTCATCAACCTAAGTTGCCTATTCTGGGAATGGTAAAATAATATTTAACAATTAATTAATTTATATAATTCATATGCATATAATTCCACCATCAAAAACTTAATGATAGGAAATAAAGACACCAATTGTGTATTTCTCATATTCTTTGCAGTTGTTTAGGGGCAATGGCTAGTGGTTAGTGGCTTTTATATGGCAACCGACATTAATACTTGGAAAATATTAGAGTGGAAGCAATTGAGCTAGCTCTTGATGCCTGAAATTTTATTTCATTATTTTGCATTGGGAAGGAGCTTTTTCTGATGTCTTCAATGGAAGCATAAATGTCGTCTGTATTTAAGTTACTATTGCAGAGGGTACAATAATTATTCCGTGTCGACATATAGCATAATTATTCTCACCCTAGCAAATCACTTTGTTTTCGCATCTCACCATGGCCAAAACTAGAGATGTTCAAGTTAGACATTGATGGATCCCTGCAATGACTTTGTCCAATACTCATTTAATCATTAACAAACCCATATAAATGAATATTGTCATCCACGATGTTTTTTTTATCATGTGGCCATCTTGAGACGGGGTGTATAGAAAAGAGTTTTTTCATGATTATAAATTTCAGGAGCGTTGTTTAATATTAAGGTCACTAGAAAATTTAATGATACATAATAGTCTAAATAAGGAGACTTGTTGTGCAAGGAGAAGAAGCAACACCCCAACGCATCTTACCTAAAGTAAATTACATTGTTGTTTGATTGTTTTCTAGGTCAAATTTCTATATGTCGATCTTTGCTAAGAATGTTCTAAAGTTTAAATTTTAGCATTGCTTTTGCTATACTTGAAATATTTAAGAGTATATTTTAAAATGTAATTTTATACCTCAAACATTAAAGTTTATAGCTAAATAAATAAATAAACTGATTGTTGAAAGATTTTTGATAGTTTGGTCGAACTCTAACAGATAATCATAAATTAATTATGATATCTTATTTTGCATTTTAAAACATGAAAAAAGAAGCATTTTTATTTTTGTGAAAATACGCTCAAAAAGTTTTAGGAATCGACCGTATGCACAAAAATAAAATATTTTTATGTTTTTTTTTAAATATGAATTTTTATATATATTTTTTTGTTTATATGTCTTCTGGGCTGGGTTGGCCCAACCAAATTGGTACAACTAAAAAATAATTGGTGAAAGATTTTTGATAGTTTGGTCAAACTCAAATGTATAATCATAAATTGGTTATAATATCCTATTTTGCATTTTAAAACATGAAAAAAGATGCATTTTTTGGTGAAAATAACCTTAGAAAGTTTTAGGACTCAAATGTATGCACGAAAATAAAATATTTTTGTATTTTTTTGAAATATGAATTTTTTATATTTCTTATGTTTATATGTCTTTTGGGTTGCGTTGGGAAAACTAAATGGGTCGATTAACCATATTGGATTTGGGCTGGACCCGACCCAACCAACTACGTTAGACTTAAACCGGTCCAATTCAAGGAAAATATCCCGCCAAGTGAACAAGTGGTGGGGTTGAAGAATGACCTATAGTGGGAGTAATTGTGTAGATGATTTTAGATGAAAAAATAAAGGGGTTACATTGCCTCTTTAAAAGGTGAGTGGTGACAAGAATTATTGTTGGTGTTGTAAGGAAAAACTTGGATGGTTGAACATGTTGGCGGCATTGACAAAGATGGTGCAAATGAGGAACAAAAGTTTTGCCAAAATGGAAGGGAAATTTTTGGATTTTTGAATGGTTTCTTCTCAACTTTAGATTTTAATTTTTGGGTTACTCCCAAAATAAAATAAAAATGATAAAAATAAAATAAAAGGGGTTTGGCATTGTTAGAAAAATCACAGTGAAATTTTGAATATTTTCTAAGCTAAATCGCTTTCTTTTTGTCAAACAATGAGAGAAAATATAAATTCAAGGTAAACATTAAGTCAAAAATTATAATTATATTTTTATACTCCAATTTGATTTAATCATGACCCAATTTAAAATATTATTATGGTTGAGAATTAATTTAGGATCCAATGGAAGAAATTAATTAAGTGCAAGGACTTAATGATGCTTTTAATTGGTCAAATTAATTTTATGGAGGGCTTAATTGATACAAAATCAAATTCTTGAGTTTAATTCGGGCTCAATTGAGAAGATTGAATTTTTCCAAGCTAATTGTGCAAAATTAGGGGCCAAATTGAAGACAATTGAGAATTTAATGCTCAATTGAGGGTCGAAATGCGTAAATCAAAAGTAAGAGATCAATATGAAAAAGGCGTGCAAAGTTAAGGCTAAGGTCGAAATTCAGACAGGGGCACAATCACATCAATCTAAGAATTCAAAAAATGATTGGGAGTGCAATTTAAACAATCACAAATCAAATAACCAAAATGTAATTTCACTAGGCCCAAAAAATAAAAAATATATATTTTTATTATTGTTATTATCATTATTTTATTGTTATTATTACCATTATATATATATATATATATATATATATATAAAAGATAGTGTTGTTTTGTGCATATAGCCGGATTCCAAAATTTTTCATATTGTATTTTTCGCAAAAAATATTTTAAAAGCTAAAAATTGGATATCGTGAATTAGTTTGCGATTATCTATTGGCATTCGCCAAAATGTCAAAAATAATTCAATAATTATTTTGTCTTATCTATCGCGATGTAAAATTACATTGTAATGTACACTCGTGGATGATAAAAAATAAGATTTTCAAAATTCATTGCAAATTTTATTTTGATTAGTCTTTCAACCCGTAATGAAGTAGAGATTCTCTTACTGAGAGAAATCTACGTTGAATTTTAGAAAAGAACAATAAAAATAATTTAGGAAAACAATCAAACAACAATGCAACTTACTTTAGGTAGGGTGCAATGGGGTGATGCGTTTCCCTTGCACAACAAGTTTCCTTACCATAGACTCTCGCAGACATATAACATATATGATATTAACAGGGTAAATTATATAACATGGATAAGGTTTCTCAATCCCTAGAGATAAAGAAAATAGACTTCAAAAATCTTAAGGTCACCTCCTTTAAATGCAAGAGAAAACTCAAAAAACTTCAATAGTTTTTAAAATACTAAAGCTCTCTTCTAAAAAAGAGTATCAAGCTTTAAACACTTATAATCATACTAGTCATGTGCCTTCAATCAAGATTTTCTGGCATTTCCTTCTCCTTCAACACGTGAGAGAACACTCCAATTCTACAGTATTGGTGGCTCTTTCCCTTCGAATAAAATCGAATAAGGCATGGCTTGAGCCCATTTAAGCTCCTCCTTTGAGATCTCCTGTATAAAATTAAGATTTTATTAGAAAATATGAATAAAAAACATGATCAATGTGCATAACCAAGCTCTATAAAGATCTTTGATTGTCCATCAATAAATCAAGCATCCTAATAAAATTAGGAATTGAAGAGAACACTAGCTGAAATCAAGAGAAAAAAATATCTTGTAAAGAATCTTGATGGTGTAGATTCAAAAATAGAAAAGCATAGCTGATATGATTAATGTAAAACCCTATAAAGCAGCATACATGGTGAAATAGACTGCTACATCATATAAAAAAGGTGTAGCAAATAAGAAGGAACATCATTTAATGAGCATAAATAAATTGCCATATGGAAAATAAAATGCCATATGGAACAAGGTTCCACGTAATGAATTGGCCAAAACCTAGAGGTGAATGATAGTATAGAAAATGTAAGACCCACATGAATAACTATTAATGACCTTTAAGAAAATCAAGCTCGAGTTGTTAGCAAAAATATTTAAGAATGCATATAGGATATTAACAGAGTTAAATGATGTAACATATAACGTGAATAAATTTCCTTAATTCATAGAGTTTTATAACCCTAAACTATAGATAAAGAAACCTACATTTCTCAGATCATAAGATTACAACCCTAAATTATATAGAAAACTCTGAAAACTTTGCTACTATATATATATATATATATATATATATATACTAGACAATGCCTCAGCTCATTGCAAGTGCATAATATTTTTTCAATGTAAAAATATTAATTGTGTGTATTTTTATTATAATATAAATTTAGCTAAAATAATAAATCGTGTAGAATTCATGTCAAGTGCAAGATTTCTATAAAATATATGAATTTAAAATCGATATAAATTTTTTCGCTTAGTAGTTTTAAGCTGAAATAACCATCATAAATTTATCATCATCATCATTAAAAAGTAAGAAAACTCGGATATCTCAATTATTAAGTTAATTGTATTAAGATTAGTTCATTTTATAATTCAATAAAATATAAATTGTGAAAATACCTATAATAATCAAATAAAAAATAAGTTGTTAATTTTCTATCAACAAAAGACAAAAACATAGATTGAAAATTCATCCCGACGTTATTGTCATTATCATTGTTATTAAAGCTAAAATTATTACTAACATCATCGCCAAAACAATTAAAATAATTAAATTGTTAGGAAAAAAGCAAAAGATTTTTATTAAAAACATAATAAATAAACAATGATTAAAATTATCTTTATTATTGCATAAATAATAAAATAATAAAAATCATATAATCTAAAGAACAAATAAAGAAACAAAAACAAAAAAATAAAGGGAAAAATAGAGTAATATTACTTTTAAAATGATCACCAATATATTAAAATTTCAGGAAAATCTTTAAAAAATCAAAAGATTTTTATAAAAAATAATCACTAAAATTATCATTATTATTACGCAAATAATAAAATTCTAAAACTGATCTAATCCAAAGAACAAATAAAAATTCAAGTGAACAAAAACGTAAAAAACAGATTTGGTCCACGCTGCCTGGACACTACGATTATCAAAAATAGATTTGGTCCGAGGAGTGGTGGTGGTACACTTGAGTCGGCTCTGAGATCGTGGTTATAAAAAACTAAAAAATGTATCGATGGAAAAAATAGACTCTGAGATTAGTTGTGGTACACGTAAGTTATCCTCGATAGTCCTAGGTTATTAAAAAATAAGTCCGAGATTAATCGTTAGTGCGTGTCGCTTGTAACGGATACTCCGGTTATTAAAAAAAAAAAGAGACATTTGTAATAGTGAATTCAAGGCCAATCTCCTTTAGCTATAGTTAATATTATACATAAAAATATTATTAAAGTTATTTTTAACAAAAACAACATCACCAAATAATTTTTTAATTATTATTTTTATTGTTATTATCATAGTTGTTAAATCCATATAATAACCTACCGTGCAGATCATTCATTTTGCAATGGCAGCGAGTAAAGGCGTGTTTGAGAGTACTTTTGAAAGAAATTGATTTTTATTTTATTTTAAATTAAAATTATTTGGTTTTTTGAAATTATTTTGATGTACAAATATCAAAAATAATTTTTAAAAAAATATTATTTTGATATATTTTCATATAAAAAACACTTTAAAACACAATCACACCCCTAAAACACCACCCCATTGTTAAAAAGTAGCAAATCAATAAGAATAAAATATAATCAAATATAATTTTGTGGAGATGTAGGGTCGAACCGTCTATTGAATTTAAAGTAGAAACTCTACCGTATGAGCTACATCCCTGCTGAGATTCGGTTTAGGAATGATTTAATGTGGTTCTAAAATAATTCTGCTACAGTAAAAAAATAAGCAGGAAAAAAGGAGTAAAAAAAAAGCAAACTAACGTAAGAAGGGAAAAAAACAAAAACAACAACAATAAAAAAATATCTGTTGCAATCTACAATGCATCAGTAATCAGTGTGCACAAGTGCATTGATGCACAGTAAAATGACCACCACATTTAGATATTAGGTAATATATATATATACAATCTTCATTCCACTAAAATTCTCTTTGAAAAAATTGCCTACAAGGTTTTTAAAATACAATAAAAATGTTTAAATTAGTAAATTTCTAATTAAATTTAAAGTCTTTATCTAAATAAAAAAAGACTGTAAAAACAAGAAGATAAATAAATAAAATTTAAATAACAATACAATATTGTTTTAATAAAATATCAAATCTTAATAAATGTTTATGTTATAGTTCTATCATCTCTATTTATTTATTTATTTAAATTAAGAATTTCAATACAAGTTAGTGGTGAGCCTGAAAAGGTATAATATTAAAGGATAATATAAATTTATTTGTATATAATAACAATTCATCTTCAAGAGAGAAATATTTTTAATGGAAGCTCAGAATCCAACTCCTAACAGGGAGTGCTAGAATACTCCCATTTAATTATTTAAGTATAAGATGAGGGAATTGGTACATTACCAGCTCGTGGTCACGTTTTGCTATCTCCTGTGCATGGCGTGCTGTTGTGGCCGTATAATGCTCCCTGAGCCCAAAGAAGGCTCGTATCAGTCGTTCATGTTCGCTTTTTGCCTGCATCCATGTATAATTATGAGCATTTAATTTTAAGATATCGCTAAAAATCTAGAGTAAGGTAAAATTTAGTGATGAAGTATCTAGGATGGAAATTATCTTTGAAGAGGTGAGGAGTTGAGATTTTTTATAGAAATTGAAAAAAAATATATATAACGATGATTAGTGTATCCTATATAATAAATCAAATCAAATTTAATTAATGTAATTATAAAATATTAAATAAAATAAAAAAGTAGGAGATGGAGTAAAAAACAAAGAAAAAATGCACATTTTTTCTCTTTCAAATCCTTGTTCCCTCCCGTTACAGGATTGACGTTTAACTCTTTTAAAAACTACCAGCTCCTTACCAAGTATATCTTTCATGAAAAGAGAGAGGGAAATAAGAGAAAATGGAGAAGTACCAGCTGGGTCCACTCCTCGGGGAGTGATTGGCATGGTTTGAATGACTCTGTCGTTACTGATCCATCTGAGCTCATGGCTGCAACAGATAGCTCTAGTGGTGGATAAGCATCCTTGTCTGTGGAGGCAGATGTGCTGCCGCAAGTCCCTCCACCAGCTGGTGGCTGCATGATTTTTATGCACATCAAGAGTTATTAGTTAGATGAACTATGATTTACAATCAAGGGAGAAGTAAAAAAAATCACTAGTACTTTGTAAACAATGTTTCCCTCTGACTTTCTTGGGAGAGAAGAAAGCTGTCCGTGCATGCATCTCTGAGAATTTATATACCATATTAATCAATAAGAATAAACTTCTACCCTGAGATATTATCCGTTGATAGATGTGATGCGGATGGAGATGGAGATTCTAACTGCATCCATGAATGAGTGTGTGCATGCTTGCAATAACATATCTCCATTCAAACGAACTCTTATGTTTTCTGAAGTTGCAGGGCGCGTAGCCTCACCACTACCCCCATTGAATGAAAGGGCATGTATCTTGATCGATGCACTTGAGGTTTTCATTCGGAGGTCTCAAGTTAATTCAAATTTTAGGATGGGTACTTCGAAATTACAGGATCAGAATTATCCCACTTGCATGTGTACGTAGAGTTCACTTGCATGCACACATATAAAAAATAATTTCTATAAGCGAAAACAGATGTTAATCATACTTCAAGCACTTTGCAGTATCTATCACCAATATATGGTTTAATTCGTCGTACGTGGAGATTCTATTGTTTATAGGAACGTTTTATACTGAGCTGTACACTAGTTTTGTGACAAAAATATAACAGGATAAAGAGAAAAGGAAGTACCGTTTTTAGTAGTTCCCAGGACAGACTATTCACAAGATCAGTTTGTTTTTCAACAGCCTCTCTGGCGTGCCCACTACTTTCTCCAGGCTCCAGAACAAGTTTTCTGGTCTCACATGCTCCATCCAATGAGCGTTTCATCATTTTTTTATAAGCATCTGCCTCTGCTTTGTACTGGCTAAATTTATTTCGAAGAGTTTCCAACTCCGCATCCTTGCTTTCCCGCGTTTTCTGCATTATAGATTAGCAAATAAAGGATAGATTACTTATACAGGAGGGGGACCAAAAGAAGAGAAACGAGTTTGGGATAGTAGTTCTCTTTTCCTGCAAGTATAATTAAGCCAATGATTGATTGATTAGAAGACCAGGAGGCAAATTAAGCACAAACTTGGAGAGGACATATATATAAAGCTAAGATGCACAAACGTTAATTACGAGTGATCAAGGGGTTTGGAAGATTATTATAAGCTTCAGCAGTACCGTTTCTCTTTTCAAGATGTCTTTTTAGAACAAAACTGATCACTGAAACCATATATGGACTAGAAGTGAAACAATACACCATTACCATGTAGCAGATTTGGACATACGTACGTGATCATGGTAGTAGGTTTTATCATTAAGCTGAGTGAGAAATGAATTAAATTTTATTTTTGAAAAAGTATGGAAGATCACGTCGCAAGGAAAAGGGTAACAAGGAAAGAATTAAGGGAAAAAAAGTTTTTGAGGGATTCATTACATATCAATTCCTCAGGATATACCTTTTTCTTTTTACGATATTTCCTGTCGCTCTCCCGTTTCTTTTTCCTTCTTACATCTGCAGCTAGCATGAGAAAAACCAGCAAGAAATGATGAGCATAGTCAAGAACAACCATATATGCATCCTTAATTAATTTTCTAATTCAAAACGAGAACCTGAAGACGATGGATCTCTAAATTATACCTTCGACTCGTTGATGATCATCTGGGTTCTCGGATTCCATCTAGCTAGCTATCGAATGGAAAATCAAGAATTGGACGACTACGTGAGCTCCAAATGGCGACCCAGTACTAAGAGAAACGAAAATTTGATAGAGAGACTGATGAGAGAGTGAGAGGGAGGGAGATAATATAATAAAGATGAAAGCGGAGAGGCGTCGTCAGATATCGCTCGAGTCAAATCTTAAGCCATAGAATATTTTTAAGACAATCCCAAACTAAAGTAAGTCAAATCTTCAGCCATAGAATATTTTTAAGACAAGCCCAAACTAAAATATTAAATTTAAAACTTCTTTGAGGAATAGGAGTGTATCAGTGTTGGTTTAAACCTTCATTTATTTGTTAATAGATAAAACTATTTGAGAGAGATAAAAATAGTAGGGATAACAAGTATTTTTTTAATTTTGAAAGTATATAAAATATTTTTTTATATTTATATTTCTTAACAAAAGAAATATTTTAATCTATATCTTTTTTTTTATTTTAATATTTTAGTGGTGTACAAACTGTAATAATAATAATAATAGTAGTAGTAATAGTAATACATACATACATACATACATACATACATACATACATACATGTTTTTAGTTTTTTTTTCCACCGACTCAAATACTGCTGCTGTTTACATTTTTTATACCAAGTAGAAACCCAACCCAACACAGCTATAATGAAAACTGTAATCATTTGATCCATTAGTTTGATATATGAGAAGTTTATAAAATAAAAATAAAGGGGGAAAAACTACAGCACAACTTAGCCTTTTCACTTTTGCAAGGATAAACTTCGTCGTTTCACTGCTAGCAAGCCAGCCAGTACTTCCCTTTGAAAACATTGAACAATAATGTTTTTTGCCTCATTACCTGATGAATAGATAAACTTCACGTACGTACCTTAATCATAATCACCAGATGGAGAGTACTGTTGTCCAGAACCTAGCTTGTCTATTTTCTTGCAGCCTGTCATCGTGATCGACCTCATTATTAACTTCCAATCATATAAGCAACCTCAACCCCTGAAATTACAAGTCGCAAGCTTTGAAGCATACCTCGCTATATATCGTTTCCAAGCCTGGATCGTGCATTTTTTACCGCTACAGATTGAACTTCTCCTCCAAAATCTGCTGGATCTTTCGCTGCTCTCTCGCTTTCCTGACCTGCTCATTCTCAAGGAGGCCACTTCCCTGCCTGCCAGAATTATCCACCATTAGCACCAGCATCAGAAACCTGAGTATATGAGCTTGCGATACAATTGAAGAGAATCAACAATGGTGGATGCATGATGGCTGGGATTAAATTAGTATGACAGGTTGCTCAAGGATAAATAAAACGTTGACGGAGACTTGCAGAACGAGATGCGACGTGTCCACCATGTGATAGTCGTCCATCGCATGATAGAATTTTAAAATTGCAAATTGTTCGATGATTTTCTGCGGGAACTCTGCTGGTTAGCTTACTTCACTCACTCGTGTTACTGGACCCAATTCAATGAAAACTAGAGCTAATACGAGCCGAGCCGAGCCCGAAACGCCTTTAGGCTTATCGGGAACACAGGCAGGGCTGTTAGCTTAAAAGCCCAAACCCTCAGGATCTCGGTTCATCAGCGCAGCGCAGCGCAAGAAAGACTCTCACCTCTCTCGAGGCTCGACTGAGAATGGCGTCAAAATCCTTTCATTTCCTCCGTTCTTACGGTAACCCAAAAAGATACACAGAGACGCTTCGTTTTTGTATCGGTGACTACTGTTATTGAAATTATCATTGCTTCTGCTGCTGCTGCAGGCTACGATCTACTCTTAGGATCAATAGCTGCTTTTTACGTCTTCGCTGTACCGTACACTAAAGTCGAGGAAAGCTTCAACATTCAGGTTCTCCAATCATCCCATAAAACAATTTTAGAACTTTTCAAATACGCTTGTTTTTTATTTATCTGTCAAGGCAATGCACGATATTCTGTACCACAGGCATCGCCTAGAAAATGTAAGTTTACCTACCTTCTCCGGTGTGCTCTAATTTGATTTTTTTATGTAATTGAATTATTTATACCTTTTCTGTTTGTGATTCTTATTAGTATGATCATTTGGAGTTCCCGGGGGTCGTGCCTCGCACTTTCATTGGTAAATTATTTCTCTGCGCCATCTGGGAAAACCTGTGGATTAACTTTTTTTTATATGCTATTCTAGACATTTAGTTGCTGTTTAGCTTCTCATGAAAACTGAAAATAAGGGTTTTTAGGGTGTGACATGTGAGGGGAGTGATGAACCGTGTATCATGTTCGGAGAAGGCATGTTACTCATTATTGTTTTCTCATAGGAGCGTTGATTGTCTCGGTTTTGGCTTCGCCAATCGTGGGGGTAATCAACTTGCTGCGGTTGTCGAAGATCTATGCACTCATTGCAGGTGGTATATTTTGATGGTTTGCGGTGCTCCATTTTATGCTAACAGCTATTTTGTCTAGGTTTTGACAATAGCTCACTTAATTTAGTTGCTTTTGGTTAGTGCGATTGGCGTTGGGTTGTGTGGTATTATCTACACTGAGGTTTTTCCGTGTTCAGGTATGTACTCGAGTTTTTTTCAATCAAGATTAATTAAGTTTGCTAGTCCAAGGGAATTATGAGTTGTGGTGGGAAGTTGAATGCATGCAATTTTTCTTTTGAGCAGGTTAGACATAAGTTTGGTCATCAAGTAGAAGCTTTCTTTGTGATATTAACAGCACTTCAATTTCACTTGCTGTTCTATTGCACACGTCCTCTTCCCAATATACTAGCTTTGGCTGTAGGTGATCACTTCTCACGGTTTTATTTTCTCTCTGCTCCTTATGTATATGTCTTAGTGAATATATATGAGGTTCTTTTCCAATTTGATTTCTCTTGATGGTTTCTGATGCTTTCATAAACTTTGGTGTGGTAATATAAGTAAATTTTGTCGAGTACTTTATTGAGCTGTTTGCTTTTTTCCTGTTATATCTATTAGTTTGTATATTTTAAATGAGCACATGCATTTGGTAGAAGGATCTGAGTGAAATACCTGATTCTGGTGAATATGTGACAAAATTTGAAACAGCACCCAATTAGTTTGAATTATAGCTCGTAAGTTCTTATGTTGCAAGTGCTAAGCAGCTAAATCAACTAGGTGAGTTTTTGAGGGATTCTTAACCATGTTATGATAGTCAACTGGCCAATCTTCAATTAAAGGGTCCTTGTGAAGATCTATTAGCATGTGCACACCTCACTTAACAGGAAGGTTATTTCAATGACATGTGACATGTGCACCACTTCAAATGTTATAATGCTCTTCATCTGGTTGTGAGACCGAGCATCATCATCTTTGAAATCCTCTTCCACCACCAGAACTACCAGGAACCCCACTTATCCTTGCGATTCCCAACATCTCTCTGCTCCCTCTCAACCTTAGATTATTTTCTGTATCTGCTTTTAGACAACTTTCATTATACCATAGTTACCTCTGGAAGAAATAGTTCATTTTTGCATTTCTGTGCTCTTATTTTACATGTGTGATAGTTCATTGTTGATTCAATAACATATGTTTTATAATAAATTATCTAGCATATATTTCAATCTCTGGAAGTAATGCTACTTTCCTCAACTTTATGCAGCTAACATGGCATATTCATATTGGTTAAGAGGGAACTTCTACAAAGCATTAAACTGTCTGGTATGACTGCTCGTATTTCCAAAATTACAATATGCAATATGATTTACACTCAATGTTGCAAGCCCCTATACGCTGAGCTTATTCATGCTACAAAAACTAATGTCATCTGTGTCGCCAGTGTATTGGAGTTAAATGCCAGTCAATATTCAATATTCTCAACTTTTTCCTGTGAAAAATACTTGTCTTGATACTTGAATGCACAACAAGTTTTTCCTTGTGTCGCCATGCACAATGTCTTCTCACAGCTGTTTTGTTTTATAATGGCTAGATTTTTTCCACAATTGTATTTAGATGCGATATGCTGTTACTTCTTTGCCCTCTTGCTCTGGAGCTTTTGCTGGTAGGTTCCTCTTTGATCTTGGCCCTTTTTCATTAGTAATGTTCTTACTTGTTTCCTACCCAGAATCCAATATTATTGGTGATGTTTTCTTGGAAATGTAACTTGGCAATTTTATGTTCAGTTACCTTGATGATATTTATGCCCCGTTGTAATAACTTGAGTTCATTGATACAGACCAAGTCTATTTCATTGTGCAAAGCTATTAAATACTGCATTGGACCTACGCTTTTGTCTATAGGTTGGTCAATTCTTTTATTTACATTTATGTTAATTACCAGTATTCTTGAATTGTTTATGTCAGCTGAATCTGGTATAACTTTATGTGAAATCCTCCTCAATACAGGTTTTACCATTATGGTTGATTCAATAATGTGGAAGAAGATACTGTGGCCTGAATTTGAAGTTTTTTGGTTCAACTCTGTTCTCAATCGGAGCTCTGAGTGGGGTGTATCCTCTTCTAGAAATTTTATCTTGCATTGTTTAATGTGTTTTGAAAATTTAAAAATATCTATACATTGTCGTTTAAGGAAGTTACCTAGAGGTTTTCTTCATGTGGGTATAAAGGTGCAGCTACATCTAGCTATATAAATTATCCATGGCCTGATATTTATGTATTTTTGAGCTTGCATAGACAGCTTCTCCCACTAACATTGTGGCTGTGTTTAGTAATTACTAGTGTTAGGGAAACTTATTTTTGAGCTTGCATGGACTCAAATGTAGTTGTTTTTGAGCTGGGGTGATCTTGGGAAACTTATTTTTTCTGATGATCATATGACTTGCCTGGATTTCTTAGCACATGGTCAATAATATTACCACAACTGATATGCAGGCAAGATTGTTGTTTATTACTAGGTAAAATGTGGACTGTAATCTGGATCTGTTATTAGTAATCGCATATGGATTTACCATCAAATATCTTGTTTTTTCTTGTCAAGTTGAGATTTTCAATGCTTGTACACCTTTTGATTGTTCATTGATATATTATTCTGGTTTTTTCTAGTCACATTGATTTCTGATTAATAATCTTCACTCGCTCTGGATAATGATCTGAAATACTACATTCCTTAACGCTTACTTTTCCTCTATAGACACATTCCTTTCACTGGTATTTCACTTCAGCTCTCCCCCGGTCATTGCTTGCTGCATATCCTCTTTTTCTGGTAAGTCTTGGAAGGTAGTAAGAAGACAATATTTTGTGTCACTAATCAAGCTGTAAGAAGACAATAATATATATCTGTCTGTGTTACCATCTGATGTGTCACTTATAACATAAGAATGTTTTTTCCTAAGTAAAATACTTTGCTACTCGGTACATTCCCATAAACTGTATTTTTGGTATCCTTAATATGATTAGTTAGATTTTTTTGTTTCTCTAGCTTTATAATTCTTGAGTTTCTTGACAATTTTTTTATAATTTGATTTTTTTCTGGAATAGTCAATTTATGTTGAAAATTAGGTATAGCTATTTCTTATGAAAAAAGAACAAAAGTAAAGAGAAAAGCTTGAATGAGTCGTTGCAGAACTTAGGAGAGAAAAAGGCTGGGATCATAATAAAAGCAAATGCAGAGATATAATGCTAACCTCATAAAGAATGCCATAGCATCAAGGCCTTTAGTTGCATGTAATTGTTATTTCTCCATTGTAATTCTTAACTCGATGTTTCTTCTTCTTGCAGCTTGGGGTTTTGATTGATAGGAGGGTTCTAATCTTTGTGCTTCCAGTTTTCTCCTTCATTTTGCTTTACTCTAAGCTTCCACATAAGGTCAGTGATGTCAAATGTGAAGTTCAGTAGCTTAGTTCATTTAAACATTGCTTTTGGATGAATCATACTCTTGGATGGAGCAGGAACTCCGGTTTATCATCAGCTCAGTTCCAATGCTGAACTTATCTGCAGCAGTTGCAGCTAACAGAATGTATGTGGCTTCTTTTTTCCTCTCTTTTTTTTGCATTTATTTGTCGAGTAGATTCAGAAAATAATCGTGAGCTTGAGCTATTAATAGCAATGATCTTAGTCCACAACTAGATATGGATAAGATTTTGCTCTGGAAATTTTTCGTTCCTGTCTCAAATTATAATACCACTGGTTCACAAGGAGAGTGTTTTAAAATTTTCTGGTACTAAATACATGTGCTTCTAGCAGAACTTATGTTGTTTATTTTGTTGTTTTATGTAACTAATGTCTTTGTCTAAATTTCTGAGATAACCCGTCAATATGCTTGTTAAACTTTTTCATGCTTTGAATAGTCAACTGATCTGTGTTTTTCTTGGATCATTGATTTATGGTTTCTCTTCATTACTTTTTGCAGATACAATAATAGGAAGAAAACACTATGGAAATTTCTGAATTTAATTATGCTGGGATTATTTTTTATCAGGTTGGATGGACATTTTATTTGTTGCCACAAATATGTTTTGCATCCTAATATACTTTTTTTCCTCTGTAGTCTAGGTTGCACTCTAGTGTTTTTCTTGGCATCCTATGACAATTATCCTAGTGGTAATGCATTGAAAGATTTGCACCAGATCGGTGAGTCCTCTTTCTCTCTTTTACTTTTCCTCGTGCACAGACATGCATTAGTATGTGCATGCTCATATTGGGTTGGTATAAAGCTTATAAGGTGTTATTAGTTGCTCATCCTTGTTGAACTTGAACCATGCAGGCAAGCTTTCTGTCTGATTAGTGTCCCTTTTCTTTTTTCTTTTTTTGTGGTGGGGGGGTCAAGGTTTGTTGTGTGCATGGGGACTGGTATGATTATCTTTGCATACCAATGATCTTTCAGTCAGTGATTTTATCTCCATGAGTGGGATGGTATAGGTACCAAATCAAATATAAAGGAGATTGTATTTTTGTTATTTGGACCTTCTTTGTGTGAGTTTTGTCATTTTTTATTAAAAAAAAGTAGCTAAATTTTAGTTGTTCTGACAGGCCATCTTAATAACACCAATGAACTGTGGGTTCACATTGATACGTTTTCAGCCATGAATGGAATATCAAGGTTTTGTGAAAATGATTCACCATGGAGGTAATGCTTGGTTTTATTGTGATTCTTTCAGTGGTTCTTTGATGCAATTTTTTTTTTCATTTTTCTGTCAAAAGTAACTAGCCGTGATGATTTTCTAACATCATGAAGGTTTAATTTCACTTAATGAGGATCTATCATATAAAATGCAGGTATTCCAAAGAAGAGGGAATTCCTCTGGAAGAGTTTTTCAGGAGAAATTTCACTTATCTTGTGAGGTGAGTTATTCTACCAATAATGCTCCTTGCACAAGAAGCAGGATTGTTCTAAAACATGCTGTGTGAATTTAGTGAAGTGTACTGCATTTGTACTTGAATGAGTCACTGCTGTTTGAGAGATGCTTTTAAACTGAAGAGCTTCTTCTGTTTACGCTCTTCACCAAGAGAGATGTGCACCTCAGATGTACACCGACATCCACATGCCTGTTTCACTGCCTGATCCTTATATATGGATCTGATGTTCACGGGATGATTACTGCTCTTTAATATTATTATATATCAATGAGCTTATTTTTTTATTTTTCCACCTCTATTTCTCAGTGAACAGCTTGATGTCGATGGATTCAAGTGCTTACAGCATGCAAGTGGCTTCTCGCGGGTTCGTCTTCAAAGCAGTCTTCCACCTATTATCCTGGTAGAAAATCAACACCATTCTCCTTGCCTGGTTGCATTTTTTACTCATTATAGGGTTTTAACTTTTAATATTTCTTTTCAGGTCAAGGAGCCCAAGTTATATATTCATGGAAATACAAAAATCAAGGATATAATGCAAATAAATTGGGCAGGGTGCTCTTGAATCTTTCAGAGGAACCATGATTCTTGTTTCTATGGAGAACACGACATGAATCCTACCTGCACATTCTCTTGTGCCTGGTCATGAGTGGTGGATGACTGTGCTTATCCAGCTTAATTACAATGCTAACCACGTTCGAGGTTGATAGGATTTGTGTTAATTAGGAGCGACGTTGACAATTCTCCTTTTTTTGGGGGGCCTGCAAAATATTTGTAACTAGAACGTGGTTACTTGATGATATTCAACTTGAATGTTTGTAGGAATAAGATTTTTTTTATATATATATAATTGAATTTTGGATTAATCAGAGGTTATTATTTAAAAGTTTATATTCTTCACATTGTTAAAATTTATTCCATCACTATTGTTTTCTTGAACCTATAAAAAAAATTACTTTTTAGAGGATTTGAAGATTCTTTAATTGTAAAATTAGTAGTTTTAAAGAGAATAAATGTTGATGAGTTTGATGACACCACTTCTTGGATTATATTTTTCTAGGTTAAGAATCCATTGATTGGATTCTCGTACAAGATCGAAAGTCATGTTCGGTTACGGAAAAAGAAAAAAGAAAACCCAATCCTATGTTCCAACACAAATATAGACATGATAGTAAAGGGAAAATTCTGATTTTCCATTTTTTTAAAAAAAAAAAACTGTATTTTTGGGTCAAATTGGGTATTTAGCGAACAAAATAAAAATAAATAACAATATTTTTTATGATGAAATAACATGCTTTAGATGTCGTGGTATTTAAACAAATATCACAATTAAAAACCATGATGAAATTCAAATACCAGAATACATTCATCAATTTAGGCCGATTGGGTTGTGTAATGTGATCTTCAAAGCAATTACTAAAGTGATAGTGGGAAGGTTGAAAATTTTGATGCCAAAACTGATTAGTGAAGTTCAGAGTAGCTTCGTTCCAGGAAGACATATCACAGATAATATCATTGTTGCCCAGGAGATTATACATTCAATGCTTAAATTGAAGGGCAAAAGGGGTTTTATGGCCATAAAGGTGGATCTTGAAAAGGCCTATGATAGACTAAGCTAGAGTTTTATTAGGGATACTCTGAATGTTGCTAGACTTCCTAGTGAGCTAGTAAGAGTCAGCATGCAATGTATTGAATCTACATCCCTTAGTGTCCTGTGGAATGGTGGGGCAACTCAAACATTTAAACCCAGTAGAGGTATAAGACAAGGAGATCCTTTATCCCCGTATATTTTTGTGATGTGTTTAGAAAGATTATCACAGATAATAAACCGGAGAGTGGAGGAGAATAGTTGGAAACCATTCAGTGTGCGAAGGAATGGGTTGAAGATATCTCCCTTGTGCTTTGCGGATGATATGCTTTTGTTTATGGAGGCAAGCTTGGAGCAACTAGAGAGAGTCTCACAATGTCTGGATATGTTTTGTTCAACTTCTGCCAGAAAGTTAGTGCTACAAAGACCAAAATTTTCTTTTCCAAGAATGTGTCAACCTCCCTGGCAAATGCTATTAACAGGAGAAGTGAGTTTCAAGTCACAAGAGACATGGGGAAATACCTGGGGGTACCTATTCTTCATCAAAGAGTTACTAAGCAGACATATAATTACTTGATAGAGAATCTTCAGAAGAGATTAGCAGGGTGGAAAGCTAGTAGTTTATCCATAGCAGGAAAGATCACTTTATGTAAATCGGTTCTTGCCACTATTCCGTTATACCCGATGCAAGCCACAGTTATTCCAAAGCATACTTGCAAAGAGATAGAGAAAATTTGCAGGAGATTCATTTGGGGTCAGCAGGAAAGAAGAGACAAGATCCATCTTGTGAATTGGAAGACGATGTGTCAACCAAAAGAGGAAGGGGGGATGGGATTAAGGAAAATGGAACAGATGAATAAAGCCTTTATAATGAAGTTGGCTTGGGGAATGGTTCAAGAAAATAATCTTTGGGTGCAATTCTTAAAAGATAAGTATATGCGAAATAATAGGGGAGAAGACCATCCAGTGGCAACCTCAAGAGATTTTTGATAGTTTGGTCAAACTCTAATGTATAATCATAAACTGGTTATAATATCCTATTTTGCATTTTAAAACATGAAAAAAGATGCATTGTTTTGGTGAAAATAACCTTAGAAAGTTTTAGGACTCAACCATATGCACTGAAAATAAAATATTTTTGTATTTTTTGAAATATGATTTTTATATTTCTTATGTTTATATGTCTTTTGGGTTGCGTTGGGAAAACTAAATGGGTCGATTAACCATATTGGATTTGGGCTGGACCCGACCCAACCAACTACGTTAGACTTAAACTGGTCCAACTCGAAGGAAAATATCCTGCCAAGTGAATAGTGGTGGGGGTTGAAGAACGACCTATAGTGGGAGTAGTTGTGTTGATGATTTTAGATGGAAAAAATAAAGGGATTACATTGCCTTTTTAAAAGGTGAGCGGTGACAAGAATTATTGTTGGTGTTGTAAGGAAAAACTTGGATGGTTGAACATGTTGGTGGCATTGACAAAGATGGTGCAAATGAGGAGCAAAAGTTGTTGCCAAAATGGAAGGGAAATTTTTTGGATTTTTGAATGGTTTCTTCTCAACTTTAGCTTTTGATTTCTCCCATTTTGAGCATGGGATGTACTCTTATTTATAAGTGGTGGAAAAAGGTGATATCATCTTTACTAGAGTAAAATTTCAGCCCTTAATTCAATTTATAAGCATCACAATCGTTGGTTCAAAGTAGATATTCTAAATTTTCAAACTTCACCGCTACAATAGGTTGTCTAAGTTGTCAATTGGGGGTTGAACCACCACATGTGTGGTGTCAACATGAAGGATCATTTTCATGCATACTTTGTCAAATCTTATAAAGAATAAAAGCATTAAATGGATCTGCAAAGTTTATACCAAAGCAGGATTTTTGGCAAAATCATAGGGAAGAAAATAAATAGTGATCAGATTATGTGTCGTTTGAACACCCTGCTGAACCACACTACACGATGTCTGGTTCTTTTTTTTTCTTTGCAAAAGTTCAATTTAGCTCTTTATCTTATAATTGCCCTGATTTTATCCTTAATTAACTAAAATTGTTTATTTTGTGCAATTAAACCCCTGTCAAACTTCAATAGAAACCCCAAATTTCTTCATTTTATTACTTTGATTCCTGGTCTTACATTTTTCTATTTTGATCCTAATTGACCCCATAACTTTAATTTCATGCAATCATAACTTAAATTTCAACTAATTGACTCCGTAAAAATTAAAATTGGCTCAAAAAACTCCAATCTTCTCAATTAAGTCTAAACTAGGCTTTCAAACTTAATTTCTCACATATTAAGCATTAAATAAAATCAATTTAGCCAATTTAAAGTATAATTAAGTCTTTGCATTTAATTAAATCCTTCAATTAATTCATAAACATAATTAAACTTTAATTTTCCCTATAATTAAATCAAATTGGCTTATTAAAAATATAATTATATCTTGGAATTAGTTTTCATGTAGATTTGTCCGATAATAAATTATTTCAGTCTTCAATTTGCATTTTCCTTTATTTTTAGGCACAATAGAGTTACGATAGAACTCTCAAATCCATCCAAAATATTCAGCTTGATTTATTTAACCACGTCAACCCCTATTTATTTTATTTTTATTTTATTTTGGATGGATTTGAGAATAAATGGATTGTGACAAATATTAATGATCTTTGTAAAAAAAGACTAAAAAAATCAAGATGAGGTTTTTAGCAAAGATGTTTAAGAACTCAAAAGCTCAAACTCATTAAATGATGTTAGTGATTGCTTTGCCAAATTGATTGGACACATATTTTTAGGTGAATAGTGGGTCTATAAAAGTCTAAAATAACATGACATGTGTCGTAACCTAATTTTTTGGGTTACTCCCCAAAATAAAATAAAAATGATAAAAATAAAATAAAAAGAGTTTGGCGTTGTTAGAAAAATCGCTGTGAAATTTTGAATATTTTCTGAGCTAAATTGTATCTCTTTTCTGTCAAAAAATGAGAGAAAATATAAATTCAAGGTAAAAATTAAGTCAAAAATTATAATTATATTTTTATAGGCCAATTTGATTTAATCATGACCCAATTTAAAATATTATTATGGTTGAGAATTAATTTAGGATCCAATGGAAGAAATTAATTAAGTGCAAGGACTTAATGATGCTTTTAATTGGTCAAATTAATTTTATGGAGGGCTTAATTGATACAAAATCAAATTCTTGAGTTTAATTCGGGCTCAATTGAGAAGATTGAATTTTTCCAAGCTAATTGTGCAAAATTAGGGGCCAAATTGAAGACAATTGAGAATTTAATGCTCAATTGAGGGTCGAAATGCGTAAATCAAAAGTAAGAGATCAATATGAAAAAGGCGTGCAAAGTTAAGGCTAAGGTCGAAATTCAGACAGGGGCACAATCACATCAATCTAAGAATTCAAAAAATGATTGGGAGTGCAATTTAAACAATCACAAATCAAAGGACCAAAATGTAATTTCACTAGGCCCACCCTGCAGCAGCTATGCACGCCGCTGCAACCACGCTGTCGTGAAGGCAGCCATAACACTGTAGCATGACGCTGTGGGATTCGACTCATCACCGCAGTTGTAGCTCGCCATCGAGCGAGACAACTCCATTCATCGCACGCGATCGTAGCATGGTGTGACAATTCCATCTCCTCCGCCTATAAATAGCACGGATAAAGCAACACAAGGGAAAAAACAAGCAAAAGGTCGACGAAAAACCAAGTGAAAGCAGGGGGAGTTCTGAAATTCACAGAGATTTTCAGTAAATAAAAGCAAGAGAAACGAGGGAAAATCACAATAACTACCATCACCATCTTCATCTCCCTCAGCGTTGAACTCTCTCTCTCCCTCTCGGTCTGCAACTTCTCTCTCTCTCTAAAATGCAGCTCCATTGAGCTCCCTCTCTCCTACTATTAGAGGCCATTAAACAACCAAATATCACCCAAAATACCACCATAAACACCCCGTACACACTAACAACCTAAACGCAATCTCAAGAGAAGAAAAGACCACGGTGATAGTGGCGGTCACGTGAGCTTCCTCTGGCCACCATGGGCCACCATTGACAATGCCACCACGACAGGAATCATCACCTCGATCTCCTCTACCCAACGATACTAACAGGTATGCATTTCGTCACACTATTCATTCGTCATCCTCAGCCATTTGCATGCAGTGGGACGCGATTTGCATCCCACTGTTCATGCGGGCGAATCTAGGGATGGGCCAGGTTTTGTACTCGATCCATGTATCTAGAAGATTGTGGGCTTCCAGCCCAAGATAAAGGCGGTCGTCACCCACCTGATCCACGTGAGCTTCAGCCCAAAAGACTGAAGCCCAACTCAAGATAAAGCGGGTTGTCACCCACTGGATCGAAAGCCTAGCTCAGGCTCACGTGGGCTTCCAGCCCAAAAAGGCTGGAAGCCAAGCCTAGCTCAAATCAGCAGAGCTATCACCCACCAGTCGACAATTCCAACTCAAGAGAAAATAAAATAAAAATAAAATAAAATAAAATAAATATATTTTTATTATTGTTATTATCATTATCTTGTTGTTATTATTATCATTATATATATATATAAAAGATAGTGTTGTTTTGTGCATATAGCCGGATTCCAAAATTTTTCATATTGTATTTTTCGCAAAAAAATATGTTGCATCTTTTCCATGTTTTAAAAGCGAAATTTTGGATATCGTAACTAGTTTGCGATTATCTGTTGGCATTCGGCTAAAATTTCAAAAATAATTCAATAATTATTTTGTCTTATCTATCGCGGTGTAAAATTACATTGTAATGTACACTTGTGGATGATAAAAAAAATAAGATTTTCAAAATGCATTGCAAATTTTATTTTGATTAGTCTTTCAACCCGCAATGAAGTAGAGATTCTCTTACGGAGAGAAATCTACGTCGAATTTTAGAAAATACCAATAAAAAATGATTTAGGAAAAACAATCAAACAACAATGCAGCTTACGTTAGGTAGGGTGCAATGGGGGTTATGCGTCTTCCCCTTGCACAACAAGTTTCCTTACCATAGACTCTCGCAGACTAATAGGTTCCTAGTAACTTTAATACGAGGTGGCGACTCCCGATAATTATAGTCGAAATTTTACGGCTATAAAATGAACCCCTTAGTTTCACCGCGAACCGTTGTCTCCTCAAAACCCGGGGCGACGGCAGGGCGTAAAGCGTGAAAAAATCGTTGTTGCGACAACATGTATGATATTAACAGGGTAAATAATGCAATATATAACATGAATAACATTTCTCAATCCCAAGAGATAAAAACAATAGAGTTCTCAAATCTTAAGGTTACCTCCTTCAAATGCAAGAGAAAACTAAAAAAACTTCAATAGTTCTTAAAAAGCATTTATTTTACTAAAGCTATTTTCTAAAAAAAGAGTATGAAGCTTCAAATATTTATAGTCCTACTAATCATGTGCTTTCCATCAAGTTATTTGGCATTTTCTTCTCCTTCAGCACCTAAGAGAACACTCCAACTCTACAGTGTTGGTGGCTCTTTGTATTCGAATAAATTCGAATAAGGCCTTTCTTGAACCCATTTAAGCTCCTCCTTTAATATCTCCTATATAAAATTAAGATTTTATTAGAAAATAGGAATAAAAAAACACGATCAATGTGAATAACCCAGGCTCTATAGAGATCTTGATTTTCAATCAATAAATTAAGCATCCTAATAAAAATAGGGATCAAAGAGAATACTAGATTAAATCAAAAGAAAAATTATCTTATAAAAAATCTTGATGGTGTAGATTCAAAAATAGAAAAGCATAGCTAGTATAATCACGTTAAACCCTATAAAGCCAGAAAAATGGTGAAATAGACTACAACAACATATAAAAAAGGTGTAGCAAACAAGAAGGAACATCATTTAATGAGCATAAATAAATTGCCATATGGAAAATAAAAATGCCATAGGGAACAAGGTTCCACGTAATGAATTGGCCAAAACCTAGAGGTGAATGATAGTATAGAAAATGTAAGACCCACATGAATGACTATTAATGACCTTTTAAGAAAATCAAGCTCGAGTTGTTAGCAAAAATATTTAAGAATGCATATAGGATATTAACAGGTTAAATGATGTAACATATAACGTGAATAAATTTCCTTAATTCATAGAGTTTTATAACCCTAAACTATAGATAAAGAAACCTACATTTCTCAGATCATAAGATTACAACCCTAAATTATATAGAAAACTCTGAAAACTTTGCTACTATATATATACACACACACAATCTTCATTTCACTAAAATTCTCTTTTGAAAAAATTGCCTACAAGGTTTTTAAAATACAATAAAAATGTTTAAATTAGTAAATTTCTAATTAAATTTAAAGTCTTTATCTAAATAAATAAAAAAGACTGTAAAAACAAGAAGATAAATAAATAAAGTTTAAATAACAATAAAATATTGTTTTAATAAAATATCAAATCTTAATAACTGTTTATGTTATAGTTCTATCATCTCTATTTATTTATTAAAATTAAGCACTTCAATATAAGTCAGTGGCGATCCTAGCAAAGTATAATATTAAAGGATAGTATAAATTTATTTGTATATAATAACAATTCATCTTCAAAAGATAAATATTCTGCTAATTAAAGATATGTTTCTAATGGAAGCTCAGAATCCAGGGAGTGCTAGAATACTCCTATTTAATTATTTAAGTATAGGATGAGGGAATCGATACATTACCAGCTCTTCGTCACGTTTTGCTATCTCCCGTGCATGGCATGCTGTTGTGGCCGTATAATGTTCTCTGAGCTCAAAGAAGACCCGTATCAGTCGTTCATGTCTCTCTTCTGCCTGAATCCATGTATAATTACGAGCAATTAATTTAAGATCTCGTTAAAATTTAGTGATGATCGAAGTATTGAGGATGGAAATTATGTTTGAAGAGGTGAGGAGTTGAAAAAAAAAATATAATGATGATTAGTGGATCCTATATAATAAATCAAATCAAATTTAATTAATGTAATTATAAAATATTAAATAAAATCCAAAAGAAGGGGCTGTAGGTAAAAAAAAAAGCACATTTTTCTCCCTTTCAAATCCTTGTTCCCTCCTGTTACAGGATTGACGTTTAAATGTAAGCTCTTTTAAAAACTACCTCTCACTCTCAATAAATTTACCAAAAACAGTAAAGATGATGGGAAATTACAAGCTCCTTACCACATATATCTTTCATGAAAAGAGAGAGGGAGAGAAGAGAAAATGGAGAAGTACCAGCGGGGTCCACTGCTCGGGGAGTAATTGGCATGGTTTGAATGACTCTGTCGTTACCGATTCATCTGGCTTCATGGCTGCAACAGATAGCTCTAGTGGTGGGTAAGCATCCTTGTCTGTGGAGGCAGATGTGCCGCCGCAAGTCCCTCCACCAGGTAGTGGCTTCATAATTTTTGTGCACAGCAAGAGTTATTAGTTAGATGAATTATGATTTACAATCAAGGGAGAAGTAAAAAAATTACTAATACTTTGTAAACAATGTTTCCCTCTGACTTTCTTGGAAGAGAAGGAAGCTGTCCGTGCATGCATCTCTGAGAATTTATATACCATATTAATCAATAAGAATAAACTTCTACCCTGAGATATTATCCGTTGATATATGTGATGCGGATGGAGATGGAGATTCTAACTGCATCCATGAACGAGTGTGTGCATGCCTGCAATAACATATCTCCATTCAAACGAACTCGTATGTTTTCTGAAGTTGCAGGGTATGTATCTTGATCGATGCACTTGAGGTTTTCATTAGGAGGTCTCAAGTTAATTCAAATTTTAGGATGGGTGGAGTGAGGATTCGAAATTACAGGAGAATTATCCCACTTGTGTACGTAGAGTTCACATGCACACATATAAAAATAATTTCTATAAGCGAAAACAGATGTTGTTTGTTCTTTATTTCCTTTGAACTCTGACTTCCGTATCTGGTTAATTATACTTTAAACACTTTGCATCTATCACCAATATATGGTTTAATTCGTCGTGGAGATTCTATTATTTATAGGAACGTTTTATACTGAGCTGTGCACTAGTTTTGTGACAAAAATATAACAGGATAAAGAGAAAAGGAAGTACCGTTTTTAGTAGTTCCCACAGACGAGTTTGTTTTCCAACAGCGTCTCTGGCGTGCCCACTACTTTCTCCAAGCTCCAGAAAACGTTTTCTGGCCTTCCGTGCATCATCCAATGAAGGTTTCGTCACTGACTTTTCATAAGATTCCATCTAGCTATAGATCGAATGGAAAATCAGGTACTGCAGGACGACTACGTGAACTGCAAATGGCGTACTAAGAGAAACGAAAATTTGATAGAGGGACTGGCGACAGAGTGAGAGGAAAATAATAATTAATAAGGATGAAAGCGTAGAGGCGTCTTCAATTAAGATATATCTTAATCCATCGAAATATTTTTAAGACCAGCCCCAGCTAGCTTTATTATTTCCTTATTATAGGATCAAATAATCTATATCTTTATTATTTCTATTTTAATATTTTAGAGTTGTACAAACTGTAATAATACATACATACATACATACATACATACATACATACATACATACATACATACATACATACATACATACATACATACATACATACATACATACATACATACATACATACATACATACATACATACATACATACAATAATGTTTTTTTTCCTCAGTACCTGATGAATAAATAAACTTCACGTACGTACCTTAATTATAATCACCAGATGGAGAGTACTGTTGTCCAGAACCTTGCTTCTCTATTTTCTTGCAGCTTGTCATCGTGATCGACCTGATTATTAACTTCCAATCATATAAGCAACCTCAACCCCTGAAATTACAAGTCGTGTTAGCCTACTTCACTCGTGTTACTGGACCCAATTCAATGAAAACTGGAGGTAATACGAGTCGGGCCCGAAACGCCTTTAGGCCTATCGGTAACCAGGCAGCGCTGTTAGCTTAGAAGCCCAAACCCTCAGGATCCCGGTTCATCAGCGCAGCGCAAGAAAGACTCTCTCCTCTCTCGACTGAGAATGGCGTCAACATCCTCTCAATTTGTTAGGAGCCTGATTAGAATCTAGTATAATTGCTGTAAATTGGGATAATTTTCGGAATAATGGATTGTAATTGAAATTTGATATCTGACAATTGAAGGAGCCAGTAACCTCCACAAGGATAATTGATCTTAATACGGAAAAATGCTTAATTCATCTATCCATGGCTAGACCATAAAATAGACCTACAGAATTAACTACCCACTTTCTTAATTAACTCCCCACTCACGTAACCCCCCCATTACATAATTAACTGACCATGAAATTAAATACTGAAATGTAAACCCCCCCATTACAGACTTAAATGCATAATTAAAAATTATTGTCCTTGCACTGAAATAAAGATAATTGCATCTGCCCCCTACAACAATTTATAATTATCTTCGAGTCCCCCCTTTATAAGGGAAAAATCCCTAATTCTTCTCTTCATTCCGGCTTGTAACATAGCCGCCTCCTTCGATGAGAACTCGTCCACGAGTTCGGGTGTTCTTGACGTAGATCGTCGGCGTCGACCCACGTGGCGTCGTCCACGTCGGACCCTTTCCGAGTGGACCAAGAGATCGACGCCAGCTCGATTCCCTTTCTTCTTGAGCCTCCGATCTACAATTTTTTCGGTTCGGCGCTAGGGTTCCATCATCCATCATGGTTGGTAGCCGGGTTAGTGTTCACCCGATCTCCCACCTTCTTCTTGAGACACGACACATGAAACACGGGTAGATCTTCGACCCGTGAGGCGGATCGAGCTTGTAAGCAACGGTGCCGATTTTACGAACGATTTGGAAGGGTCCAAAGTACTTCGAGCTAGCTTCAAATTCCTCCTCACGGCGACGATCATCTGTCGATATGGCCTTAATCTCAGGTACACCCAGTCTCCAATTTCATACTCGCTCAGCTTCTTTTCTTATCTGCAAAATTTTTCATTCTCATCTGTGTTTCGCAGATTTTCCCATGCCAGTGCAAGGATGTGCCCTCTGTCCTAAGCTCGGTTTCCACGACTTGCACAATTGCTCGTTCCTCGGTTCATAAGGAAGAAGGGGTGGTGGTTCTCGACCATAAACTAGTTCAAATAGAGTGAATCCAGTTGATGAGTGTTCGATGTATTATACGCCCACTCGCCATTGATAACCAGCTAACCCAATCCTTGGGTCGATCATCGCGTAAACACCGTAGGTAACCCTCAACCCATTTATTTATAATTTATGTCTGTCCATCGGACTGAGGATGATATGCTGAACTCATGATTAATTTAGTGCCACTTAACTGAAAAATTTCCTGCCAAAATCTGCTTGTGAACACTGCATCACGATCGCTAACTATTCTGTTAGGCATTCCGTGCAATTTAAATATGTTATCCATGAATGTTTTTGCCACTGTTGCTGCTGTATATGGATGAACTAGTGGTAAAAATGACAATACTTGCTGAACCTATCCACCACCACAAGCAACACATTGTAACCCTTAGACATAGGCAACCCTTCAATAAAATCCATGTTGATATCCGTCCACACTGACTTGGAATTTGCGAGAGGTTGTAACAACCTCGTCTGGTTTAAGATTATCAGATTTATGCCTTTGACATATTTCGCACTCCTTGATGAACTGCCTTATGTGCTTCCTCATTCCATGCCAAAAGAACTCTTTTTTCAGTCTAGAATGTGTTTTATGTGACCCAGTATGCCCTCCTGTAGGGCTGCTGTGAAAGTGTGTCATGATTTGCTCCTGTTGTTCCTTCATAGATCCCAAGTGAATTCTGCCCTTATAAAACAACAACCCTCTTTTGAATCGAAACTTGAGTGGGTCTAGTTGACCTACATTGTATTTGCTTATTAACTCCTTCAACTGGGCGTCTTGGTCATAACTTTGGGATAAATTCTCCCACCACTGAACATTGACCAAGCTGATGGCTTGTGCTTGTCCTTGGATACCCTCCATTTCTAGGTTTTCACTATCTTCCTGGGCTGGCAAGCGGGATAGGGCATCTGCTGCCTTGTTTCCCTTGCCACTCCTGTACTCTACACTGAAATCAAACCCAAGTAGTTTGGTAATCCACCTTTGTTGAAAGGGAGTGCCCACCTACTGCTCTAGAAGATAGTGTTTCCATTTCTGTATTGCCAACACAAGATCCAAAAATTCTTTTTCATAAGTAGACAAAAATAGATTCTTACCCTTCACAGCTTGGCTAAGATAAGCTATTGGTCTCCCTTCTTGCATTAGAACAGTTCCTAGGGCTCCCTTGGATGCATCACATTCCACAATAAAGATTTTTGCAAAATCTAGTGTGGCAAGTACTGGAGGTGTTACCATGGCTTCTTTTAGTGCATTGAAGGCCTTGGTAGCATCTTCATTCCACTGGAATGAGTTTTTCTTCAGTAGTGCAGTGAGAGGAGATGCCACTCCACCATATTCCTTCACAAATCTTCTATAATAACCCATCAAACCCAAAATCCCCTTAAGGACTTAGGATTCTTAGGTTCGGGCCTCTACCATGGCTGCAATCTTGGCTGGATCTGCCTTGACTCCCTCTTTGGAAATGATGTGCCCCAAATACTCCACTTCCTTACACCCAAAGGTGCATTTAGAAAGTTTAGCAAACAACTGGTTTTTAGATAAAACCCCTAGGACAGTCCTCAAATGCTGGTTGTGTTCTCCCAAAGTTTTGCTATACACTAGGATATCGTCAAAGAAAACTAGGACAAATTTTCTTAAGAAGGGCCTGAAAATTGCATGCATCAATCCTTGAAAAGTTGCATGTGCATTAGTGAGGCCAAATGGCATGACTAAGAACTCATACTGCCCTTCATGTGTACAAAAGGCAGTTTTGTGAATATCTTCAGGTTTCATCCTGATTTGGTGATATCCGGATCTCAAATCCAATTTAGAAAACCATTCCGCACCAGTAATTTCATCAAGTAGTTCAGTAATATTAGGAATAGGGAACTTAGCTTTCACGGTGTCCTTGTTGAGAGCTCGATAGTCGATGCACATCCTCCAGCTGCCATCCGGCTTCCGTACCAGCAAAACAGGTGATGAATATGGGCTTTAACTGTTTTGAATTATGCCATTTTATAGCATTTGCTTGACTAACTTCTCTATTTCTTCTTTTTGGTAATAGGGAAATCGGTATGGTCTGAGATTTGTGGGTTTTGCTGCGGCATGGAGCTGAATTTGGTGGTCATGGCTGCGGAATGGAAGTAATCCCTTTGGTTCATCAAACATTGTTTTATAATCATCTAAAACAGCTTGTATGACTGGAATTTGTATTGCTGTTTCAGTTGTTGAAGTGACGCGCATCACTTGTAACCAAACTCCCTTCCCCTTGGTCATTGTCCCCTTTTCCAGGTTTGATTCCTCTTTTACTACCTGTTATGGTTGCTTCAGCCCTTGTAAAATATATGCTCTCCCACTCATATTGATTTTCATGTATAATTTCGCAAAATTCCATTGAATGGTTCCTAAGCTCCTTAACCAATCTACACCCAGCACAACATCACAACCACCTAGAGTAAGCATGAATAGATTGGTCAGAATATTACATGTCTGTGTTGTTAATGTCACAACCTTGCAGCAACCAGTACATGGGAGTGTATCCCCATTGGCGACCTGAACTTCCATTCTACCCCCCTGTATGGCCAATTTCTCCTTTCGAGTAACATTTTAATTAATGAAGCTGTGCGTACTCCCAGTATCAATGATCACAATCACTGTGCTCTTTCCAATTGTGCCTATTACCCTCATCGTTTTGGGAGAAGGTGCTCCAGCAATAGCATGTAAGGATATTCCCAACAGCTCAGCCTGTATATCCCCAGGTAGGATATCAGTAATTTCTGAATTGAAAGTCTCCTCTCCTCCATCTTCTTCCTCAAATTCCATACCTTCTAACACATACAACCTTGGTTTATTGCACTTATGTCCCGGCTGGTATCTGTCATCACAAAAATAACAAAGGCCTTTCTCTCTTCGCTCCTGCATTTGGTTGGGACTGATCCTCTTAATAGGGTAAGGATTTCTGGACTGAAATGTATGTTGGGGTCTTGGATTTGGAGGGGCAGGTAATCTGTGTATGGGGTTTGGGGTTGTAATTCTTGGGACATTGTTGAAGGTTGGTGTTTTGGGTGTAGGTTTGTAGGTAGAGTTAAAAGTGGTGTGATGAGTTTGGCTGAATTTGTAGGGATTAATTTTTCTATTAACTTCTTCCTCCTGCAGACGCGCAAGTCCAAAGGCAGCAGCCAAAGTGTTCGGTTTGAACATGGTGACTATGATTCTTAGTTCATCCTTGAGCCCACTGAGAAAGGTACTGATTCTGAACTCTTCACTAACCCCATGCACCTTTTTTGACAAGATTTCAAATGTTGTCTAGTATTCCTCTACAGTTCCCATCTGTTTTAACTTTGTAAATGCTCCAACAGGATCTTCAAAGGTTGTGGGTCCAAACCTGACCCAAATTTCCTCCAGAAAAGCCTCCCAGTAAGAGCCTTTCCTTCCATATGAAAAGAAGCTAAATCCAACTTCTGATTTTCAAGTGTGCCAAAGTAAGAGAAAAATTGTTGCGCCTTCAAAATCCATTCACTAGGATCTCCACCATGAAACTGAGGAAAGTCCAACCGAATGGACCTTGCTTGAATTCCATCATTGACTTCACACAAAGGGTTAGCATTTTCCCTTGTATTTGTTGACGTTCCTTCTCCTGCATTGAGCCTTGCTGTCACTTGTGCTAAGCCTTCGTAACTGGAGGCTAAATTGTTGAGTTGTTGCAGGATGCCTTCCATCAATATCCCATGCCTAGATTGATCATCTGATAGCTTGGTAGTGACCTCTTGTAGATGCTGGACATTTTCGGCCAACTGTGATATGCGGGTGCCTTCAGCCATGTCGCGGGATCACAACTCTGATACCACTTGTTAGGAGCCTGATTTGATTGTAGTTAATTCGTCGTAAATTGGAATAAACTTTTGGAATAATGGATTGTAATTGAAATTGATATCCGGCAATTGAAGGAGCCGAGTAACCTCCTGACGGTAATTGTTCTTAATACGTAAAATGCTTAATTCATCCATCCATGGTTGTACCATAAATAGACTTACATAATTAACTACCCACTTTCTTAATTAACTCCCCACTCACGTAACCCCCATTACATAATTAATTAACCATGAAATTAAATATCGAAACGTAAACCCTCCCCATTACGGAACTTAAATGCATAAATAAAAAGTCTTGTCCTTGGACTGAAATAAGATAATTGCATCCGCCTCCTACAACAATTTATAATTGTTTTCGGTCCCCTTTATAAAGGAAAATCCCTAATTTCTTCTCTTCATTCTGGCTTGTAACACAATTCCTCCGTTCTTATGGTAACCCAAAAGATAGACAGAGACGCTTCGTTTTTGTATCAGTGATTACTGGTATTGAAATTATCATTGCTTCGTTGTTGTTGTTGTGTTACGGGTTAGAATTCTTCAGGGAAACAGGGAGATTTGGGGAAGAAGATGGTGGGTAAGAGGGAGATTTGGGGAATAAGGGAGAAGATAAGAGAGAAGAAGATGAGGGAGAAAGAAGAATGCACGTTCAGTGCGTGAGGGAGAAGGTGACAGGGAGAGACTCTCTCAATTTGTTGTTATATATTTCTTGTTGTTCTTCTGTAAAAGCAAGATAATGACCTCCCACGAGGAATCCTCACGTGAGTGTCAGCTGGCTAAGAAAATTAAAAACGAAAGACTGCACAAAACGCAGCCGTTTACAAGGAATTGAAAAATAAACTGACTGTGCGAAACGCAGTCGTCTTCACTTAAGGTTTGGCTGCCCAAACGTAGTCGTTTGAGCTGAGGGATTCAAGTTTCAGACCCAGCTCCGATTCTCTCCACTTGCGAGCTCATCTTCTGATTTCAGTCCGTGACATGTTGCAGGCTACGATCTACTCTTAGGATCAATAGCTGCTTTTACGTCTTCGCTGTACCGTACACTAAAGTCGAGGAAAGCTTCAACATTCAGGTTCTCCAATCATCCCATAAAACAATTTTAGAACTTTTCAAATAAGCTTGTTTTTATTTTTTTACCTCTCAAGGCAATGCACGATATTCTTTACCACAGGCATCGCCTAGAAAATGTAAGTTTACCTACCGTCTCCAGTGTGCTCAAATTTGATTTTTTCTGTAATTTAATTATTTATATCTTTTCTGTTTGTGATTATTATTAGTATGATCATTTGGAGTTCCCGGGGTCGTGGCTCGCACTTTCATTGGTAAATTATTTCTCTGCGCCATCTGGGAAAGCCTGTGGATTAATTTTTTTATATGCTATTCAAGACATTTAGTTGCTGTTTAGCTTCTCATGAAAACTGAAAATAAGGGTTTTTAGGGTGTGACATGTGAGGGGAGTGATGAACCGTGTATCATGTTCGGAGAAGGCATGTTACTCATTATTGTTTTCTCATAGGAGCGTTGATTGTCTCGGTTTTGGCTTCGCCAATCGTGGGGGTAATCAACTTGCTGCGGTTGTCGAAGATCTATGCACTCATTGCAGGTGGTATATTTTGATGGTTTGCGGTGCTCCATTTTATGCTAACAGCTATTTTGTGTAGGTTTTGACAATAGCTCACTTAATTTAGTTGCTTTTGGTTAGTGCAATTGGCGTTGGGTTGTGTGGTATTATCTACACTGAGGTTTTTCCGTGTTCAGGTATGTACTCGAGTTTTTTTCAATCAAGATTAATTAAGTTTGCTAGTCCAAGGGAATTATGAGTTGTGGTGGGAAGTTGAATGCATGCAATTTTTCTTTTGAGCAGGTTAGACATAAGTTTGGTCATCAAGTAGAAGCTTTCTTTGTGATATTAACAGCACTTCAATTTCACTTGCTGTTCTATTGCACACGTCCTCTTCCCAATATACTAGCTTTGGCTGTAGGTGATCACTTCTCACGGTTTTATTTTCTCTCTGCTCCTTATGTATATGTCTTAGTGAATATATATGAGGTTCTTTTCCAATTTGATTTCTCTTGATGGTTTCTGATGCTTTCATAAACTTTGGTGTGGTAATATAAGTAAATTTTGTCGAGTACTTTATTGAGCTGTTTGCTTTTTTCCTGTTATATCTATTAGTTTGTATATTTTAAATGAGCACATGCATTTGGTAGAAGGATCTGAGTGAAATACCTGATTCTGGTGAATATGTGACAAAATTTGAAACAGCACCCAATTAGTTTGAATTATAGCTCGTAAGTTCTTATGTTGCAAGTGCTAAGCAGCTAAATCAACTAGGTGAGTTTTTGAGGATTCTTAACCATGTTATGATAGTCAACTGGCCAATCTTCAATTAAAGGGTCCTTGTGAAGATCTATTAGCATGTGCACACCTCACTTAACAGGAAGGTTATGGATACCTGATATTTCAATGACATGTGACATGTGCACCACTTCAAATGTTATAATGCTCTTTATCTGGTTGTGAGACCGAGCATCATCATCTTCGAAATCCTCTTCCACCACCAGAACTACCAGGAACCCCACTTATCCTTGCGATTCCCAACATCTCTCTGCTCCTCTCAACCTTAGATTATTTTCTGTATCTGCTTTTAGACAACTTTCATTATACCATAGTTACCTCTGGAAGCAATAGTTCATTTCTGCATTTCTGTGCTCTTATTTTACATGTGTGATAGTTCATTGTTGATTCAATAACATATGTTTTATAATAAATTATCTCGCATATATTTCAATCTCTGAAAGTAATGCTACTTTCCTCAACTTTATGCAGCTAACATGGCATATTCATATTGGTTAAGAGGGAACTTCTACAAAGCATTAAACTGTCTGGTATGACTGCTCGTATTTCCAGAATTACAATATGCAATATGATTTACACTCAATGTTGCAAGCCCCTATACGCTGAGCTTATTCATGCTACAAAAACTAATGTCATCTGTGTCACCAGTGTATTGGAGTTAAATGCCAGTCAATATTCTCAACTCTTTCCTGTGAAAAATACTTGTCTTGATACTTGAATGCACAACAAGTTTTTCCTTGTGTCGCCATGCACAATGTCTTCTCACAGCTGTTTTGTTTTATAATGGCTAGATTTTTTCCACAATTGTATTTAGATGCGATATGCTGTTACTTCTTTGCCCTCTTGCTCTGGAGCTTTTGCTGGTAGGTTCCTCTTTGATCTTGGCCCTTTTTCATTAGTAATGTTCTTACTTGTTTCCTACCCAGAATCCAATATTATTGGTGATGTTTTCTTGGAAATGTAACTTGGCAATTTTATGTTCAGTTACCTTGATGATATTTATGCCCCGTTGTAATAACTTGAGTTCATTGATACAGACCAAGTCTATTTCATTGTGCAAAGCTATTAAATACTGCATTGGACCTACGCTTTTGTCTATAGGTTGGTCAATTCTTTTATTTACATTTATGTTAATTACCTGTAATTATCTTGAATTGTTTCTGTCAGCTGAATCTAGTATAACTTTATGTGAAATCCTCCTCAATACAGGTTTTACCATTATGGTTGATTCAATAATGTGGAAGAAGATACTGTGGCCTGAATTTGAAGTTTTTTGGTTCAACTCTGTTCTCAATCGGAGCTCTGAGTGGGGTGTATCCTCTTCTAGAAATTTTATCTTGCATTGTTTAATGCGTTTTGAAAATTTAAAAAATATCTATACATTGTCGTTTTAGGAAGTTACCTAGAGGTTTTCTTCATGTGGGTATAAAGGTGCAGCTACATCTAGCTATATAAATTATCCATGGCCTGATATTTGTGTATTTTTGAGCTTGCATAGCCAGCTTCTGCCACTAACATTGTGGCTACGTGGAGTAATTACTAGTGTTAGCATGGACTCAAATGTAGTTGTTTTTGAGCTGGGTGATCTTGGGAAACTTAATTTTTTTTCTGATGATCATATGACTTGCCTGGATTTCTTAGCACATGGTCAATAATATTACCACAACTGATATGCAGGCAAGATTGTTGTTTATTGATAGGTAAAATGTGGACTTTAATCTGGATCTGTTATTAGTAATCGCATATGGATTTACCATCAAATATCTAGATTTTTTCTAGTCACGTTGAGATTTTCAATGCTTGTACACCTTTTGATTGTTCATTGATATATTATTCTGGTTTTTTCTAGTCACATTGATTTCTGATTAATAATCTTCACTCGCTCTGGATAATGATCTGAAATACTACATTCCTTAACGCTTACTTTTCCTCTATAGACACATTCCTTTCACTGGTATTTCACTTCAGCTCTCCCCCGGTCATTGCTTGCTGCATATCCTCTTTTTCTGGTAAGTCTTGGAAGGTAGTAAGAAGACAATATTTCGTGTCACTAATCAAGCTGTAAGAAGACAATAATATATATCTGTCTGTGTTACCATCTGATGTGTCACTTACTTTGCTACTCGGTACATTCCCATAAACTGTATTTTTGGTATCCTTAATATGATTAGTTAGATTTTTTTGTTTCTCTAGCTTTATAATTCTTGAGTTTCTTGACAATTTTTTTATAATTTGATTTTTTTCTGGAATAGTCAATTTATGTTGAAAATTAGGTATAGCTATTTCTTATGAAAAAAGAACAAAAGTAAAGAGAAAAGCTTGAACAAAAGTAAAGAGAAAAGCTTGAATGAGTCGTTGCAGTAACTTAGGAGAGAAAAAGGTTGGGATCATGTAGAAAATTGTATTTTCAATCACATTTTCATCAACTGCCTAGGACCTAGGATATATACAGACATCTATATTTCTAATTTAGGATAGTTATTAACTACACATAAATAGCTATCAATGCTAGATCCTAAATAATAAGGAAGTATTTGACTTCCTTTTATACATCCTACAAATCGCCATTCAATACTTCCCTCAAGTTGGATGGAAGAGATCTTTCATTCCAAGCTTGTCTAGTGTGTTCTTGAATGTAGGATTACGAACTCCTTTAGTGAGTATATCCGCCGATTGCTCTCCTGTAGGCACATAGGTAGTGCATATCGATCCACTCTCTAGTTTTTCCTTTATGAAGTGTCTCGTCAACCTCCACATGCTTGGTTCTGTCATGTTGCACTTGGATTGTGTGCTATTGCTATAGCAGATTTGTTGTCACAGATGGAGCTTCATTGGTCCTTCCCACTTGATTTTTAAGTCTTCCGAATAATTTTCATCCATAATAACTCACAAATTCCAAGTGCCATTGATCGAAATTCGACCTCTGCACTTGATCTTGAAACAACATTCTGTTTTTGCTTCTCCATGTCACAAGGTTCCCCTAGAAGTGTACAATATCCTCGAGGTTGACCTTCTATCCGTCACGGCTCCTGCATAGTCTCGCATCGTGTAGCATTCCAACTCTAGCTTGCCATGTCTTTTGTATAAAACCCCCTTTCCAGGAGTAGTCTTCAAATACCTGAGGAGTCTATACACCTGCTTGAAGGTGTGATTCCTTTGGATTGTGCATAAACCGGCTCACTACACTAACAACGATAAGCAATGTCGGTCTAGTGTGAGCTAAGTAGATCGACTTACCAACTAATCTTTGGTATTGGCCTTTGTCGATCGTGGTCCCCTCTTCATCATTGTCAAGTGCAGTGCTTTAGATCAATTGGTGTCTCACATGGTTCGCATTCCACCATTCCTGTTTCTTTTAGAAGATCCAGGATGTATTTCTACTGGGAGATAAAAATCCCTCATCCGAATGGGCCACTTCGATACCAAGAAAGTATTTTAACCTTCCAGTTCTTTGATGTCAAATTCTGCAGACAGTCTCTTCCTTAGCTTGTCCCTTTCCATATGATCATCTCTGTTATGATAATGTCATCAACATAGACAATTAAAATGGTTACTTCCCTGAATTAGAGTGTTTGATGAACAAGGTATGATCTCCTTGACTCTGCCGATATCCCATAATTATCATGGCTCTAGTAAACCTTCCAAACCATGCTCTAGAGATCGCTTCAAGCCATAAAGTGCCTTCTTTAACCTCGCAAACTTGATTAGGCGATAAGGAATGATTGAATCTCGGTGGTGGATCCATATACACTTCTTCTTCCAACTCTCCATGTAAGAAAGCATTCTTAACATCATATTGCTCGCATACACCATCCAAGATTAGCAAATAAAGAAAACAGAATTCGTATGGTGTTCATCTTAGCAACAGAGCAAATGTCTCCTCATAGTCTATCCCAAATGTTTGTGTAAACCCCTTAGCAACCAGCCTGGCTTTATACCTTTCTAGGTTGCCATCTGTTTTGTATTTCAAGGTGTACACCCATTTACACCCTCTACGCCTTCTTTCCTTTAGGCGGTTCAACTATGTCCCATGTTTGATTCCTTTCTAGTGCATTCATCTCTTCTCTCATGACAATTTTCCAATTCTCATCATTTAGGGCCTCATGTAGGGTTTTGGGATAGAGATAGTGTTTATTTTTAAAGGAATGTTTTATGTGAAGGTGAGAATTTACGGAATGATAGATATTTGGAGAGAGTTCATCAAGAGCAGGAGAGATTTCATTACCTTGTTCGAGTTCGATTCTTGGGCTTGCAGAGGGGTCAATTCAGTCGCTTGTACTCTTCTTTTATACACCTGCAGTGGTTTGTTAGCGATGTGATTTCTCCTTGTGGATTTGTAGTGTTTAGGGACTCACATGTTTGTGAAATTGATGTGTGAAATTGATGTTGGAGACTCATGTGTTTGTAACATAGAATATGATGATTCGTTGTCTAGATGAAATAGGAAATGAAAACATGTCATCCATAGAAAAACAATAGCCTTTTCTTCTATATTTTCCTCCCCCGAAGAGAAGAGGTGCTTGAAATAAGACTGATTTTCATTGAAGCTAACATCTTTTGACACAAATAATTTTTTGAAGAAGGATGGTAACATTTGTAACCTTTTGTGTGATAGAATATCCTACAAAAATGCATTTAAGAGCCCTAACATCCACCTTATCCCTTTGATGTTTGTGAATGTGGACATAGGAGACACATCCAAAGATCCTAGGAGGGAGTTTTGAATAAAACATATTTGTTGGAAAAATTCGACAAATACTTTAAAGGACTCTTAAAGCCAATCACTCTTGAAGGAATTCTATTTATCAAATAGGTGATCTGTTAACACGGCTTCTCCCGAGTAATTCTTTGGGACTTTATGTTGAAAAAGTAAAGCCCTGGCAGTTTCAAGTAAATGCCTATTCTTTCTCTCACCAAACCATTACGTTGGGAGTGTTTACACAAGATGATTGATGGATAATTCCTTCTTTGTCAAAGTATTGTGATAGATTTTGATTAAAGTAGTCTCTAGCATTATCAGTCCTAAATCCTTTAATGTCAACCCCAAATCTGTTTCTTATCATTGTCTGTAAAGTTTAGCAAAATGTGGCTTACATCGATTTCTTTTAATTAGATAAACCCAAGTCACTCTAGTGCAATCATCAATAAATGTTACAAAACCTTTTGCTCTCGAAATATTTGGAATGTGATATGGTCCCCATATATCAGAATGGATTATGGAAAATGGAGACATGGATCTTGATTCACTAGAAGGAAAAGACACTCTATGGTGCTTTGCAAACTCACAAATTTCACAATTAAAGTTTTGAACATCAAGTTTTTCAAATAGAGATGGAAACATGTTCCTAAGAGTCTTAAAAGGTACATGTCCTAGACGACGATGATGATTCCAAACATCAATTTTATTTGAATATATTGAAATAAATGATAGGAAAGGAGAGTTACTACTGCTGCCTTGCATTTCAAGCATATACAGCCCATCCTTGACCCTAGCATGTCCAATCATCCTCCCCGTAGCTAGGTCCTGAAATATGCAGTAATCAAAGAAGAAAGTTACACTGTAATTTATGTCTTTAATGAGTTTTCGAATAGACAATAGATTTGTAATGAGATTAGGAACATGTAGTACTCTTTTAAATGTAAAAGAGGGATTAAAAGAAAGTGTTTCTTGGCCTGCAACTGAGGTTAAAGACCCATCTGCTACTGTAATTTTCTTACTGTCATGACATGGTTGATAGGATTTGAGGGCATCTGCAGAGGGGGTCATGTGATCTGATGCACCAGAGTAAATGACCCAGTGCTGGAATGGCTCTTTGAGGCACAAAATGCTTGAGAAATAGAATTTTACCATTTTGAGCCAAGAGAGCATGAACCAGATGGTTTCTCTATGGTGTTGAATAGGATCTTAGGCTCTCAATCTCCTCCTTGTTAAGTCCTCTTACCTCTGGAGTGTTAGTTTCGATGTTGTCTCTTCACCATTAGCCAAGTGTGCATGTCCTCTTGGCTGATTCCACCTAAATCCTCCATTACACCCCATCCTTGTTGGGGCTATCCGATTCCTTGATATTGGTCCGCCATGCAATTTCCAAGCATATCTCCTTTGTATGGCTCTGTTTTCTTGCGATGAGTTACAAAGCCGCTCTTCTTTTGGATTTTTCTCCCTTCGGTTTTATCCTCTCTGCATCATGTTTGATTTCATTTACGCCATGAGTTATCATCATAGCGAGACCCTTCCATGTGAGTGGCCTCCATCATCATCTGTTCTCCTTCCTTCTTCCGCCCTTATTATCGAAAACACTTCATTGAGTGAGGGCATAGATTCCTTTCCTAGTATTTGGACTCTTACTCGGATCAAATTCCATGTTCGATCTTGCAAGAAATTCAAAATCCTTTCCCTCTCCACATAATTTTTTAAAATTACAGCATTATCACTGCACTTCATATTAAAATCTTGATAGTAATCTAATTCCAACCAAAAGGTTTTCATGATGTAATATTCAATAACCATCATATTACCTTGTTTGGTTGTTGACAACTTGGTCTTGATCTCATAGATTAAGGCAGCATCCTTGACCTTAGAGTAGGTCTGTTTTACTGCATCCCACACATCTTTTGTCTGTGTTCAGGAACATGTAGGCCCTGAGACTTACGGCATTATAGAATTCCATAACCATGACATAATCATGGAGTCTTCCTCATCCCATAGGGTGAACTTTGGGTCTTCTGGTTTTGGGGATTGTCCGTTAAATGACTAATCTTTCCTCTTCCCTTGAGAAATGTTTTTACTATCCGTGACCACTTGGATAGTTTTTCCATTCAGTCTATAGGAGATCTACAGGCTCTGAAACTCTCCAGCTGTTTGGGTTTCTTTGGTGGTGTTTTCGACATGATTTTCTGGTGTTGGGGTGGAAGGGAAGGTTCTGGATCTAGGTTTTATGAGATAGGCTCGATACCATGTAGAAAATTGTATTTTCAATCACACTTTCATCACTGCCTAGGACCTAGGATATATACAGCATCTATATTTCTAATTTAGGATAGTTATTAACTACACATAAATAGCTATCAATGCTAGATCCTAAATAATAAGGAAGTATTTGACTTCCCTTTTATACATCCTACAAATCTGCCATTCAATAGGCATAATAAAAGCAAATGCAGAGATATAATGCTAACCTCATAAAGAATGCCATAGCATCAAGGCCTTTAGTTGCATGTAATTGTTATTTCTCCATTGTAATTCTTAACTCGATGTTTCTTCTTCTTGCAGCTTGGGGTTTTGATTGATAGGAGGGTTCTAATCTTTGTGCTTCCAGTTTTCTCCTTCATTTTGCTTTACTCTAAGCTTCCACATAAGGTCAGTGATGTCAAATGTGAAGTTCAGTAGCTTAGTTCATTTAAACATTGCTTTTGGATGAATCATACTCTTGGATGGAGCAGGAACTCCGGTTTATCATCAGCTCAGTTCCAATGCTGAACTTATCTGCAGCAGTTGCAGCTAACAGAATGTATGTGGCTTCTTTTTTCCTCTCTTTTTTTTGCATTTATTTGTCGAGTAGATTCAGAAAATAATCGTGAGCTTGAGCTATTAATAGCAATGATCTTAGTCCACAACTAGATATGGATAAGATTTTGCTCTGGAAATTTTTCGTTCCTGTCTCAAATTATAATACCACTGGTTCACAAGGAGAGTGTTTTAAAATTTTCTGGTACTAAATACATGTGCTTCTAGCAGAACTTATGTTGTTTATTTTGTTGTTTTATGTAACTAATGTCTTTGTCTGAGATAACCCGTCAATATGCTTGTTAAACTTTTTCATGCTTTGAATAGTCAACTGATCTGTGATTTTTCTTGGATCATTGATTTATGGTTTCTCTTCATTACCTTTTGCAGATACAATAATAGGAAGAAAACACCATGGAAATTTCTGAATTTAATTATGCTGGGATTATTTTTTATCAGGTTGGATGGACATTTTATTTGTTGCCACAAATATGTTTTGCATCCTAATATACTTTTTTTCCTCTGTAGTCTAGGTTGCACTCTAGTGTTTTTCTTGGCATCCTATGACAATTATCCTAGTGGTAATGCATTGAAAGATTTGCACCAGATCGGTGAGTCCTCTTTCTCTCTTTTACTTTTCCTCGTGCACAGACATGCATTAGTATGTGCATGCTCATATTGGGTTGGTATAAAGCTTATAAGGTGTTATTAGTTGCTCATCCTTGTTGAACTTGAACCATGCAGGCAAGCTTTCTGTCTGATTAGTGTCCCTTTTCTTTTTTCTTTTTTGTGGCGGGGGGTCAAGGTTTGTCATGTGCATGGGGACTGGTATGATTATCTTTGCATACCAATGATCTTTCAGTCAGTGATTTTATCTCCATGAGTGGGAGGGTATAGGTACCAAATCAAATATAAAGGAGATTGTATTTTTGTTATTTGGACCTTCTTTGTGTGAGTTTTGTCATTTTTTATTAAAAAAAAGTAGCTAAATTTCAGTTGTTCTGACAGGCCATCTTAATAACACCAATGAACTGTGGGTTCACATTGATACTTTTTCTGCCATGAATGGGATATCAAGATTTTGTGAAAATGATTCACCATGGAGGTAATGCTTGGTTTTATTGTGATTCTTTCAGTGGTTCTTTGATGCAATTTTTTTTTTTCATTTTTCTGTCAAAGGTAACTAGCCGTGATGATTTTCTAACATCATGAAGGTTTAATTTCACTTAATGAGGATCTATCATATAAAATGCAGGTATTCCAAAGAAGAGGGAATTCCTCTGGAAGAGTTTTTCAGGAGAAATTTCACTTATCTTGTGAGGTGAGTTTTTCTGTCAATAATGCTCCTTGCACGATTGTTCTAAAACATGCTGTGTGAATTTAGTGAAGTGTACTGCATTTGTACTTGAATGAGTCACTGCTGTTTGAGAGATGCTTTTAAACTGAAGAGCTTCTTCTGTTTACGCTCTTCACCAAGAGAGATGTGCACCTCAGATGTACACCGACATCCACATGCCTGTTTCACTGCCTGATCCTTGTATATGGATCTGATGTTCACGGGATGATTACTGCTCTTTAATATTATTATATATCAATGAGCTTTTTTTTTTTATTTTTCCACCTCTATTTCTCAGTGAACAGCTTGATGTCGATGGATTCAAGTGCTTACAGCATGCAAGTGGCTTCTCGCGGGTTCGTCTTCAAAGCAGTCTTCCACCTATTATCCTGGTAGAAAATCAACACCATTCTCCTTGCCTGGTTGCATTTTTTACTCATTATAGGGTTTTAACTTTTAATATTTCTTTTCAGGTCAAGGAGCCCAAGTTATATATTCATGGAAATACAAAAATCAAGGATATAATGCAAATAAATTGGGCAGGGTGCTCTTGAATCTTTCAGAGGAACCATGATTCTTGTTTCTATGGAGAACACGACATGAATCCTACCTGCACATTCTCTTGTGCCTGGTCATGAGTGGTGGATGACTGTGCTTATCCAGCTTAATTACAATGCTAACCACGTTCGAGGTTGATAGGATTTGTGTTAATTAGGAGCGACGTTGACAATTCTCCTTTTTTGGGGGGGCCTGCAAGATATTTGTAACTAGAACGTGGTTACTTGATGATATTCAACTTGAATGTTTGTAGGAATAAGATTTTTTTTATATATATATATAATTGAATTTTGGATTAATCAGAGGTTATTATTTAAAAGTTTATATTCTTCACATTGTTAAAATTTATTCCATCACTAGTGTTTTCTTGAACCTATAAAAAAAATTACTTTTTAGAGGATTTGAAGATTCTTTAATTGTAAAATTAGTAGTTTTAAAGAGAATAAATGTTGATGAGTTTGATGACACCACTTCTTGGATTATATTTTTCTAGGTTAAGAATCCATTGATTGGATTCTCGTACAAGATCGAAAGTCATGTTCGGTTACGGAAAAAGAAAAAAGAAAACCCAATCCTATGTTCCAACACAAATATCGACATGATAGTAAAGGGAAAATTCTGATTTTCCATTTTTTTTAAAAAAAAACTGTATTTTTGGGTCAAATTGGGTATTTAGCGAACAAAATAAAAATAAATAACAATATTTTTTATGATGAAATAACATGCTTTAGATGTCGTGGTATTTAAACAAATATCACAATTAAAAACCATGATGAAATTCAAATACCAGAATACATTCATCAATTTAGGCCGATTGGGTTGTGTAATGTGATCTTCAAAGCAATTACTAAAGTGATAGTGGGAAGGTTGAAAATTTTGATGCCAAAACTGATTAGTGAAGTTCAGAGTAGCTTCGTTCCAGGAAGACATATCACAGATAATATCATTGTTGCCCAGGAGATTATACATTCAATGCTTAAATTGAAGGGCAAAGGGGGTTTTATGGCCATAAAGGTGGATCTTGAAAAGGCCTATGATAGACTAAGCTAGAGTTTTATTAGGGATACTCTGAATGTTGCTAGACTTCCTAGTGAGCTAGTAAGAGTCAGCATGCAATGTATTGAATCTACATCCCTTAGTGTCCTGTGGAATGGTGGGGCAACTCAAACATTTAAACCCAGTAGAGGTATAAGACAAGGAGATCCTTTATCCCCGTATATTTTTGTGATGTGTTTAGAAAGATTATCACAGATAATAAACCGGAGAGTGGAGGAGAATAGTTGGAAACCATTCAGTGTGCGAAGGAATGGGTTGAAGATATCTCCCTTGTGCTTTGCGGATGATATAGGAGAATAGTTGGAAACCATTCAGTGTGCGAAGGAATGGGTTGAAGATATCTCACTTGTGCTTTGCGGATGATATGCTTTTGTTTATGGAAGCAAGCTTGGAGCAACTAGAGATAGTCTCTTAATGTCTGGATATGTTTTGTTCAGCTTCTAGCCAGAAAGTTAGTGCTACAAAGACCAAAATTTTCTTTTCCAAGAATGTGTCAACCTCCCTGGCAAATGCTATTAACAGGAGAAGTGAGTTTCAAGTCACAAGAGACATGGGGAAATACCTGGGGGTACCTATTCTTCATCAAAGAGTTACTAAGCAGACATATAATTACTTGATAGAGAATCTTCAGAAGAGATTAGCAGGGTGGAAAGCTAGCAGTTTATCCATAGCAGGAAAGATCACTTTATGTAAATCGGTTCTTGCCACTATTCCGTTATACCCGATGCAAGCCACAGTTATTCCAAAGCATACTTGCAAAGAGATAGAGAAAATTTGCAGGAGATTCATTTGGGGTCAGCAGGAAAGAAGAGACAAGATCCATCTTGTGAATTGGAAGACGATGTGTCAACCAAAAGAGGAAGGGGGATGGGATTAAGGAAAATGGAACAGATGAATAAAGCCTTTATAATGAAGTTGGCTTGGGGAATGGTTCAAGAAAATAATCTTTGGGTGCAATTCTTAAAAGATAAGTATATGCGAAATAATAGGGGAGAAGACCATCCAGTGGCAACCTCAAGAGATTTTTGATAGTTTGGTCAAACTCTAATGTATAATCATAAACTGGTTATAATATCCTATTTTGCATTTTAAAACATGAAAAAAGATGCATTGTTTTGGTGAAAATAACCTTAGAAAGTTTTAGGACTCAACCATATGCACGAAAATAAAATATTTTTGTATTTTTTTGAAATATGAATTTTTTATATTTCTTATGTTTATATGTCTTTTGGGTTGGGTTGGGAAAACTAAATGGGTCGATTAACCATATTGGATTTGGGCTGGACCCGACCCAACCAATTACGTTAGACTTAAACTGGTCCAACTTGAAGGAAAATATCCTGCCAAGTGAACAGTGGTGGGGGTTGAAGAACGACCTATAGTGGGAGTTGTTGCGTTGATGATTTTAGATGGAAAAAATAAAGGGGTTACATTGCATTTTTAAAAGGTGAGCGGTGACAAGAATTATTGTTGGTGTTGTAAGGAAAAACTTGGATGGTTGAACATGTTGGTGGCATTGACAAAGATGGTGCAAATGAGGAGCAAAAGTTGTTGCCAAAATGGAAGGGATTTTTTTTTTATTTTTGAATGGTTTCTTCTCAACTTTAGCTTCTGATTTCTCCCATTTTGAGCATGGGATGTACTCTTATTTATAAGTGGTGGAAAAAGGTGATATCATCTTTACTAGAGTAAAATTTCAGCCTTTAATTCAATTTATAAGCATCACAATCGTTGGTTCAAAGTAGATATTCTAAATTTTCAAACTTCACGACTACAATAGGTTGTCTAAGTTGTCAATTGGGGGTTGAACCACCACTTGTGTGGTGTCAATATGAAGGATCATTTTCATGCATACTTTGTCAAATCTTATAAAGAATAAAAACATTAAATGGATCTGCAAAGTTTATACCAAAGCAGGATTTTTGGCAAAATCATAGGGAAGAAAATAAATAGTGAAAAGATTACGCGTCGTTTGAACACCCTGCTGAACCACACTACGCGATGTCTAGTTCTTTTTTTTTCTTTGCAAAAGTTCAATTTAGCTCTTTATCTTATAATTGCCCTGATTTTATCCTTAATTAAACTAAAATTGTTTGTTTTGTGCAATTAAACCCCTGTCAAACTTCAATAGAAACCCCAAATTTCTTCATTTTATTAATTTGATTCCTGGTCTTACATTTTTCTATTTTGATCCTAATTGACCCCATAACTTTAATTTCATGCAATCGTAACTTACATTTCAACTAATTGACTCAGTAAAAATTAAAATTGGCCCAAAAAACTCCAATCTTCTCAATTAAGTCTAAACTAGGCTTTCAAACTTAATTTCTCACATATTAAGCCTTAAATAAAATCAATTTAGCCAATTTCAAATATAATTAAGTTCATGCATTTAATTAAATTCTTCAATTAATTTCTAAGATAATTAAACTTTAATTTGGCTTATGATTATATGAAATTGGCCTATTAAAAATATAATTATACCTTTGGTCTTCATCTGTATTTTTCTTTATTTTTAGGCACAATAAAGGTACAATCGGACTTTCAAATCCATCCAAAAATTTTGGCTTGATTTATTTAACCACGCCAACCCCTTTTTATTTTATTTTTGTTCATTTTATTTTTATTTCGAATGAATTTGGGACTAAATGGTTTGTGACAAATATAAATGATCTTTTTAAAAGATATTAAAAAAATTCAAACTTAGGTTTTTAGCAAAGATGTTTATGAATTCTTATCAAACTCAAAAGCTCAAACTCATTAAATGATGTTGGTGATTGCTTTGCAAAATTGATTGTACATATATTTTTTAGGTGAATAATGGGCCTATAAAAGTCTAAAATAACATGACATGTGTCGTAACCTAATTTTTTGGATTACTCCCCAAAATAAAATAAAAATGATAAAAATAAAATAAAAGGGGTTTGGCGTTGTTAGAAAAATCGCGGTGAAATTTTGAATATTTTAAGTCAAAAATTATAATTATATTTTTATAGGCCAATTTGATTTAATCGTGGCCCAATTTAAAATATTATTATGTTTGGGAATTAATTTAGGATCCAATGGAAGAATTTAATTAAATGCAAGGACTTAATTATGCTTTTAATTGGTCAAATTAATTTTATTGAGGGCTTAATTGATACAAAATCAAATTCTTGAGTTTAATTCGGGCTCAATTGAGAAGATTGAATTTTTCCAAGCTAATTGTGCAAAATTAGGGGCCAAATTGAAGACAATTGAGAATTTAATGCTCAATTGAGGGTCGAATTGCGTAAATCGGAAGTAAGGGACCAAAATGAAAAAAAGGTGTGCAAAGTTAAGGCTAATGTCGAAATTCAGACAGGGGCACAATCGCATAAATCTAAGAATTTAAAAAACAATTGGGAGCGCAATTTAAACAATCACAAATCAAAGGACCAAAATGTAATTTCACTAGGCCCACCCTGCAGCAGCTATGCACGCCGCTGCAACCACGCTGCCGTGAAGGCAACCATAACACTGTAGCATGACGCTGTGGGATTCGACTCATCACCGCAGTTGTAGCTCGCCACTGGCGGAGACAACTCCATTCACTGCACGCGGTTGTAGCATGGTGTGCCAATTCCATCTCCTCCGCCTATAAATAGCACGAGATAGAGCAACACAAGGGGAAAAAACAAGCAAAAGGCTGAGAGAAAAACCAGTGAAAACAGGGGGGGAGTTCTAGAAATTCACAGAGATTTTCAGAAAATAAAAATAAGAGAAACGAGGGAAAATCATCGCCCATTGAGTTACCACCACCATCTTCATCTCCCTCAGCGTTGAGCTCTCTCCCTCTCTGTCTGCAACTTTTTTCTCTCTCTCTAAAATCCAGCTCCATTGAGCTCTCTCTCTCCTACTGTTAGAGGTCATTAAACTACCAAATATCACCCAAAATATCACCATGAACACCCCCTACACACTAGCAACCTAAACACACTCTCAGGAGAAGCAACGACGACGGAGGCAGTGACTGTCACGTGAATCCCAACGACTTCGAGAGCTTCCTCCAGCCACCACAGGCTACCGTTGACAACACCACCACGACAGGAATCATCACATCGACCTCCTCTACCCAACGGTACTAACAGGTATGCATTTCGTCACACTTGAAAAAAAACACACTATTTATTCATCTTCTTCGTCGATTCTGCCATTTGCATGCAGTGGGACGCAATTTGTGTCCCACTGTTCATGCGGGCCGAATCTAGGGATGGGCCAGGTTTTGTACTCGATCCATGTATCTAGAAGATTGTGGGCTTCCAGCCCAAGATAAAGGCTGGCTGTCAGCCCAGCCCAGACCCACGTGGGTTTCCAGCCCAAAAAGACTGGAAGCCCAGCCCAGGATAAAGACGGGTTGTTAGCCCACTGGACTGAAAGCCTAGCCCAGGCCCATGTGGGCTTCCACCCCAAAAAAGGCTGGAAGCCAAGCCTAGCCCAAATCAGGCAGGCTATCAGCCCACCAGGCTGACACCCCAACCCAAGAGAAAAATAAAAAATATATATATATATATATATATATATATATATATATTATTGTTATTATCATTATTTTGTTGTTATTATTATCATTATTATATATATAAAAAAGATAGTGTTGTTTTGTGCATACGACCTGATTCCAAAAATTTTCACATTGTATTTTTCGCAAAAAAAATATATTGCATCTTTCTCATGTTTTAAAAGCGAAAATTTGGATATTGTAACTAGTTTGCGATTATCTGTTGGCATTCAGCCAAAATGTCAAAAATAATTCAATAATTATTTTGTCTTATCTATCGCGGTGTAAAATTACATTGTAATGTACACTCGTGGATGATAAAAAAAAGATTTTCAAAATGCATTGCAAATTAAATTTTTATTAGTCTTTCAACCCGCAATGAAGTAGAGATTCTCTTACGGAGAGAAATCTACGTCGAATTTTAGAAAAGACCAATAAAAATTGATTTAGGAAAAACAATCAAACAACAATGCAACTTACTTTAGGTAGGGTGCAATGGGGGTGATGCGTCTTCCCCTTGCACAACAAGTCTCCTTACCATAGACTCTCGCAGACCAATAGGTTCCTAGTAACTTTAATACTAGGTGGCGACTCCCGATAATTATAGTCGAAATTTTACGGCTATAAAATAAACCCCTTAGTTTCACCGCGCACCGTTGTCTCCCCAAAACCCGGGGCGACGGCAGGGCGCAAAGCGTGAAAAAATCATCATCACGACAACATGTATGATATTAACAGGGTAAATAATGCAACATATAACATGAATAAAGTTTCTCAATCCCAAGAGATAAAAACAATAGAGTTCTCAAATCTTAAGGTTACCTCCTTCAAATGCAAGAAAACACTCAAAAAACTTCAATAGTTCTTAAAAAGTATTTATTTTACTAAAGCTCTTTTCTAAAAAAAGAGTATGAAGCTTCAAATATTTATAGTCCTACTAATCATGTGCTTTCCATCAAGTTATTTGGCATTTTCTTCTCCTTCAGCACCTAAGAGAACACTCCAACTCTACAGTGTTGGTGGCTCTTTGTATTCGAATAAATTCGAATAAGGCCTTTCTTGAACCCATTTAAGCTCCTCCTTTAATATCTCCTATATAAAATTAAGATTTTATTAGAAAATAGGAATAAAAAAACACGATCAATGTGAATAACCCAGGCTCTATAGAGATCTTGATTTTCAATCAATAAATTAAGCATCCTAATAAAAATAGGGATCAAAGAGAATACTAGATTAAATCAAAAGAAAAATTATCTTATAAAAAATCTTGATGTTGTAGATTCAAAAATAGAAAAGCATAGCTGATATGATTAATGTAAAACCCTATAAAGCAGCATACATGGTGAAATAGACTACAACAACATATAAAAAAGGTGTAGCAAACAAGAAGGAACATCATTTAATGAGCATAAATAAATTGCCATATGGAAAATAAAAATGCCATAGGGAACAAGGTTCCACGTAATGAATTGGCCAAAACCTAGAGGTGAATGATAGTATAGAAAATGTAAGACCCACATGAATGACTATTAATGACCTTTTAAGAAAATCAAGCTCGAGTTGTTAGCAAAAATATTTAAGAATGCATATAGGATATTAACAAGTTAAATGATGTAACACATAACATGGATACATTTCCTTAAACTATAGATAAAGAAACTACATTTCTCAAATCATAATATTATAACCCTAAATTATATAGAAAACTCAAAACTTTGCTACTATATATATATACACACACACAATCTTCATTTCACTAAAATTCTCTTTTGAAAAAATTGCCTACAAGGTTTTTAAAATACAAGAAAAATGTTTAAATTAGTAAATTTCTAATTAAATGTAAAGTCCTTGGCTAAATAACAAAAAGAATTTAAAAACAAGAAGATAAATAAATAAAATTTAAATAACAATACAATATTGTTTTAATAAAATATCAAATCTTAATAAATGTTTATGTTATAGTTCTATCATCTCTATTTATTTATTTATTAAAATTAAGAACTTCAATATAAGTTAGTGGTGATCCTAGCAAAGTATAATATTAAAGGATAGTATAAATTTATTTGTATATAATAACAATTCATCTTCAAAAGATAAATATTCTGCTAATTAAAGATATGTTTCTAATGGAAGCTCAGAATCCAGGGAGTGCTAGAATACTCCTATTTAATTATTTAAGTATAGGATGAGGGAATGATACATTACCAGCTCGTGGTCACGTTTTGCTATCTCCCGTGCATGGCGTGCTGTTGTGGCCTTATAATGCTCTCTGAGCCCAAAGAAGGCCCTTATCAGTCGCTCAGGTCCCCCTTTTGCCTGAATCCATGTATAATTACGAGCAATTAATTTTAAGATCTCGTTAAAAATTTAGAGGAAGGTAAAATTTAATGATGAAGTATTGAGTATGGAAATTATCTTTGAAGAGGTGAGGAGTTAAGATTTTTTATAGAAATTGAAAAAATATATATATAATGATGATTTAGTGGATCCTATATAATAAATCAAATCAAATATAATTAATGTAATTATAAAATATTAAATAAAATCCAAAAGTAGGAGCTGGAGTAAAAAACAAAGAAAAAATGCACATTTTTCTCCCTTTCAAATCCTTGTTCCCTCCTGTTACAGGATTGACGTTTAAATGTAAGCTCTTTTAAAAACTACCTCTCTCTCTCTCAGTAAATTTAACAAAAGCAGTAAAGATGATGAAAAATTATAACCTCTTTACCAAATATATCGTTCATGAAAAGAGAGAGGGAAAGAAGACAAAATGGAGAAGTACCAGCTGGTTCCACTCCTCGGGGAGTGATTGGCATGGTTTGAATGACTCTGTCGTTACCGATCCATCGGACTTCATGGCTATAACAGACAGCTCTAGTGGTGGGTAAGCATCCTTGTCTGTGGAGGCAGATGTGCTGCCGCAAGTCCCTGGTAGTGGCTGCATGATTTTTATGCACAGAAAGAGTTATTAGTTAGATGAATTCTGATTTACAATCAAGGGAGAAGTAAAAAAAACTACTGATACTTTGTAAACAATGTTTCCCTCTGACTTTCTTGGAAGAGAAGAAAGCTGTCCGTGCATGCATCTCTGGGAATTTATATACCATATTAATCAATAAGAATAAACTTCAACCCTGAGATATTATCCGTTGATATATGTGATATGCGGATGGAGATGGAGATTCTAACTGCATCCATGAATGAGTGTGTGCATGCCTGCAATAACATATCTCCATTCAAACGAACTCGTATGTTTTCTGAAGTTGCAGGGCGCGTAGCCTCACCACCACCCCATTGAATGAAAGGGCATGTATCTTGATCGATGCACTTGAGGTTTCATTAGGAGGTCTCAAGTTAATTCAAATTTTAGGATGGGTACTGGAGTGAGGATTCGAAATTACAGGAGAATTATCCCACTTGTGTACGTAGGGTTCACATGCACACATATAAAAATAATTTCTATAAGCGAAAACAGATGCTAATTATACTTTAAATACTTTGCATCTATCACCAATATATGGTTTAATTCGTCGTGGAGATTCTATTATTTGTAGGAACGTTTTATATTGAGCTGTGCACTAGTTTTGTGACAAAAAAATAACAGGGTAAAGAGAAAAGGAAGTACCGTTTTTATTAGTTCCCACAGACGAGTTTGTTTTCCAACAGCGTCTCTGGCGTGCCCACTACTTTCTCCAAGCTCCAGAAAACGTTTTCTGGACTTCCGTGCATCATCCAATGAAGGTTTCGTCACTGACTTTTCATAAGATTCCATCTAGCTGTCGATCGAATGGAAAATCAGGTACTGCAGGACGACTACGTGAACTGCGAATGGCGTACTAAGAGAAACGAAAATTTGATAGAGAGACTGACGAGAGAGTGAGAGGGAGGGAGATAATATAATAAAGATGAAAGCGTAGAGGCGTCTTCAATTAAGATATATCTTAATCCATCGAAATATTTTTAAGACCAGCCCCAGCTAGCTTTATTATTTCCTTATTATAGGATCAAATAATCTATATCTTTATTATTTCTATTTTAATATTTTAGAGTTGTACAAACTGTAATAATACATACATACATACATACATACATACATACATACATACATACATACATACATACATACATACATACATACATACATACATACATACATACAATCAATCAATCAATCAATCAATAATGTTTTTTTCCTCATTACCTGATGAATAGATAAACTTCACGTACGTACCTTAATTATAATCACCAGATGGAGAGTACTGTTGTCCAAAACCTAGCTTGTCTATTTTCTTACAGCCTGTCATCGTGATCGACCTAATTATTAACTTCCAATCATATAAGCAACCTCAACGCCTGAAATTACAAGTCGTGTTAGCCTACTTCACTCGTGTTACTGGACCCAATTCAATGAAAGCTGGAGGTAATACGAGCCGGGCCCGAAACGCCTTTAGGCCTATCGGTAACCAGGCAGCGCTGTTAGCTTAGAAGCCCAAACCCTCAGGATCCCGGTTCATCAGCGCAGCGCAAGAAAGACTCTCACCTCTGTCGAGTCTCGACTGAGAATGGCGTCAAAATCCTCCCAATTCCTCCGTTCTTATGGTAACCCAAAAAAGATTCACAGAGACGCTTCGTTTTTGTATCGGTGACTACTGGTATTGAAATTATCATTGCTTGTATTGCTGTTGTTGCAGGCTACGATCTACTCTTAGGATCAATAGCTGCTTTTTACGTCTTCGCTGTACCGTACACTAAAGTCGAGGAAAGCTTCAACATTCAGGTTCTCCAATTATCCCATAAAACAATTTTAGAACTTTTCAAATACGCTTGTTTTTTATTTATTTTTTTATCTGTCAAGGCAATGCACGATATTCTTTACCACAGGCATCGCCTAGAAAATGTAAGTTTACCTACCGTCTCCGGTGTGCTCTAATTTGATTTTTTCTGTAATTTAATTATTTATACCTTTTCTGTTTGTGATTATTATTAGTATGATCATTTGGAGTTCCCGGGGGTCGTGCCTCGCACTTTCATTGGTAAATTATTTCTCTGCGCCATCTGGGAAAACCTGTGGATTAACTTTTTTTTATATGCTATTCTAGACATTTAGTTGCTGTTTAGCTTCTCATGAAAACTGAAAATAAGGGTTTTTAGGGTGTGACATGTGAGGGGAGTGATGAACCGTGTATCATGTTCGGAGAAGGCATGTTACTCATTATTGTTTTCTCATAGGAGCGTTGATTGTCTCGGTTTTGGCTTCGCCAATCGTGGGGGTAATCAACTTGCTGCGGTTGTCGAAGATCTATGCACTCATTGCAGGTGGTATATTTTGATGGTTTGCGGTGCTCCATTTTATGCTAACAGCTATTTTGTCAAGGTTTTGACAATAGCTCACTTAATTTAGTTGCTTTTGGTTAGTGCGATTGGCGTTGGGTTGTGTGGTATTATCTACACTGAGGTTTTTCCGTGTTCAGGTATGTACTCGAGTTTTTTTCAATCAAGATTAATTAAGTTTGCTAGTCCAAGGGAATTATGAGTTGTGGTGGGAAGTTGAATACATGCAATTTTTCTTTTGAGCAGGTTAGACATAAGTTTGGTCATCAAGTAGAAGCTTTCTTTGTGATATTAACAGCACTTCAATTTCACTTGCTGTTCTATTGCACACGTCCTCTTCCCAATATACTAGCTTTGGCTGTAGGTGATCACTTCTCACGGTTTTATTTTGTCTCTGCTCCTTATGTATATGTCTTAGTGAATATATATGAGGTTCTTTTCCATTTTGATTTCTCTTGATGGTTTCTGATGCTTTCATAAACTTTGGTGTGGTAATATAAGTAAATTTTGTCGAGTACTTTATTGAGCTGTTTGCTTTTTTCCTGTTATATCTATTAGTTTGTATATTTTAAATGAGCACATGCATTTGGTAGAAGGATCTGAGTGAAATACCTGATTCTGGTGAATATGTGACAATTTGAAACAGCACCCAATTAGTTTGAATTATAGCTCGTAAGTTCTTATGTTGCAAGTGCTAAGCAGCTAAATCCACTAGGTGAGTTTTTGAGGGATTCTTAACCATGTTATGCAAAACAATAGTCAACTGGCCAATCTTCAATTAAAGGGTCCTTGTGAAGATCTATTAGCATGTGCACACCTCACTTAACAGGAAGGTTATGGATACCTGATATTTCAATGACATGTGACATGTGCACCACTTCAAATGTTATAATGCTCTTCATCTGGTTGTGAGACCGAGCATCATCATCTTTGAAATCCTCTTCCACCACCAGAACTACCAGGAACCCCACTTATCCTTGCGATTCCCAACATCTCTCTGCTCCCTCTCAACCTTAGATTATTTTCTGTATCTGCTTTTAGACAACTTTCATTATACCATAGTTACCTCTGGAAGCAATAGTTCATTTTTGCATTTCTGTGCTCTTATTTTACATGTGTGATAGTTCATTGTTGATTCAATAACATATGTTTTATAATAAATTATCTAGCATATATTTCAATCTCTGGAAGTAATGCTACTTTCCTCAACTTTATGCAGCTAACATGGCATATGCATATTGGTTAAGAGGGAACTTCTACAAAGCATTAAACTGTCTGGTATGACTGCTTGTATTTCCAAAATTACAATATGCAATATGATTTACACTCAATGTTGCAAGCCCCTATAAGCTGAGCTTATTCATGCTACAAAAACTAATGTCATCTGTGTCACCAGTGTATTGGAGTTAAATGCCAGTCAATATTCTCAACTCTTTCCTGTGAAAAATACTTGTCTTGATACTTGAATGCACAACAAGTTTTTCCTTGTGTCGCCATGCACAATGTCTTCTCACAGCTGTTTTGTTTTATAATGGCTAGATTTTTGCCACAATTGTATTTAGATGCGATATGCTGTTACTTCTTTGCCCTCTTGCTCTGGAGCTTTTGCTGGTAGGTTCCTCTTTGATCTCGGCCCTTTTTCATTAGTAATGTTCTTACTTGTTTCCTACCCAGAATCCAATATTATTGGTGATGTTTTCTTGGAAATGTAACTTGGCAATTTTATGTTCAGTTACCTTGATGATATTTATGCCCCGTTGTAATAACTTGAGTTCATTGATACAGACCAAGTCTATTTCATTGTGCAAAGCTATTAAATACTGCATTGGACCTACGCTTTTGTCTATAGGTTGGTCAATTCTTTTATTTACATTTATGTTAATTACCTGTAATTATCTTGAATTGTTTCTGTCAGCTGAATCTAGTATAACTTTATGTGAAATCCTCCTCAATACAGGTTTTACCATTATGGTTGATTCAATAATGTGGAAGAAGATACTGTGGCCTGAATTTGAAGTTTTTTGGTTCAACTCTGTTCTCAATCGGAGCTCTGAGTGGGGTGTATCCTCTTCTAGAAATTTTATCTTGCATTGTTTAATGTGTTTTGAAAATTTAAAAAATATCTATACATTGTCGTTTTAGGAAGTTACCTAGAGGTTTTCTTCATGTGGGTATAAAGGTGCAGCTACATCTAGCTATATAAATTATCCATGGCCTGATATTTGTGTATTTTTGAGCTTGCATAGCCAGCTTCTGCCACTAACATTGTGGCTACGTTGAGTAATTACTAGTGTTAGTATGGACTCAAATGTAGTTGTTTTTGAGCTGGGTGATCCTGGGAAACTTAATTTTTTTTCTGATGATCATATGATTTTTTCTGATGATCATATGACTTGCCTGGATTTCTTAGCACATGGTCAATAATATTACCACAACTGATATGCAGGCAAGATTGTTGTTTATTGATAGGTAAAATGTGGACTTTAATCTGGATCTGTTATTAGTGATCGCATATGGATTTACCATCAAATATCTAGATTTTTTCTAGTCACGTTGAGATTTTCAATGCTTGTACACCTTTTGATTGTTCATTGATATATTATTCTGGTTTTTTCTAGTCACATTGATTTCTGATTAATAATCTTCACTCGCTCTGGATAATGATCTGAAATACTACATTCCTTAACGCTTACTTTTCCTCTATAGACACGTTCCTTTCACTGGTATTTCACTTCAGCTCTCCCCCGGTCATTGCTTGCTGCATATCCTCTTTTTCTGGTAAGTCTTGGAAGGTAGTAAGAAGACAATATTTTGTGTCACTAATCAAGCTGTAAGAAGACAATAATATATATCTGTCTGTGTTACCATCTGATGTGTCACTTACTTTGCTACACGGTACATTCCCATAAACTGTATTTTTGGTATCCTTAATATGATTAGTTAGATTATTTTGTTTCTCTAGCTTTATAATTCTTGAGTTTCTTGACAAATTTTTTATAATTTGATTTTTTTTCTGGAATAATCAATTTATGTTGAAAATTAGGTATAGCTATTTCTTATGAAAAAAGAACAAAAAAAAAGAGAAGCTTGAATGAGTCGCTGCAGAACTTAGGATAGAAAAAGGCTGGGATCATAATAAAAGCAAATGCAGAGATATACTGCTAACCTCATAAAGAATGCCATAGCATTAAGGCCTTTAGTTGCATGTAATTGTTATTTCTCCATTGTAATTCTTAACTCGATGTTTCTTCTTCTTGCAGCTTGGGGTTTTGATTGATAGGAGGGTTCTAATCTTTGTGCTTCCAGTTTTCTCCTTCATTTTGCTTTACTCTAAGCTTCCACATAAGGTCAGTGATGTCAAATGTGAAGTTCAGCAGCTTAGTTCATTTAAACATTGCTTTTGGATGAATCATACTCTTGGATGGAGCAGGAACTCCGGTTTATCATCAGCTCAGTTCCAATGCTGAACTTATCTGCAGCAGTTGCAGCTAACAGAATGTATGTGGCTTCTTTTTTCCTCTCTTTTTTTGCATTTATTTGTCGAGTAGATTCAGAAAATAATCGTGAGCTTGAGCTATTAATAGCAATGATCTTAGTCCACAACTAGATATGGATAAGATTTTGCTCTGGAAATTTTTCGTTCCTGTCTCAAATTATAATACCACTGGTTCACAAGGAGAGTGTTTTAAAATTTTCTGGTACTAAATACATGTGCTTCTAGCAGAACTTATGTTGTTTATTTTGTTGTTTTATGTAACTAATGTCTTTGTCTAAATTTCTGAGATAACCCGTCAATATGCTTGTTAAACTTTTTCATGCTTTGAATAGTCAACTGATCTGTGTTTTTCTTGGATCATTGATTTATGGTTTCTCTTCATTACTTTTTGCAGATACAATAATAGGAAGAAAACACTATGGAAATTTCTGAATTTAATTATGCTGGGATTATTTTTTATCAGGTTGGATGGACATTTTATTTGTTGCCACAAATATGTTTTGCATCCTAATATACTTTTTTTCCTCTGTAGTCTAGGTTGCACTCTAGTGTTTTTCTTGGCATCCTATGACAATTATCCTAGTGGTAATGCATTGAAAGATTTGCACCAGATCGGTGAGTCCTCTTTCTCTCTTTTACTTTTCCTCGTGCACGGACATGCATTAGTATGTGCATGCTCATATTGGGTTGGTATAAAGCTTATAAGGTGCTATTAGTTGCTCATCCTTGTTGAACTTGAACCGTGCAGGCAAGCTTTCTGTCTGATTAGTGTCCCTTTTCTTTTTTCTTTTTTTGTGGTGGGGGGGTCAAGGTTTGTTGTGTGCATGGGGACTGGTATGATTATCTTTGCATACCAATGATCTTTCAGTCAGTGATTTTATCTCCATGAGTGGGAGGGTATAGGTACCAAATCAAATATAAAGGAGATTGTATTTTTGTTATTTGGACCTTCTTTGTGTGAGTTTTGTCATTTTTTATTAAAAAAAAAAGTAGCTAAATTTCAGTTGTTCTGACAGGCCATCTTAATAACACCGATGAACTGTGGGTTCACATTGATACTTTTTCTGCCATGAATGGGATATCAAGATTTTGTGAAAATGATTCACCATGGAGGTAATGCTTGGTTTTATTGTGATTCTTTCAGTGGTTCTTTGATGCAATTTTTTTTTTCATTTTTCTGTCAAAGGTAACTAGCCGTGATGATTTTCTAACATCATGAAGGTTTAATTTCACTTAATGAGGATCTATCATATAAAATGCAGGTATTCCAAAGAAGAGGGAATTCCTCTGGAAGAGTTTTTCAGGAGAAATTTCACTTATCTTGTGAGGTGAGTTTTTCTGTCAATAATGCTCCTTGCACGATTGTTCTAAAACATGCTGTGTGAATTTAGTGAGGTGTACTGCATTTGTACTTGAATGAGTCACTGCTGTTTAAAAGATGCTTTTAAACTGAAGAGCCTCTTCTGTTTACGCTCTTCACCAAGAGAGATGTGCACCTCAGATGTACACCGACATCCACATGCCTGTTTCACTGCCTGATCCTTATATATGGATCTGATGTTCACGGGATGATTACTGCTCTTTAATATTATTATATATCAATGAGCTTTTTTTTATTTATTTTTCCACCTCTATTTCTCAGTGAACAGCTTGATGTCGATGGATTCAAGTGCTTACAGCATGCAAGTGGCTTCTCGCGGGTTCGTCTTCAAAGCAGTCTTCCACCTATTATCCTGGTAGAAAATCAACACCATTCTCCTTGCCTGGCTGCATTTTTTTTTCTCATTATAGGGTTTTAACTTTTAATATTTCTTTTCAGGTCAAGGAGCCCAAGTTATATATTCATGGAAATACAAAAATCAAGGATATAATGCAAATAAATTGGGCAGGGTGCTCTTGAATCTTTCAGAGGAACCATGATTCTTGTTTCATGGTGCTTGAGTTTTGCTCATCTCACTCCATACGCCAACATACAGCATGCCTCCCAAGAACTTAATATCGTGTAGAAATATTATAGCATCGGTGTCAGGAGCAGGTAGTTTTTGCTAGTCATGTAACTGTCAGATTTCAGCAGCCTGGCCGTAAGTTACACGCGCTGTTTTTTCAGTTCAGTCCATTGCCTTTTTATAGCATGCATAATTCCATCAGTGCAGAATGTCATTGGGTGCCACGCCACGGGACTATGATCATAAATAATTTACGGTAATTTAAATTATTTTGATATGTTAATATCAAAAATAATTTTTAAAAATTATAATTATTTTAATATATTTTTAAATGAAAAATATTTCTAATTGTGAGTTTTGATCAGGTGTATTCACAGGCTTAAATCTCGTAAAAATTTGATCATCATATGCCAAATTGCGATGTTTTCTGTAATGAGAGACAATGTACTTGATGATATTTCAATAGAATACGTATAAGGGTAAGATTTTTTTTTATAATTGAATTATGGATTAATCAAAGGTTATTATATAAAGGTTTATATTCTTCACATTGTTA
>CM063589.1:9751833-9769597 GCA_032356905.1 Salix exigua
TATATTGAATGGCAGATTTGTAGGATGTATAAAAGGGAAGTCAAATACTTCCTTATTATTTAGGATCTAGCATTGATAGCTATTTATGTGTAGTTAATAACTATCCTAAATTAGAAATATAGATGCTGTATATATCCTAGGTCCTAGGCAGTGATGAAAGTGTGATTGAAAATACAATTTTCTACATGGTATCAGAGCCTATCTCATAAAACCTAGATCCAGAACCTTCCCTTCCACCCCAACACCAGAAAATCATGTCAGAAAACACCACCAAAGAAACCCAAACAGCTGGAGAGTTTCAGAGCCTGCAGATCTCCTATAGACTGAATGGAAAAAACTATCTGAAGTGGTCACAGATAGTAAAAACATTTCTCAAGGGAAGAGGAAAGATTAGTCATTTAACAGACAATCCCCGGAACCAGAAGACCCAAAGTTCACCCTATGGGATGAAGAAGACTCCATGATTATGTCATGGTTATGGAATTCCATAATGCCAGAAGTCTGCGGGCCCTACATGTTCCTGAACACAGCAAAAGATGTGTGGGATGCAGTAAAACAGACCTACTCTAAGGTCAAGGATGCTGCCTTAATCTATGAGATCAAGACCAAGTTGTCAACAACCAAACAAGGTAATATGTTGGTTATTGAATACTACAACATCATGAAAAGTTTCTGGTTGGAGTTAGATTATTATCAAGATTTTAAAATGAAGTGCAGTGATGATGCAACAATTTTAAAAAATTATGTGGAGAGGGAAAGGATTTTTGAATTCCTTGCAGGATTGAACATGGAATTTGATCCAGTAAGAGTCCAAATACTAGGAAAGGAATCTATGCCCTCACTCAATGAAGTGTTTTCAGTAATAAGAGCAGAAGAAGGAAGGAGGACAGTGATGATGGAGGCCACTCACATGGAAGGGTTTGCTATGATGATAACTCATGACAGAAATGAAATCAAACATGATGCAGAGAGGATAAAAACTGAAGGGAGAAAAATCCAAAAAGATGAGCAGTTTTGTAACTACTGCAAGAAAACAAGCCATACAAAGGAGATATGCTGGAAATTGCATGGCAGACCACTATCAAGGAATCAGATAACCCCAACAAGGATGGGGTGTAATGGAGGATTTAGGTGGAATCAGCCAAGAGGACATGCACACTTGGCTAATGGTGAAGAGACAACATCAGAAACTAACACTCCAGAGGTAAGAGGACTTAACAAGGAGGAGATTGAGAGCCTGAGATCTCTACTCAACACCATGGAGAAACCATCTGGGTCATGCTCTCTTGCTCAAAATGGTAAAATTCTAATTTCTCATGCATTTTATGCCTCAAACCAGAGCCATTCCAGCACCTGGGTCATTGACTCAGGTGCAACAGATCACATGACCCCCTCTGCAGATGCCCTCAAATCCTATCAACCATGTCATGACAGTAAGAAAATTACAGTAGCAGATGGGTCTTTAACCTCAGTTGCAGGCCAAGAAACACTTTCTTTTAATCCCTCTTTTACATTTAAAAGAGTACTACATGTTCCTAATCTCATTACAAATCTATTGTCTATTCGAAAACTCATTAAAGACATAAATTACAGTGTAACTTTCTTCTTTGATTACTGCATATTTCAGGACCTAGCTACGGGGAGGATGATTGGACATGCTAGGGTCAAGGATGGGCTGTATATGCTTGAAATGCAAGGCAGCGAGTGGCAAAGGCAGCAGTAGTAACTCTCCTTTCCTATCATTTATTTCAATATATTCAAATAAAATTGATGTTTGGAATCATCATCGTCGTCTAGGACATGTACCTTTTAAGACTCTTAGGAACATGTTTCCATCTCTATTTGAAAAACTTGATGTTCAAAACTTTAATTGTGAAATTTGTGAGTTTGCAAAGCACCATAGAGTGCCTTTTCCTTCTAGTGAATCAAGATCCATGTCTCCATTTTCCATAATCCATTCTGATATATGGGGACCATATCACATTCCAAATATTTCAGGAGCAAAAGGTTTTGTAACATTTATTGATGATTGCACTAGAGTGACTTGGGTTTATCTAATTAAAAGAAATCGATGTAAGCCACATTTTGCTAAACTTTACAGCAATGATAAAGAAACAGTTTGGGGTTGACATTAAAGGATTTAGGACTGATAATGCTAGAGACTACTTTAATCAAAATCTATCACAATACTTTGACAAAGAAGGAATTATCCATCAATCATCTTGTGTAAACACTCCCCAACAGAATGGTTTGGCTGAGAGAAAGAATAGACATTTACTTGAAACTGCCAGGGCTTTACTTTTTCAACATAAAGTCCCAAAGAATTACTGGGGAGAAGCCGTGTTAACAACCACCTATTAAATAAATAGAATACCTTCAAGAGTGATTGGCTTTAAGAGTCATTTGAAATACTTATCAGAATTATTTCCAACAAATATGTTTTATTCAAAACTCCCTCCTAGGATCTTTAAATGTGTATCCTATGTCCATAGTCACAAACATCAAAGGGATAAACTGGATGCTAGGGCTCTTAAATGCATTTTTATAAGATATTCTATCACACAAAAGGTTACAAATGTCATCACCCTTCTACAAAAAAAATTCTTTGTGTCAATAGATGTTAGTTTCAATGAAAATCGATCTTATTCCAGCACCTCTTCTCTTCAAAGGGAGGAAAATATAGAAGAAAAGGCTATTGTTTTTTCTATGGATGACATGTTTTCATTTTCTATTTCATCTAGACAGCAATCATCATCTTCTATGTTACAAACACACAAGTCTCCAACATCAATTTCACAAATATGTGAGTCCCTAAACACTACAAATCCACAAGGAGAAATCACTCATCGCTAACAAACCACTTGCAGGTGTATAAAAGAAGAGTACAACGACTGAATTGACCCCTCTACATGCCCAAGAATCGAACTCGAACAAGGTAATGAAATCTCACCAACTCTTGATGAACTCTCTCCAAATATCTATCAGCCAATTGCTATTAGAAAAGGAAAAAAGGAGTGCACTAAGAAACCCTTATACCCTATGGCTAACTATATGTCATTCCGAAATTCTCACCTTCACATAAGACATTCCTTTCAAAAATAAACACCATCTCTATCCCAAAAACCCTACATGAGGCCCTAAATAATGAGAATTGGAAAATTGCCATGAGAGAAGAGATGAATGCACTAGAACGGAATCAAACATGGGACATAGTTGAACCGCCTAAAGGAAAGAAGGCGTGAGGGTGTAAATGGGTGTACACCTTGAAATACAACACAGATGGCAATCTAGAAAGGTATAAAGCCAGGCTGGTTGCTAAGGGGTTTACACAAACATTTGGGATAGACTATGAGGAGACATTTGCTCTGTTGCTAAGATGAACACCATACAATTTTGTTTTCTTTATCTCGCTAATCTTGGATGGTGTATGCGAGCAATATGATGTTAAGAATGCTTTCTTACATGGAGAGTTGGAAGAAGAAGTGTATATGGATCCTCCACCAGATTCAATCATTCCTTCTTGCCTAATCAAGTTTGCGAGTTAAAGAAGGCACTTTATGGCTTGAAGCAGTCTCCTAGAGCATGGTTTGGAAGGTTTACTAGAGCCATGATACTTATGGGATATCAGCAGAGTCAAGGAGATCATACCTTGTTCATCAAACACACTAATTCAGGGAAGTAACCATTTTAATTGTCTATGTTGATGACATTATCATAACAGGAGATGATCATATGGAAAGGGACAAGCTAAGGAAGAGACTGTCTGCAGATTTGACATCAAAGAACTGGCAAGGTTAAAATACTTTCTTGGTATCGAGTGGCCCATTCGGATGAGGGGATTTTTATCTCCCAGCATAAATACATCCTGGATCTTCTAAAAGAAACAGGAATGGTGGAATGCTGAACCATGTGAGACACCAATTGATCTAAAGCACAGACTTGACAATGATGACGAGGGGACCACGACTGACAAAGGCCAATACCAAAGATTAGTTGGTAAGTTGATCTACTTAGCTCACACTAGACCGACATTGCTTATCTTTGTCGATGTAGTGAGCCGATTTATGCACAATCCAAAGGAATCACACCTTCGAGCGAGTGTATAGACTCCTCGGTATTTGAAGACTACTCTCGGAAAGGGGTTTTATATAAAAGACATGGCAAGCTAGAGTTGGAATGCTACACGATCATGAGACTATGCAGGAGCCGTGACAGATAGAAGGTCAACCTCGGGATATTGTACACTTCTAGGGGGGAACCTTGTGACATGGAGAAGCAAAAAACAAAATGTTGTTTCAAGATCAAGTGCAGAGGCTGAATTTTGATCAATGGCACTTGGAATTTGTGAGTTATTATGGATGAAAATTATTCTGGAAGACTTAAAAATCAAGTGGGAAGGACCAATGAAGCTCCACTGTGACAACAAATCTGCTATAGCAATAGCACACAATCCAGATGTAACATGACGAGAACCAAGCATGTGGAGGTTGATGAGACACTTCATAAAGGAAAAACTAGAGAGTGGATCGATATGCACTACCTATGTGCCTACAGGAGAGCAATCAGCGGATATACTCACTAAAGGAGTTCGAATCCTACATTCAAGAACACACTAGACAAGCTTGGAATGAAAGATCTCTTCCATCCGACTTGAGGGAAGTATTGAATGGCGATTTGTAGGATGTATAAAAGGGAAGTCAAATACTTCCTTATTATTTAGGATCTAGCATTGATAGCTATTTATGTGTAGTTAATAACTATCCTAAATTAGAAATATAGATGCTTGTATATATCCTAGGTCCTAGGCGATGATGAAAGTGTGATTGAAAATACAATTTTCTACGAGTAATAGATTACTGAGTTCCTCACCTTTTGTAATTGGTATGTGTTTGACATCTTTCCCATTGCTCCACTCTCTTGTGCGGTTGGAACATTTTTCCAAGTCACTAACCACCTATTGTTAAGAGCATAGTCGGTGTTTACCCAATTATTATAAGGTGCAGTATGGATAAATCGGAGAGATACCTTATATTTTGAATTCCCAAAACTACTATATTAAAGAAAAGTTAATAAGAAGAAAAAAAAGGTAAGAAATTACCACTTCCCAAGACTTATTGACAGCGTTTAATGTGGAATTGTATGGTTGCTGTTTCTCCTTTAGTTGAGAAAACTTGTTTTTAGTGCGGAATGTTCAACCTTCGAGCCTCTAACTTCTGTTGAAGCTTTTGATTTTGGTATTGAAGAACAGTGGTATCAAGCTACATCATCAAAAGAAAACATGAGTTCACAGCAAAAAAGCTACCCATAAGTGATATTACATTTTGGAAATGTTATAGATATAGAAACTACTAAGTGCAGTATCGTATAAAGCTTCGAAAAAGCCAAATTACCCAGTACTAGAAATGTAAAAAACAGAAGCTAGGGAGTTACAGCTATCAAGCACCAGCAAAGCTAAATAACTTAACAGATAAATGATTCAAGAGGAAATAGAGAAACATATTGCTTGGAAACTTGTTGTTGACAATACATAGAGGAAAGACGGGTACAGTATTAACAGACCATCAGACTTCAATTCTCAACAACCACAGGTAGAAAAGAAATTACTATACATTGTTCATGTATTCTGATGAAGCTCTAGATAATAACTAAAAGCAATTAATAGATAAGCCAATTCTCATACTTTGATCCAAAATCTAGAAATTATTTATCATGTTCTTCAGCTGGTACTGCAGCATTTTCAGACAACCACGTAGCATTAATCCCATGTACAGATTTTCGAAAGAGATTAAATGCATGCTCATTGGACTTGGATATCCTTCCATTCAGTTAACATGATATACAAGTAAATTGCAAGAAGCAAATTGTAGACAAACCAAAAAAAAAACAAAATTCAACGTGTGACACAACAGAAAATGTTAAGATAATTAGCTTAACGAGTCAAAGGCTATAAATGAAGAACATCCATACAAATAAAACATATATAAACAGCCCTGCAAAACTCAGATCCAATAACAATCTAATTTAGCATACCAAACACAGTAATTATCCAAATGATGCACACCCTAACCCAAACTAAAAAGCTACATGACTAGCAATAAAACCATACTTAATTAACTACAAGTCCATCAAATTTACGGTTAATCAGATAAACTCAGATCACGAAAACCATCAGATTCACAGAACAAAACAGAACCCACATAAGATTCCTCAAAACCACAACAAGAGCAGCCAAAATTCCGAAATAGTCCCAACCTTTTTGTCCTCGGATAAATGTGAGAATGGCTGCTTTTCAGTCATAGCAGCAGGTGGAGATGATATAGAGCTAAAGTGACGCCGTTTTCTGTCCGGCTCCCCTGTACTCCCCATTAAAACAAAACAAAACCCTAAACTCCCTCCCCGCCCCCGCCCCCCCACCGCCTCACTCGCATTAAGAAGCACGAGGTCTCATAAATATCAAAAAATCGTGATTCACAACAGATGACACGCTATATTTAATCACTATATTTCTCGAAACCCTAACTCAAAACCACAAACAATCTATTTGGTTCTCTTTCCACCAAAAAAACTAAGCTAGCCCTAATCAAAGAGTCTACACTCAAGTGGATTTCTTTGATTTCCTTTTCTTATTGAGAATTAAAAAATAAAAGGGAAAAAATATGAGATTTTTCTTTTTCTCTTCGGTTTCTGCTGGAGTGCGCGCGCGAGAGAGAGAGGAATTTGTTTGGTGGTTATAACTGTGATTTTTTGAGCAGCACCAAGAGAACGTGAAATGCAGTGAATGCTAGAAGGGTAGTTTTGGGAAGAAAAAGTCGACCGAGCTTTGATGGAGTCACTACGAGGTGAGAGAAATCAAGTGAATGCTGCAATTTGGTTGGTGGGAAATGGGAGAGAATTTTGGGGCTCCATGATTCTGGGATTTGGCTGCATTGTTGCCCTTCTTTCACTTCTCAACGGTTAGGATGATTTTTTTTCGTACGCGGCCACCTACGAATTATTATTAACTGATTTTAACTAACATTTATTTGTAATTGAAAGTATGGTTGGACTGTTTTTTAAAATATCTTTTATATAAATATATATATATATAAATTAAAATAATATATTTTTATTTTTAAAAAATTATTTTTGATATTAGTACATTAAAATAATCTGAAATATCAAAAATAATTAATTTAAAATAATAAAATAATTTTAATATATAGTCTCAAACATTCCTATTGGACATCCAACATTGTTCTTCATTTTTATTTTTTATATTAAGGCTACCCATTGTTTAAAAATTCTATTAGTGGCATATCTCATTAAAAATGAAAAATCTAAAATATATTTTTTATATGGTGCATCTTGTAAACAAACACACTTTAAAAAAATTGAATTTCTAACTTAATGTTTTACTGTTCATTAAAATTATATTACAAAACCACAACGATTTCATTATACACTTGGAAATAGATTATTATTCAACGTGATAGTTATTATTTTGCATTTTCAAAAAAAAAACATTAATCTTACTATTGAGGTAAAATAGTATTTTTCCTGTGAATTTATTAATTGTTATAGAATTGATTGAGAGTAATTTGGTTTTTTTTACCTTTTAAGTATAAAATGTAATGATTATATTAATTTAGAAAGGAAAAAAAACATTGAATGGGGCAATCAAAACTTTTATGTTTTACAAGCATGATATAAAGATGATTACATTTAAAAACAAAAATTACTTGCATTTATGTTTATTATAAGTTACAACCTTATCAGATATAAGGTAAGAGTTTTGAGTTTTGAACTAAAATGTTTTGTTTCTCCTATGATCTTAGAGGTTTAAGCCCTATAGTTGTTAATATAATGACCATTAGAAGCTTACATGATCATTAACTTCAGAACTTATGAGATTAGTCAAGATGCACGTAAATTGATTCGAACATTTATGTTAATAAAAAAAAATCAATCCACACCTCTATCAATAAGTATTTTAACAACCATTGATCAAATTATTTGAAATGACATCTCATATTAAGAATAAGGAATTAAATTTATGATCCTCAAGAATTCTATTAGTTTCCAATTTGCTTACACATCCAATTACACCATTTTTCTTCTCAATTTTAACCATAATTGATCTTCAATTGCTCGTGACATCATAATTAAAAAGTAATTCACACAATCTAACATTTATCTCAAAATTCCCATAAACCCTGATATTTCCAATTTGAGAATTTTCTTACATGTCACTCCCTCATTTTTATTTTTTTTATATAATTTCCTAGATGGGATTTTACACGATTTATCATAAAATTTACAACTGACAATGTTTTTTTTCTTTAAAATTATTATGTATCTAATAAGCAAAACAATAATAGCAATAATATTTTTTTATGAATATTTTCTTATAATCATATTTAAAAAAATAAACTGATTTTTGACATTATTTTACCACATTTGTTTTTATTTTTTTAGCTTTCAATCACATACAAAATATGAAAAGTACTATATAAATGCTTTGAGTAATTCTAGTTAAAACAATAAAATCATTATTATTCCCTTCTAAAAAACCCAAAATTATTTATTAATAGTAATTAGGTTTTAGTTATTTTAGAATTGATTATGAGTAATTTAGTCTTTTTATATTTTTTCACAATATAATTATTTAACTCTTATTAAAATAATTATAACTTGAGTCTAGAATTTTTATATATTTTTTATTTTTCAAAGCACAATAAAATCCTTGAAACTAAAATTCCCTCGCCTTATTATTCATTTATTATCTTCACCGCCATCATCATATGATTTAAGGGGCAATTTGATGTGTCCAAGTGTGTGTGTGTAAAAAAAGAAGAGGAAAATTGTTACTTCATAGCATGTTAAAAGTTCTGTCCCTAACAGGCATAGTTTAATAACAAAATTAAGTTTCAAGTTTGAGTTAAGACGTGTATTCTTTGTAAAAGTTTGAGATAGCCGAGATTTTACTCGCTTACCTGGACCCACAAAATATAATTTTTAAGGTTTAATCTCGTAAAAAATAAATATTTGAAGATGAATCCATTTAAGGAAAGGGAATAAAGTCTGGCCATGGAGCAAAACTAGGGTCTGTTTGGTATTGCTTTTGCTTTTGTAGTTAAGGTTTGAAAAAAACAGTTTCAAGAAAAACAATTTTGCTTCGGTTCAAAATAAGTTTTGAAGTGTTTGGTTAAAACTGCTTTTGAATTTGAGATTAATGAAAATTAGTTTCATGTGTTTGGTTACCAAACTTTCCATACTGCTTTTAACTTGTGAAATTATTTTAAAGTATGTGTTGTTTTTTAAATACTTAATAATTATAATAATAAAATATAATTAATAATTTGAGTAAATTAGACACTTGTTTTATTTTCCCATCAAATTACTTGTAATTTCATCACGAACTATAAATTCATATGTGAAGGTCTTTGTGATATCGGAACAATATATAGTAAAATATCATCTGAAATAAAATTAGGATTATGATACAAAAATTATATGGTGATCTCCTTATAATATATATTTAATTAATTAATTAATAGATTATTTTAATACTTAATATATTTTAATATTAATATATTATTTTAATATATATTTTTTATATTTAAAAAAATCTCCCCTTAACCCCCCAACTCACTCCACTCCTCTCTCCCTTAATGGCTGTTTGGGAGAGCTTTTTTACTTTTGATTTGATAAAAGTGGTTCCAAAAAAAGCTAAAAACGTGTTTGGTTAGTTATCAAACCAGCTTAATAATACATGGGACCCACCAATAAATCTTGCAAACTAGCGTTTCATAAAAAGCAGCTTTTCATTGCTTTTAGGGCCTATTTGGTATTGTGGTTGAGGTTGAAAAAAAAAAGTTTTAAAAAAAAAGTTTTTTCTGCGGCTCAAAATAAGTAGTGAGTGTTTGGTTAAAAACAGTGGTTGAGTTTGCGGTTGAAAAAAAGCAGTTTTGTGTGTTTGGTAACCAAGTTTTGCATGTAGCTTTTTACATATATACATATATTTTTAGAACTCTCTCTGTATATATATTTTATTAATAATCATATTTTTGTAATGGAAGGAATAGATCAAGTCAAATTGACACTTATTTATTATTTGTTCATCAAACTATTTGCAATGCTATCACGAACATTATCCATACATGAAGGCATTTGCAATCCCTGACTATTATCTCATGCTACAATATTTGGAAAAACGTCATCTGATACATAATTGGGATTACAATCATACTGAACAAAATCAACGTCATGTTGCGATCTCCTTCGAATAAAGTTATGAAGTGTCATTGATGCAACAACAATTTGAACTTGCGTTTTGTATTGATAAGGCGACATGCTCTGTAAAATTTTCCACCTTTGCTTCCATACTCCAAATGTTCGTTCTATCACATTACATAGTGATGAATGTGCACGATTAAACACCTCTTCACGTCCACTTGGTTGTCCACGACATTGAAAATCTTTTAAATGATACCGCTCCCCTCTATATGGACCTAAATACTCATACTCATTTGGATAACCAACATCAACCAAATAATACTTTCCTGAAAAAACAAACAACGTGCAACCGTTTTCATAAATTCATTCACAAAAGAGAATATTAAGTGAAAAATACGTTTAAATCGCAACCTTGAGGAGGTTTTGGAAAGTTGATAATCCTACTACTGTCAATTACCTCGTAGAAAATACGTGTATCGTGTGCACTACCTTCCCATCCTGCCTAGACAAATGTAAATTGCATGTCAAAACCACAGGCCACCATGATGTTTTGTGTTGGAACACCTTTTCTACCAATAAAAGGAATTTGATTTTCGGCTAATATGGTGACCCGAACATGTGTCCCATCAATTGCACTGATACAATTCTACATGCATAAATAAATAAAGTTAGTATACATTTAAAAAAAACACAATAACATTCCAAATATATATAATATGAACTTACATAATTACCTTGAAATGTGGCATAAATCTAGGATCCATCGCAATTTGTATTGGTGTGTCGGTAAATTCTGAATCAGTTGGTTTTATAACGTCTACAGCAAACAAACATACGGCTTTAAGGACTTCTTTCATACATCTACTTACAGTTTCGCTTGAATGCTGAAATCGTTCTTGCACATGTCGATTTGACGCCCCAACTGCAAGAGTAAATAGAAACATCCCTACCTTCTCAATTACGCTCATCTTTCGTGAAGGTTTTAAACCATAATCCGTTTCCAAAGCATTATATAGGTCGAGCAAAGTGTCTTTGTCCATCCTAAACATGTTAACAAAGGGTGATCAATGACCTCGTAAAATATAAGTCAACCAATGCATCCCTGTCTGGTATGAAACCATACATGGTTCTTGGATATATTTAAAATAATATTGGTTAACAGATACAGTCGTGCATGTAATTAGTTTTTTTCTTATCACATGGCTTGTGTATGAAATTTTCACCATCATCGGAGTTGGAATCGTCGGAGTCGTCGGAGTCGGATGAGTCGTTAGAGTCCTTGTCGTCGTCGCCGCCCCTGTTATTTTCATTATTACAAATTTCATCATCAATGTTTGCGTTACTGGTACCTTCATAACCACCAAAGTCAATGTGGTCAACAACACGATCCATAACACTGTCATTATCATCTTCCAAAACTATGCTAAATAGAGAATTAAATTGTGGATAATCCAGAGCTAGCAACACTACAAATAAATAAAGTTAAATGTCAATGTTGCATAAAAACACTTTGTTTTGATTATTTTAATAGACAACAAGTGCAAACCTGTAAAAAGCAGAGCAATACCAAACAAGTGGAAACCTGTCGACATAAAATACTTCCAGTCAAGGTCCATATTTTTCTTAACATAACTTGCATTGTCAAACAATATCATGTTATTAAAATCCGTTGCAATAATTTTATTCACTAGTACAAACAAACATTCATCCATAACAATGAGCACAATAATATTTGATAAATATAAAAAGTTAAATCATAGTTGAAGATGTTAGATAAAATTAAAATCTTTTATAAAACTGGAATAATTCAGTACGAAAGTCATAATAGAAAAACTTAACAAATTATTTTATCCGTTACAACTTGAAAGAAGACAGATATAAAAATGAAACAGTCAAACAAAGAAAGAGCATTGCAGTTAAGTGTTTTTTCGGTGTACGATGAGTTGGTGCAACCAATCCATTTTTTTTTCAATACTAGTGATGTTTGCCCACATTTCTTTGTTTCGTCGCACACGTAGACACTCAGTAGCGAGGTAAAAAAATCCATCGTTATTAGTCGCACCAGGAACTGATTGGAACTCAGCCATAACTTCTGCAATACTACAGCCTAGTAAATCCCTACTCGCAGATGTTGAATCACTCATACTGGACATGTTGTCGAGAAGTTGTTGTTGCAGTGATACTAGTTGAGCACCAATTCCAGGTGATTTTTTCTTTCCACCTCTTGGCGCTGGGTGCTCTCGTTCTTTTCTTTTCCCACTACTTTTTGTGTCAGAACTACTTGACATATGCACCCTCCCCACATCTCGAGGAGTACGATTTTCATTATCTTAATTGACATTCTCCTCAGAATCCCCACTTTCTTCTTCCAAATCAGCTCCTTCGAGACCAACAGTAAATGTCTCCACATCGTCTTCATTGGTGCCAACTGGGCCAGACGATGGTGCCCATGCATATTTTCTAGTGGCGCTTACGCCAGAGAACATTCGATCAAATTTGAACTTCAACGATGGCTCGATACCAGCGTGTCTGAATTTTTTTGCTCCCCTAATTTCCTACATGAAATAAATAGTTATCTTGTAAACTATATTCACAAAACAATACAAAGGATGTGAAATAGTCAGAGAAAAAGACAATTTACCTGAATTTTTTATCTCCACCAGTCATCACTAGCCGCAATTGTCCCTAATTCGTTGCTCTAGCCCACACCAATTTCAGCTATCAATTTCATCCATATTCTCCAATCTTTTTTACATCTATCCCATTTATTTTTGAACTGTGTTTTGGTGAATGCATGACCCATTTTTTCTTTAAATGATGTTGAAATAAATTTCCAGCCAGATTTATCAAAATGCGTATTTTATCACAAAAGATATGCAACATTTCTTTATTCCAAGCAGCTTTATCCGTTGATTCAAAATTGTCCATGATACCGCGTTCAACTTTGAAACCAAAAACACATCAACACAACATTAACGAAGACACAATATAAGAGAACTAAAATAGCTAAATTATGACCAACAGATTATGACCAAAATTATGATAACTATTCAAACAAGCGTGTATAACCAACATCCAAAACATATTTAACCTAATGCTATTTGTCCATAAGTTAAACACTTATCTAAGTCAATGCCCTTGTCCAAGTAGAATTATGGTAGAATTAGTATTGCAATAGAACTGAAAGGCCATCTGGAATGAAAAGATCAAACATAAATCCTAAAATGATCAGGAATTATTCCACATCATATAAGCAGGAATCGCTCTGAACACGATCACATTCAATCTCCTATAAGAGAACCCTTTTGAAGAGAGCAGCGAGCAAACTCATCAAGGAATGAGTATGTCCTAAGATGGTGACTTGACAATATGACCACATAAGTTCAGGTGCCAAAAATTATGCATCTTTTTAGTTCATAGGAGTCTTCTCTCTTATTGATTATTATGACATGGGTATGTTAATTGATATCTGGACATGTCAAAGATATGATTCTTCTGACATGTAATTGGTTTGTCCAAGGGATCTCAAACATAGACAATTGTTCTATAAATGTCAATATCCACTGTATCCAAGTATTACGAGTAAGATTTGACTTTTCAAAAATTACTACATTAAGTTATGTATGCTAATGTTTGAATTATGAAGCCCATTCATTAAACAATCTTATTTTGTCTATGTTTACAAGCTTGCTTAGAATTAATCTTCACATGTATGAGTCTATGTTTACAATTTCTTCAACCAAAGAATCCAAAAGACTGCTCAGCTAGGTTCAACAACTGTTTTATTCAGTTGATGTATAATATAGGAATCTAAAGCACTGTGAAGGTTATCATTTTGATTTCTTTAATCATAATATCCGTATCAAATCTATGTGACATTAGGGGGGCCCAACAACGATTCAGAATTCATTTTTTCACAGCCCCATGATCTTGCAATTCCACCTCCTATTTTCTATCAATTCACAGATGCAATATGTACAGAATTTAAGTATTTTTTCACATCCCCAAGCAACTCGAGATCATGTTCACAACTGCATATTAATCCTTTTAATTCATCACAAACCCATAATATCACAATGTTCAGAAACATGTCAGAACACAAATCGAACCTCCTAACTAACTTCACTAACGCAACAAATGAGAGCAAAAAATCAAGTCGTTGACAGTAAGAAGACCTTACTTCGGTTGGGTGCTGCTTCGATCTTGTTGCCCTGAAAGAGGTACTGGACCAGTCACGATCTGTTGCAGAATCGGTGAGGACGATGGTGATGGAAGGTTGGCGCAGCTGTGAGGGAGACAGAGGAGCAGAGGGTGAGGCTGAGCAGCTCGATCGGGTCTGCAATTTTGGGAGCAGATGGGTCTTGACAACATTGAGCAGCTGTGGAGCAGAAGGGAGATGGTTTCACAAGGGAGAAGAGGGGACGCCGAGGGATTTGTAAGGGAGATGGGTTCTCTGGCCGGTTTTCGCAAGGGAGAAGAGGGGAGATGGGAGATGGTTACGCAAGGGGAGAAGAGGGGACGCTGAGGGATTTGTGTAAGGGAGATGGGTTCTCTGGCCGGTTTCGTAAGGGAGAAGAGGGGAGATGGGAGATGGTTGCGCAAGGGTAGAAGAGGGGACACTGAGGGATTTGTGTAAGGGAGTGGGTTCTCTACCCGATTTTGCAAGGGAGAAGAGGGGAGATGGGAGATGGTTGCGCAAGGGAGAAAAGGGGACGCTGAGGGATTTGTAAGGGAGATGGGTTCGCTGGCCAAAAGAGAAGACGATAAAAAACCTGAGCAATTTATAGGCTGGAAAAGTAAAGTATGAAAACTCGATGACTACAAGTTTGGTAATTTGCAGTCTGGGATGGAGATGAAAACTCGATGACAAGTTTTGGCAGTTTGCAGTCTCGGATGGAGAAAACTCGATGACAAGTTTTTGTGGCAGTTTACAGTCTGGGATGGAGATGAAAACTCGATGCCAAAACTTGGCAGTTTGCTCTATGAAAAGTCGACGAGGGAGAGGGGTTGAAAAAGGTTGAAAAAGAGATGGGTTGAAAAAACCTACTCCACAAAAACCACGGATAGAAACAAAAAATTGGTGGGGGCTAGTCACTGTTCATGCGGTTTAAATTCACAATTGTACATTACTAAACACTGAGTGCCCATCTTTTTTTGAAACGTGGGTTGTGCCACACAACCAAACGGGCACTTAATCGACAAAATTACCATTGAAATTTTAATTCCAAATCAACTTTCGTCCCTCAACATCACAGTCTCGCCTTCAAGCTCAACATCGGATCCAATTTTTCTTTTGCAGTTGAGAAGCTTGGGCAACTGAAGCAAGAACCCTAGATGAAGAGAAAGCACGACGTGGAAGGAGAGGGGGAAAAGAGAGATAGGGTGGCCGATGAAGAGGAAGAGAGAGATCAATAACTTTTATACTCTGGTTAGAGATATAAGAGATGCCCATGATCAAGTGCTGACTGGTTGTAAAGAGAAAGGGAAAGGAAAGGAAGTGACGAACGACCACGAAACCAACTTGGACCCCATCTTTTTCTCTGGAAGATTTTGCCGAGGAAGATCATGGACAGTTCAAAGGCAATTTTGCAGATGAAGATGGCAAACGTGTGGCTGGAGGGGGCAAAGCAACACAGAGGGAGAAGAAAATTAGGGTTTTTTCTTAAATAGGGTGTGAGTCTCGGTTGTATGCTAATTATATTATTATTATTATTATTATTATTATTATTATTATTATTATTATAGATAGCATAAAAAATAGAGATATTAATTTATAATTTATAATAGAAGAAAGTCTAGATGTTAACTTATAAGGGTTTGTTTTTTTTGTTTAAAATTATTTTTTAGAAAAAATGTTTTTATTTTATTTTAAATTGTTTTTTATGTTTTAAAATTATTTTGATATAAATAATTTGGTGGAAGAACAAAAAAAATATTTAATTTACTTAAATTATTAATTATATTTTATTATTATTATTATTAAATCTATAATATTTAAAAAATTATATATAAATATATATATATCTTTTAAAGTAATTTCACAGGTTAAAAGCAACATGAAAAACTTGGTAACCAAACACTTCAAAACTTATTTTGAACCACAAGTAAAATACTTCTTATGAAACTGTTTTTTTAAAACCTCAACCACAAAATCAAAAGCTGTGCCAAACACACCCTTAATCCAACCCTTAACACTCCACTCCTCTCTCATTCACATTACATAGACCAACTAATCCATCCCCTCCCTTGGCTCTTCCTCTCGCGCGCGCCATTTACCTGATACTCCACTCCTCTCTGGCCCGCCCTCTCTAACCCCTCTTATGGTGATTAGGTTGTATATTTTTTGACGGGTTTGTCTGTCCTCTCTCTTGCCCTCCCTCTCCCACTTGAGTTTGTATATTATTTGATGGGTTTGTCCTCTCTCTTGCCCCCCCTTCCCCGTCTCGCCCCCCATGGTCATGGGTTTGTATATTATTTGATGATTTTGTGTTTTGAATTATTATCGGGTTTGTATTATGAAGGACGGGGGAGAGACACATGAAGGCAACACATCATCTCTGCCTTTTTCTTGATAAGAATTGGTCATTGAAGTGGCTTAATTCCCGTTTATGGAAATACAAGAAAAGCATAAAAAACCTACTTCTCATAAACCATGGTTTCAACGATTTTCTGGGGAGGTCCCATGTGAAGTAATATGCTTTTAATACATTACCAAACAGTTTTTCCACCTGCTTTTTTCCAACCTATGGTGAAACCGCAGTGCCAAACACCAGAATCCCAAGTCCTATAGCTTGCTTTCCTATTCTGAAGTATGATAGTAACATACACTTCGAGGTCTGCGTACAGGACGAACCCCTCCAGGATAGTTGAGGTTTGCACTGGATTGTCGGTTACTGGAAGAAAAAAACACACTAAAATGATATCGGAGAAATCGATCCAGCAATGTTTTCCGAGAAAAGATTTACATCAGCATTAATATTTCCACGTACATGAATGCTGTGATGAAAATATTCAAATCGAAAGAAAGTTAAAAGTTCAGTCCTCTGTAAATTTTGCAGATTTAATTTCTTTTGAATTACTGCTTCAGAAACAGCATACATGTCTGGATTCATGGTGAAAATTAAAATTAAAAACGAAATGCAAATCATGTAGATGCAATATTTAATTATAAGCTACGAAGCAGGATGCCTTCAAAATTAATGTCTGGTCCAAAAGCCAAGGCAAGTCCCCACTCTTCCCCTCCTCTCAATTCATCCCTCATATACTCCAAAACATAGATTATAGTATTGCTGTTGGCATTCCCGTAGTCCATTAGAGCCATTTTTAACGTATTTAATATAAAGATAAATAATAATAAAAATTAATAGTCAAAACTATGAGTATAGATATATAAATAAGAACAAAAAAAATAAAAACTAGCTTAAAAATACTAAAGAAATTAAAGGGATTAAAATTAAACAAAAAATAAAGACCACAATGCAAAAAAAATAAATTATATCTGTTAAAACAAGATAACATTTTTTTATTCCCGCGGTGAAGAGCTATGCAA
>CM063589.1:9770097-10019044 GCA_032356905.1 Salix exigua
TTTAACTCTTGATGACGTGTTTGGGAAGTATTTTTTTTATCTAAAATTATTTTAATATATTAATGTTAAAAATAATTTTAAAAAATAGTAAAAAATATTATTTTAAATATTTATAAATAAAAAATCCCTTTTCCAAAACATCCTTTTCACTGCAAAAGGTTTGCTAGGACGAGCCTACACTAGATTCCAAAAAAATCAGATTCCGTCCAACCAAAAGAAAGAAAGAAAGAAAGAATCTGATTCTCATTACACCCAAAAGTAAAGTTTGGTGTTCTCTCTCCGATAAAATTCCAAAAGTTGCCCGCTTTTGGTAAACACCGCCTCTTGTCCACCGCACCCGCCTCCTCAGTCAGACTAAAAAGTTGCAGCTGCTCGTTGATAATGCCTACCCAAACAACCTCCTCAGTCTCATTGAACCACCCACCCTAGACGGTGGGTTGCCACTACTCCCCCAAATAGATGATGATGATGATCTTGATCATCACAGCCACCATCATGGCCAAAGTCAGAAAGTGGACCTCTCTTTTGTCCCTAGACTAAGGGTGTGCACAGCCCATATCCTACGGCGCACGTTACCTCCCCTCACTCACCCAAGCGGTGGCCTCCCTCCCTCCCCCCTCCCCTATTCAATATGCCACCAAACCCCACTCCCCCCCTTCCACCACCACAACAACAACCACAACAGCTTTTCTTTTTCTCTCTTTCCCCCCTCCTTCAACCCAAAGTGCCCCCCTTTACGTTCACCACCTCTCCTCTTTCATATCCCTGGCTACCACCACCACAACCACCATACCAGTTTTCTCTCTCTCTTGTCCTCCACCCCCAAGATCCCTGCTTGGCTAATGTGCCCCACACCCTTAATCTCTCTAATCTACCACCTCCACGACAAACACTAAAAACCCTCTATTCCTTTTTCTCTTTAATATTCTCCACTCTTCGCCCTCAAAATCCTTCCTTTGCTAACGTGCGTCGATTTTGTTATCTTAAATTTTTACCACGAAAACCCTTAATCCACACCCGCGCCCATGTTCGCACCACTCAAAACCGGATCGCCGCCATCCCCACAAGATCTGACACCCCTCCAAACAACCGCACTAGAAACTCTCCCTGCTCTGCAAACGCAACCATCCACCAATCCACGACGTCTGCCACCACCATGTTGGACTCCAGATGAAACCGTGGCCTTAATCGACGCTTACCGAGACAAATGGTACACGCTCCGCCGCGGTAATCTCAAAGCAAACCACTGGCAAGAAGTAGCTGATGTTGTAGCTCGTCGTTGCCCAGCTTCTTCGCCACCTAAAACAGCTGTGCAGTGCCGTCACAAGATGGAAAAGCTCCGGAAACGGTACCGGACCGAGATCCAAAGGGCTAGATCCATGCCGGTCTCGAGGTTTACGTCGTCTTGGGTCCATTTTAAGAGAATGGATGCTATGGAAAAGGGGCCTCAAGCCAAGGCTGATTATAATTCAGAGAGCGAAGGTGATGATAATGAGGATGATGGTGATGATGATATTCGAGGATCTTATTTAGATAATTATAGGAATGGTAATAATGTAATGAATACGCGAAGTATTCAAAAGCTTTATCGAAATGGGATTGGAAATCCGGGGAGTGGCTGCGATAATAATGGCTTGAATGGCGGAAATTCTAGTTTGGGTTCGAGTAATGCTGGTGGATTTCAAATTAGAATACCGACAGGAGTTAGCATTGCGCAACCGGGACCTAAATTGTATGCCCAAGCAGAGCAGAAGCATGGTGGGAGTCCTAATATGGGTGTAAATGCGAGCCCAAACCCATATCTGAAGCCTAAATATGGAGGTGGGGTGGGAGCTAGTGGTAGGGTTATGAGGGGGAGTGAGGAGATGGGGAAGAAAAGGGAAAGGGAGCCGATGGAGGAGCTGGTTGCGGCGGTAAAGGTATTGGGAGATGGGTTTGTTAGAATGGAGCAAATGAAGATGGAAATGGCTAGAGAGATGGAGACAATGAGGATGGAAATGGAGATGAAGCGAACGGAGATGTTTCTTGAGTCACAACAGAGGATTGTTGAGGCTTTTGCTAAAACTTTATCAGAGAAGAAGAAGAAAAGGCCTAAGAGAAATCCCTCGCCTGAGTCATAGGCGGGTGAATGCGACTATCTTTTTTTACTATTCTTGTTGGCGAGGAATGAAGTGGTGGTCAGATTTCATTTATAATGAATGGATGGAGATGAGCAAGTTAAGGGTTGAATTTTCATGTTTAGATTAGTGTTATTCCACTTGTTTTGTGATTGTTCATTTAGTAACTCAAGGAGATTTGGAGCTTCGTTAGTCTTCTCGACTGAACTTTTGTATGAATGTAGCCTCCTTCCATTTGTGAGATTTGGAGCTTTGTTAGTCTTCTCAACTGAACTTTTGTATGAATGTAGCCTTCTTCCATTTGTGAGATTAGATGCGTTTGTAAAAGATACTTAGCTTGATGTTCGATATGGTTTTTGTGTTTAGTGTTTTATCGAATGGATATTCAAAAGTGGTGATCTTTCCATGCTAAGAACCAAATGATTTGCTGGACAGGGAATCAAAACTTTGCACATTCCCCTGGTATCTTCTTGTTTCAATTTGTTGAAAGTGGCTACGAGATGGTGTACTTTTAATTGTATGATTGGTTGTTTCAGAATTTCTGGTCCAGTTTTCCTTTTAAGCAACTTTTTTACGTTCATGCACTTTTACTTGTCGGATAGAACTCGGAAGTTAGACGCCAAAGGGGATCGTATCTTGGAGGTAGAGTTGTTTGCAGAGGGTTATTTAATCAGGAGAATGCTTTTTCTTTGAAACTGAGGTCTCAATTTCTCAGATGAATATGTTTTTTTTTCATCTGATCATAGCAAATGAAAAGGTCTTTGATTTTGACAGTTATCTGGAAAACACACGACAAACTGTACCAAACGCATTCTAATAAGTTGTACCAGTGACAGTTGAACTGCTGCTTCAAATTTGCTTTTCTTAAGACAGTAACTGTATGGTGACTTACTGTTAGCATGGACTCCCATGGATGGGGAACCATATTTGGGGGATCTGCCTCTTAAAAGACTGCAGTACATTCTTTACAAATGTATTTATCCTATTTTTTATTTTTTGTAAATGTGTTTTAAAAATGTTTTTGACAAAAAATATTATTCTATTAATGCTATTTCTCAATGACTTTGATGTGAGAACAGATCTAAAAAAATTGTATTATTATGTTTTCAAGCAAAAAATTATTTTGTTACCAAAAACCGACAAGGAACCATCCTCTCAAGTCTCAAGTGTGATAGCAAGTGATTTTCATATTCATGAGCTGTTTGATATTGCGATCGGAAAGTGTTTATAAAAATTTTTAAAAGTTTTTTATTTATATTTTTTACTTTAAATTTTTTTAAAAAATTAACGATCATTTTAATGTGCTGATGTCAAAAATAATTTTTTAAAAATAAAAATATATCATTTTAATGTATTTTTAAACAATAAACACTTTTAAAAACCACCGCAATCATACTTTCAAAGAGTCACTAACAACTCTCCAGCACTTCTACATAACTTTGTCTAGAATTGTAGTTGTGGTTGTTTTAAAAATAATTTTTATTTCAAAATATATTAAAAATATATTTTTATTTTATTTTTGACATCGATAGATAAAAATAATTTAAAAACGCTAAAAAATTAATTAAAAATAAAAAAAAATTCTTTTTTTTTTCAAAACCAACACTATTCAAAATTTCAAATAAAGAAAGAGTGGTACCTTACTCACCTACTCATAATTTAGCCAGAAATGGGAGGGGAAAATATATGGTCATTAGAAATAGGTGATGCTCCCAGTGTCACTGTCAGCTCAAAAACCGACTCGGTCGGGATTTTGAGCCCCTGTATATCTGTTGTAAGAACCGATCCATCTAACAGCCGAATGTCTCAGATTTTGCAAGAGACGACATGTCGTTAGTTATCATAAACATAGAAGAAAAAAAACAAGGAATCATTCTTGGGAATTGAACCCGACGTGAATCGAACACGCAACCTTCTGATCTGGAGTCAGACGCGCTACCATTGCGCCACGGATCCTTGTAGAGTACGATTATTTATTCATATTTAAAACTCAGAAAAACGTGGCCTGCTTGCCATGTCAGAACCTTGGGTATGGAATTCTGACAGTGATATATCAACAGGATAGAGCCTGAGTTGATGCTAACGAGAAGGAAGGGCGTGTTGAAAACTTGAAATACCAAACAGCATTGCTCGAAATGAAAGTGTGTGAAGCTGTTTTGAAGATACAAAACAAGCTGATGAAGTTAACCACGAACAACCCTCATGGGGTGGAGTAAAACATTCAACATCTACCTTTGGATTAAGTTAAACTGTTTTGCAGCACGGTTGAATATAGAGTTCTCCCTTCATGTCTCGTATTTCTTTCTCTTTTTATATTTCTATTTTAATCTGAAATATATAAAGGTCTACAAAATTGATCCACTACAAGGAGTTGTAACTAAAAATTTGGGTCGTAATCATCCCTTTAGTCCAATTGTGAAAATCTAAATTACATCAAAGAAGTAAGTGCATGACAATAAACACCTAAAAACTAAGACCCGCTCGAGCTGGTGCCTCTGTTTGTATTAAGGTTTAAGTTTCCGACACTTCTCTTGATTCTTCGGACATGTAATGGGACAGGATTTTCCAAGACAGCAACATTAATATTACTCCACACTTCTAGCTTGGCTGGGAGCTGTGCAATTCTCTCTATGATCTCCATATCTTCAGGAAGAACGAGACCAAACACTGTATATGCCTTATTCCACTCATCATGGTTAGCTAAACTGATGAGGAATTCTGGACCAGAATCAACCCATGCAACTGAACCTCTTCTAATGGTAGAGCAAGCCTCTGTTGGAATATCCTTAAATACTGTCCCATAGGCTCCAAGAGTCCCTTGAATCAGTGCAAATGGAGGGCCGTATGGAGCCTGCGCAGCTCAAGTGAGGAGATTTATAGTTAGAAAATTCAAGATCCGGAAAAACACATTACCTTGCATGTTATGTTATATGAGGTTTTGTTATAGAATACTGTGTGAGAAAGCAATGTGTCAAGATCACTCCTGTTCTAAGCAAGTCTTTCAGAAGTTTTGGGAAATCCCAGATCAAACATGGAACTTTATCAATTAGCAGGCAGCCAGGCACTTCAATCAACCTATTTAAAACTTGGTATTTAGAGCATCTTACGTGTTCAATATGATTTCCTTCTGGATCCCAAGACTTTCCCCTGCTTTCTGCACGGTAAAAGTGGCAACCCACACAATGGCGTGATGCCAACAACTCAAGAACGTAGGAAATAGATTGTGGGGCACAATCAGGTAATAGCTGAACACAGCATCGCAATAAAGCAGGGTTAGAGCTAATACTAGATTAAAAATTTGACCAGGAAAAAAAAAGAACACTATTCAGTAGGCAGCAATGTGCACACATCAGATAACAGTTAACTTGATGATTCTAGTACACTCAACTAGTTACTCAGATGGTAATAACAACCCAAAGAAAACATGCAGAACTTATTAAATAAACAATAGGCAATTTTTTTTCTCTTTTTACTGTATCTCTCCCACTTCCAGAAGTGTAGATGAGCCGACTGACACACAAGTTTGAGATAGGCATGCCTGGTGCATTTTATTTATGGTCAGATATCCAGTATATATTATTACCATGCACTCTAATTGAACATCAACAGCAATAGATAGCAAGCACCACACGGGTGACCATAAGTGTGTTAGTGCAATCAGCTGCCCTGACACTGAGGATCTATGCTACATTAATGCTTTAGAGTGCAGTGATGAGAAAGTATAACTGTTGTGCATTTTTTACAGAACTAAATTTTAATTTCCAATGTCAGACATGCTACCATTCATTCTAACTTGTAACAATAATGGAGAAGGCTTATAAACCATTGCAACAGATCTTGCAAGGGGTTGATCCCTTAATTTGGTAGACAAGATAAAAACATATCTTTTTATGTTTGAATTATTCACAAGACATGCAGGTTGGAATCATAAGCATATGTTATAAAGTATGACCAGTGTTGTGTTCAAACTCATACCAACAACTACCATGTAAGGAAAGGTCAGGCATGCAGGAATATCAATGATCACTTACTTTTACATGAAATGTCCCATATTGCGTTTCAAATCCAACAATTCCCTAATAAGGAAAAGGAAAAATGAAAGATGATCAGCAACTGGGAGCTCAAGGTAGATATGTCAATGCTCACGGCTGTGGAAAGTAGAAACAGGAATTAACAGATATGTTTCAGAATTTCACCCATGTGTTGATGATGAAGAAATGTAAGTCCTTCATGTGACCAACTAATAGTTATAATGGTGTTTTATTATCCAAGGAAAAATCAAATAGGACCCTCGGAATTTCTTCAGGAAACCAACAAGAATGATAATTCGATCCTCCTAAAACTTTTTGAGATAAATCAAAAGGATGTTAAAAGTACTTTCCAAAAATCATGTAGCAGTTGCCATTCAAATCCAGCTACTATCATAACTGTGAATATTGATCATCAATTTTTCCACTATTTTTTTTATACACGATGTGTACTTAGCTGTTGCCTTTGGCTAACTGTGAAAATGCACACGCGTCGATGTTAGGTGCTACTGTACTCAACGAGAAGCTAGGAGAACATTGCAACATCCATAAGACCTTCACTAAGTAATGTACCTCTCCTCTCCCAAAAACAACTCCAGAAGTCCACATAACATGATCACCTGAGTCTCGCTGTTCAGGCTCCAAGGTATCCTTCTGTTTCTTCAGCCAACACTAAAAGCAAGAAAAGGAAATCATGTGTCAGAATCATGCACACGACTCTAAACTGAAATTATACCGACAAACATTTGCAACCCATTCTAAATCAAACCAAGTCACTTTCTGCAAGGCTTTCCTGTTCATTTAAAACTCTGCCTGGCAAACAAGAGGCGATGTTTGCTGGTGTTTACAATTAACCTTGATGGTTTAATTAATCAAAATATCATAAAACTGCAGAAATGAACCAGCATTTCAAGTTCTAATTACAAAAAAAGACAGATAAATTAACAACAAATTCATTAAAAATACTATAATTTGAAACTCAAAATGAATTGGAAAGGACCATACCTCACCAAATTGATCACCACAAGCCAGTTTATCTCCACAAAACACCCATGAATCACACAAACAAGGCCCACTATCATCACTGCACATTCCTTTACAAGCCAAGCAACAATCTTTAGAAGAATTGACTTTAAATTCAGAACCCCATTTAACAGCACCACCCCATAGCTCCAAATGTTCAATCCCTCTACAACAATCTCCATTTCTATCTTCACGCTTCAAATCATCGCTAACTCTTGAGTCCAAAAACTCTGTACTACTAATAGGTGGTCTAAACACTGCTGTGAAACATAGGTAGACCATGCAACAGGATATTGTAGCCATCGAGAAAAGAACCAGAAATCCATAACGACTGATTTCTGGACCGGTTTGCTTGCGAACCATTTAGAATTTTAAAGAGACCCGGATGATTTTTTTCGTTAAATTTGATTTTTGATTAGTTTCTTGATTTATTGGAATTTGGTGAGAGTGGAAACAGAGGACTCTGTTTTTTTTTCTGGTTGTCAAGAGGTTGTCTGCGAGGTTTGGAGCAGAAATCGATCGACACGCTGCTTGTTGAAGCACGTTTACCCTTACGGAAAAGAGAATTTTCTGTTAGAAAAGTTCGCGGCAAGAAAATCTCCGGTATTTTTTTTCCTATCAACACAGTTTTAAAAAGGATCATGCAAAAGAAAATTGATTCGGGAAAATAGTAGTGGTTTTTTGTTTTTGTTTTGAGCACTACTTTGAAGGGGGGAAAAGGTTAAATTTTTAATTAAAAATAAGGTTAAATAACATGGTATGCATTCCGAGTGGAAAATCAAGTGCAACTTTTAAAATTGCAGGTGGACATTTCTTAGAAATTGTTAATGGATTGAATAAACAATGGAGAGATAGGAGGGAGAGAAGACTTAAAAGTACATTGAATTTCTTATTATGATAAAACTAGTATTATCAAAAAAAACATTATCCATCAAGATCAATACAATGATACAGAGAAAGTCATTGAAGGTGATCGAAGCAGGTCACATTCTTAAATTAAAGATAAGTGAACAATTATAGAAAGAAGAAAAGAAAGAAGAAAGAAGCTCTAGCTGTGGCGTCACCGGTAAAATTAAGAATATTTCAACTAAATAATCCAAATGACATAGCCTGCGATGATCAAAGTGAGCCAGACTCTACATTCGAAAGCAAATGCATGTCACTTCTAACCAACTTTGATCATCGTTGATTTTAGTATCACTTTCTTTTCTCTCTCATAGCTTCTTAATTTTATTGTTCACTGCTCACATTGATAACCAACCCTATATGATCTTTTTCAATGTCTCACTGGTGTCATAACTAGAGTATCAACATGCTTTCAAGATCACTCATGTGATGCTTTGCACCCTCTACTGAGCTCGATCATCCATACAGTTTTAATCGTGAATCATTCACAAGCAAGGAATCGTTGTTTGTTGTGAAAAGCGAGACTGGGGCCACAAGACACAACAGGGGTTTGCTTATTTGGTTACCCTTTCCGAGATCAACATCAGCAGTCACTAGATGCAAACTGCCATTATAAAGCCAGTGAAATAAAAATGGTTGAAGAGGTTGCTACAATACATTCCTCTGGTTTGATCCTATGCAATCCATGTGTCGACCAATGCATGAAATGACGTGGTGAAAGACAGCTCGTTTATCCAGGGACAATATCAGAATAGAGTCAAATTGATTTACAGGGGAACCAGAAGAAAAATAAACCCAGCACGCGAGCAAAAATCTCCACATTTGATTCATAATGAAGGTGAAAACTTGGGTTTCTGTTGGCACAAGAGAAGAGGAGCTCAAAATTGCTTCAAATGAAAATAGCACAACCCAGAGAGACTCCAATTTCGAAGGCAAACCCCGACCCCTCAAAAGGGCCAGAGGAATCTTATTTCCTTTCAGAATCTCTCATCTTATTTCTGGATGAGAGATCTTTCACTCTGCATATAAACACATTACACTATCTTCGACCCAGTATATCACAACAAGGAATCGACACTGAAGACCTCAAAATGGCTGCGACAGGCATCCTCAACAAATTAAACAAGTCAATCTGGTTTTTCATGCTGAATGAGGAGGCTTCTTTTATTTCGGTTATTCACCTGCTTTGCAGCACAGCAAAACGATGAATCCCATCATTTTATGCTGAACGAGTAGGCTTCTTTTATTTCATCTTGGTGATGAAACTTAAGCCTGTCCAAAACACCTTTTCTATTCAGCAAGATGAATTCCACCATAACCTACCGCAACAGCCACCCCTCTCATTTCAACTACCAAAGCAATTACCCAACATAGTAAACTGAACATTGATTAAATTCAAAAGAAACTCCAACCAAGTATTGTAGAGCTGTACTGGTTTCTGAGAAAAGAATATCCACTTGAAAGGATCTAAACCCCAACTTACCCACAAAAGCACCTGTTAATCAAATTTCCTTTCTTTCACCACCAAATCAGGCAGCTGGTGTCACACCTATATTAGCTTTAATAAACCAGAAGAGCCCAACAACAGGTGGGTTTTATCAAGCAATGACATTGTGAAAATAAAATAGCAAAAGCCCGTCAGTTGCAGCATTATGATTTTACTGCTGGTGACAGAAAAAACTTCTATCATTAACAAACCAACTTGCTGGCCAAACATACTCCACGCATAACATATTCCAACTCTTGACAAAGCAAAACTAAATGCAAGAAACACAAAACCCAGCTTTTACATAACACGTCAAACAAAGATGTTTTACAAAGTCCACACGCTCTTGATAATATGTTCAGCTTTCCATTGCATCTTAGAAACACTTCCAAAGTAAAAACATATCATATAGGGTGCAATGAAACAACACTGATGACAAACCATGTACATTGCAGCCACCAGTAATAGAGCTAGACCATTAGTTACCTTAAGAGGTCCATAAATAGCTTGAGGCACCACAGTTCCAAAAACAATTGCTTTGTGATTATGCTAGTTTGATGTATTGCGTTAATTTCATTTAGATGCTGCTCATGCCCATTAACCGTTTCATACGGCTGTGGCAAAATGCCTTCCAAGTCTTATTTCAAAGCTTATCCAAAAAATTTAACGTGGAAAAAGGACCAAATTCCTCACCATGCCCAAGTAAGTCATCAATCTCTTAAGGCTGTCTGCTAAAGTAGAAGATGCAGCAAAAACTCCCAAATCCATGAGATGGAGAGCTTAAAGAGAGAATAAAAGGTCAAATTCATACATGTCATACCAAAGCATTCTTGTTTCCATTCCTAAACAGGTGAAGTTTCCTTACACAGCATGGACTTGAGACTTGATAAATATCCAGTCTGTAGATCTAAAAGAGACTTGAACAAAAGCAGGACCTTTTCATTCTACAGAACTTTAAGCCCATTCTTTTCCACCACTTTTGAGATCTGTTACACTTGACAACATCCTCCAAAACTGTAAGCACTATAGCAGCCTCTTTGTCATCTCAAATCTGTTCCATAGAGAAATAACTAGTGACCATAGGCTACTTTTTTGACCAACTATGTCTCTTAGCAATCAATAACATGCCAATATCTTCAGAAACCATTATCTCCAGGAAAATGTGAAGACATGGTGGTTATATAATTCCTTGGGCGCTTCATAAAGTGAAATGACATAAAAGAAGCAGTTCTACTTCTACTCACACTAATAGTATGATCCTGAGCTACCAGTACCCATGTAGCTGCTGCTGCTGCCCATGCCTCCACGGCTGGAGTACATTGACGAGTAAGAGCTACCACCAGCCTGCCAGCAGATAAAAAAATAGATAGATGAAAAACAATGATCAGCATCCATTCGGTTGAGAAAGGTAAAGAGCATACATCACCACCACGAGGCATGTAATCACCGCCATAGCTTGATGAGTACATTCCACCATCATTGCCTCCGTAAGAACCTGATAATAATTTCATAGAGTACAATCATTATATATAGTACTGCAACTTCAATGATAACATGCCATTCATATTAATTTATTAGCAACTAAAAACATACCTCCATAACCCATACCCTGACGGCTACTATACATCCCATGTGAATCCTGACTGGAAATAGAACTTCTGCTGCCCCCATATCCAGCACCAGATCTCCCAAGTCTACCAATCACAATAGGAACAGAATAGTTACCACTTACCACAACAACGCAGGAATATTTCATTGCAACAAAAAAAGAAGAGGATTATAACAAACCTATCCCCATATGCATCCCCATATTGAGAAGCACTAGAACCAAGTTCATAGTCCAAACGAGGCCTTGAATGGCGCACACCAGCATCAGCATAACGGGGTGGAATATCATCCTTGAATTGCATAGCACATAAATACCACTTTCATTATTAGTTAGACTTCATGATAAAGGGTATAGAGGGTAGAAATGTTGCATCATCATCACCAAGCATAAAGCCAACACTGAAACTTACCATAGCCGAATATGGACGTTTTGAACCAGCAACAGAATCATAATCACGGCCATGCCCTTCACGGTAACTTGGAGGAGGCCTCTCGTACCTTTGACTATAGCCATCATCGGCATAAGCTCTCCTTGCTGACATGCGAGATGTACTTCGGGGAAGATCAGCATAGCTGGTACCACGAGAAGAATATTCATCTCTATAAGATGGGCGTCTATCAGGGATAGACCTGGGATCATAATCTACAGCAGGTCTGCTCCTTGATGGAGGAGGCTCATCACGCCGACCATATTCTCTCTTCAAGCTCTTCGCGTAAGATGGGGCTTTCAAAAGAGCAAAACAAGAGGTAACACTTCAGCATTAATACATCCAGTAAGAGAAACCAGCCAGTGTAATAGTAAAATTGAAACATACGAGGTGGTCTTCTCTCAAAGGACCGAAAAGGCGGAGCCAAAGGTCTACTTCTTGCTGGCATGGACATCATGGGAGGGCGTCTCTCTCTCAATCCTGTAGAACTCTTTAGACTGACATGTGGAGCACGAGTTGCAATTCCTCTGACTGCACGAGTAGAGTAGCTATGATGCAAAGGACGAACCCATGGGCCCTTGACAACTCTACTAGCTCCATACCCGGATCGGAAATCTCCACGACTAAGATGCTTTCCTTTTCCCCTCTGAAGGGGTCTTGATAAGCGGGCCCTAACTTTAGCCTTAATTGTGAAAGCAACTCCATTATAGAAAGCAATATGCAACCAAACCATACCATATAAAGGCTATGAAGCAGTAATACAGACATAATTTCCTCCAAATAACAGACAAACCTTGTTGTCTCCTTCACCCAACTCAGCATTGTTAATACTTTTAGCACATGTCACCGCAGCATCATGAGTATCGAAGGTAACAAAACCAAAATCCTTTCTCCTAGCAGATGGCATGTTCCGTGCAAGCTCAATCTTTTCAATCTCCCCGTATTTCTTCAAAAGTACCCGAACACGATCCTCATCCCATGAGGAAGGAAGGCCATCAATAAACACAGTCTTCACCTGAACTTAGACGATAAAGTTAGTTGAACCATTCTAAACTCCAAACAATACATTATGTGTACACCACCATGCAAGTACCTAAGCACTCTTGTGCCTCATTTTCTCTCGCTGCCACAGTAGCTGTGGCAGCCAAAAAGGTATCATATAAAACACAGATAAGATCAGAATATAAAAATAAAGAGAAGAAGGCAAAAGACCACCCTGCATGACCTTACCGAGGAAAGACTAAAATTGCACAGATACATCACACTGTACTGTATAAAACCAATCTCAGGTAGATATCAAGAGAAGTGTGATCCACTGCTCGAACCATCATAGGCAGCACTAAGTACGAACTTGCCCTTGGTGCACATCAATCCTTCCTCGCTTAGCACAAAGGCTACATACGAATGTATTTACTACCACCCAAGATAGACAGCACCATGTGTTGTGGCACACAGGGTCTTATATACAGCTAATACAGCAACGGGTGAAATCTACAGTTTAGCATAGCAGTCAAGTAAATATTTACCTGTGCCATGATTTCATCACCAGGGTCAATGAAGGAATCTGCAAAAGACACCTTCGCAGGCCTATCAACCCCAAATAAAACATCTCTTTTCTGAAGACGCTTAAAAGCATCCATGGCATCTGAACGAGAAGAGAATTCCAGAAACGCAAATCCCCGGTTCATTCCTGCATTGTTGCTATCTTCTACCAGGGTCAAATCCTTTACATTTTCAACTCCATAATGTTTCAACTTCTCTTTCAACTGGAACCATAGTCAACAACCAAAAGTGAGGAAATAACAACTCTCAATAATCACTGCTGAGGAAAACTTGATGCTTGACAGTGATGCTATATACTTACAGCTTCCTTAGTCCATGTCTTGCAAATGTTACCCAGAAAAAGGGTGTCACTGTCTTGACTTGGAGTAACACCGCATTGTTTCCCATTGATCTGGAATTCAGTCATTAAATTACACATGTAAGTAGTGATGTGAACTTACTAGATATTCCAAATCTTGACATGAGCAAAAAGTTACCACTGGATTTTTGAGCTCTGTCACAGCTCGTTTTGCCTGTTCAACAGTTGCAAAACGTAAGAATGCAAACCCTTTGTTTTTCTTTGTCTGAGGGTTCATCATCAGCCTGACTTCGGTTACCTCACCAACACGGCTAAATATTTTCCGAAGATCATCCTCCGTAGCATCCTTGTCTAAGCCCCCAACAAATACTTCAAACTCCTTCCGCTTGCGCCTCTCCTTGAACAATTCATGATGCTCGTCCTCTTCCTCCACATCAGCCATTTCAGCATGATCTACCTCCTCACCAGCATGTTCATCATCCTCTTCACCCTCAAGTTCTTCAGGATCCTCTTCCAATTCTTCCTCTACTAAATCACCCTCTTCCTCTTCATCAACATTCTCCTCATGTTCTTCCTCCACTTCATCTTCCACCTCCTGAACATCCTCCTGTTCAATTTCCTTATCATCATAATCCACCCCACCATATTCTTCAGGTTCATATTCAGGTTCGTTATCATCAAAATCTAACCTCTCATCTTTTTCATACTCATCTACAGATTCCTTGCCCTCCTTTTCTTCTGCCATGAGAAAAAAGGTAGGTGATCCAGACCAGCCATGAAACACTCAAATCCTCCAATATCCTCAAACAAAAATATAACCCACTTTTTTAAGAAATATTTCATATAAACCCGAATCCTTCTATGGTTAAATACTCTCTCAATAAATCAATACCCTGTGGAACTTGGTTACTTCCCTTTGTAACCTAAAAATTTATACTTCAAACTTGACATACACCACTAAATACAAATAGCACCAATTCTAACTAAAGCAGCGTTATAACAAAATAACTGAAGCATAAATTTTTATGGTGTATAAAATTTCTACTTTGTTCGTTTTAATAATAATAGAACCACACGACATAAAATTGATAAACGATCAACCCAAACATACCAGAAAATCAAAACAATTATTATCAAAAAAAAAAAAGAAACTGTTAAGAGCCCCAATTTAATCATATAAGGAATCATTATACTAAAAAAAGAAACTTGCACATATTTCAACAAAGCAAACACACGATTAAGACCTCAGAACCAGTTAGATTCTAGAAAAGACACAAATCTTAACAAATCCCGGCCGAAAACGCACTGCCGCAAACAAAAAACTTAAATTCCACAAGACCCAAACCACGCAAAAACAAACGGAAACAAAAGCACTTACTTTTCAAAGAAGCCGATGTATTGTCGACCAAATTCACTTCAATTTCACCTTCTCTATCTTTCTTCTCATCGATAACTAACTTATCTTCAACAAACTCACTCTTCTCCTCCTCCACGATAACGGGCTTCTCATCAACCACCGTCGGTTTCTCCTCCAAATTCAACACATCCTCCGCCGCTTCCGGGTGTTGCTGACTCGACCCCTTCCTCAACGTTCTCTTCTTCCCAGCCGCAGCCGCTCCTCTCTTTACCGTCCGTGGAGGCATCCTTTATAGATGGATTAATACAGTACCCAGAACTTCCGTAAAGAAACCAGCTGATCTCCAAATTAGCCAAAAACTCACGAATTTTGAAGATAAAAATCCCAAATCAATCGTAACGGGGGAACAGAATTGGGGATTTTGAAAACCCTAGGTCTTAATTTATATGAGAGAGATAAGAGTTCAAGCGGTGTTTGGTGCCCGTGCGGGTGTTTAATGTGCGGCACGTGGGGATATGTAAAGGTAGTTTGGAGATCGGTTGTACCGATGTTTTCTAAAAACAAATTATTTTAAATGAATTTTTTTTATTTTTAAATTATTTTGATGTTTTAATATTAAAAAAAATAAAAAATATCATTTAAATATATTTTTAAATAAAAAATACTTTTAGAAACAACCATAATCATCCAAACAGCAGATTGGATTGAATTTATGCGTTTCTTTAAAAAGGATAAACTTTTCTTAGTCCCTAAGGATTTAGAATCGTTACACAGTGATTCCTGACCTTAAATAATTAAAATACCTAATTGAATGCCACTTATTTTATCTCCTTTCTTTTAATGATTCATGTTTTTCTCTTTTTAATTCATAACAATATCATATTTTGTCAATCATGATATCCAACAAATATTTAAAAATAAAATTTATTCGCATAGCGAATTCGTAATTATCTTTTGATAATTATTTGTTGATAGCTAAAGGGTATGTTTGGTATTGCGGTTGCTGTTGTGGTTGAGGTTGAAAAAAAACAGTTTAAAAAAAACATTTTTTCTGCGGTTCAAAATAAGCAGTGAATGTTTGGTTAAAAATGTGGTTGATTTTGAGGTTGAAAAAAAAAGTTTTGTGTGTTTGGTTACCAAGTTTTGCATGTAGCTTTTTACATACACACACATTTAGAACTCTCTCTGTATATATCTTTTATATTAATAATCATATTTTTATAATGGAAGGAATAGATCAAGTTAAATTGATACTTTTTTTTTATTTGTTCATCAAACTATTTGCAAATGCTATCACGAACAATATCCATACGTGAAGGCATTTGCAATCCCTTACTATTATCTCGTGCTACAATATTTGGTAAAATGTCATCTAGTACATAATTAGATTGAACAAAATCAATGTCATGTTATAAATATGAAGCAAAAAGATGGCTGGAGATGGTATCGGTCGGTGGAATGAAAAACAGGAGATGGGTCGCTGGTCTGAGAACACAAATTTATCTTCACTTTGAAAATGGTTGAGTTTTTTGCAGGGGAGATGGAAGATGTGCTAGTGTTGCAATTTTTTGATAAAAGATGGCAGATATGTTGGTGTCAGGTGGAAAAAAGTAACTTCGACCAGCTGCACAAAAACGCTAGGTTGAAACGCAAATTTGGTAGGCCATAGCTACTGTTCACGTGGTGTAACCCATCTTTTGATAATTATTTGATGATAGCTAAGGATCATAAGAAATCTAAGTTTAAGTTAGGTTATTATGTGTTATTTGCATTCAATTTGAAGGATCATGTTTTAGATCAAGGGTTGCGTATAACGATAAGGTCCAAATTTCTACGTATATTTATATTTGTATTGTTTGTAGTACTTATAATAAAATTTTAATATTAAAAAAATCAATAAATATATTGATTTAATAGTGTGTGTATATATGTCATAAAAAATATAATCAGCGAATTATAATGAACAGTCACGGTTAATTACGTATTGTATCCAATATTGCATAGATGGGTATTTAAAACAAATTGAAAATGAACATGATCGGATGGATAAAAGGATTAAATTTAAAATATAATGATTAAATATTTAGTTCCTAAAACAATGATGATTAATTAATTTTATTAAGGTACAAAGACGGGGTTGTAATTTATTAAAGATATACAACAGGGTGTTTGGCTGTTAGTGTTTGTGTTTTCTTCCGGTGGAAAGCAGAAAGAACCTGAAACTAAACTTTAGTTTTCCAGGAATTCCAACATCCAAAATGACCTGTCCAGCTGAAAGGCACAGTAACATTACTGGGAGGAGCCTCAGCTGCTGCGGCACTCGCCGCCTTAAACCTCTTCCAGTCACGAAGAACAGCAGTTAAATCCCTAACCTTAGCATTTATACTCCGACAACAATTAGCATGGACAGTGATCACCGCCTTGATATCGTTGCTGTCTGTGCAGAATCCACTGAAGAAGACCGTGTCCAGGAACCTCGCATGGAGGCCCAGTTGCCCAAACATGCCCGCCGTCATGAGATCAAAGAACACATCCTGCTCTTTCTTGCCGGAAGAATTGTCTTTTCTGTCGTACCATGCTTCGAACAAGGAGAGGGTCTTGTTGTTTGATCTCGTGAAGTAGAAGCCGGTGTTGATGGCATTTTTTTCCGATTGGGGGTCGCCGTTAAACCAATCGGTGCTCATTTGGAGGTCCACGCTCTCGTTGTAAATGCCCAGCCTTGAAAATGGATTCCTTAGCCACATTACATCCGTATCCTGTCACCAAAATTTATACAAGTCAGGCAAAACTAAAACTTCAACAAAAATTGCAGAAGTTGGGTATTTACAGGTGCTGCTAAAATTGTTGTTTTCTTAAAAATGATTGTTACTTGAAAATACATTGATATAATGCTTGAAAAACACTTTTTTATTTTATGAAGTTAAAAATTTTATTTTTGTATGGATTTATAGTTAATGAAAGATTTTTATAATCTTATTAATCGATTTAAATTTTAAATTTTAAATTTATTTTTATAGTTTTTATGATTCGTGAATAAATATATAGCTTGTTATTTTAATATTATATTTTAGTTTTTTAAGAAAATAAAAAGATACCAGGTCAAGTACCTAATGAGTGTTCGCTAGAGGATTTTCTCCACTAAGCTCGTGTTTGATTGTAATGAGTTGGAAAAGAATGATGAGTTTAAATATTTTAAAATGAAAGTGAATGAAGTAAAATGATTTTTTTCCTCAAGGTAAAACATTAAAATATAACATAGTTAAAAACTTAATTGAAAAAACAGCACATTTTAGAAAGTCATATTTTTCGACTTTGAAGACTTATATGCATAATTCCAATGCAAAATGCATGAAATTTTTTTTCTAGTTGGTATTATAGGATCAAAATGCAAGCTAATTTGTTAGAAAATAAAAAAAAACAAAAAAAACAATAGACTAAAATAAAAAATGCAGAGAAAATAGATAGTTTTTCAAGTTTAGGAGTGAGATATGCATTTTGCACAAATAAAAATGTTATCAAGGTACATTTATCATCATTAAATTATAAAAAAGATATTTTAACTAATTAGATGGACATAAAATATTTTAATTGATATTGTTTTATAAAAAAAACATGATGGGAAAGTGTATATATATATACTAGCCAATGCCCCGCGCCTCGTCGCGGGCGGTACCATATTTTTTTCAACAAAAAAAAATATTAACTGTTTTTTATAATATATTTTTGGTCAAAATAATAAATTTGTGCAGTTGAGAAGTGCAAGTTTTCTATAAAATATATGAAATTGATATAAATTTATCTAGTTTAATAGGTTTAAAAGAAATAACAAACATAAAATTATCATCATCATTATAAAAAGCTAGAAAATTTACATCATCATTAAAAAAAATAATCATATTTTAAAGTAAAATAGAAATATGTCAAGAGTGGAACTTGAATCCCCAACCTCTCAAACAGATTTTTTGTCTCCCGCCTTATAAACCCACTCGATCACCTTAACATTCGTTCATCTTTCTTGAAAATATATATTAAATTTGATTTTAATGTGGATTCACTAAAAAGAAATGTGTGGAGAGTGGGATTCAAATTCATGCCCTTTGAGAGGACCTTAATCTGATGCTCTTTAGACCATCCCGGCTACCTCAACAACCGTTTATCTTTAACGAAAATATATATGAACAGTAGATGTTACTGTAGATTAGCACAGTAAAACCAGGACGTGTTTTATTGTATAGTTAATAATATATATATTATATATATATATATATATCCTTTTATCATAGCGCAGAAAAAACACTGTAAATTGCTACAGTGCTTTTTGGGAACAGAAAATAACAATAAAAAATTTAAAAATAAAATACAATGTAACCGACATAAATTAAAATTTCAAAACGATAAGTATAAAAAATAAAATGAAAAAAATAAAAACAAAATCTAAAAGCACAAATACATAGAATATGGATTATTTTTGTCCAAAAAGAACAAAAACACCAAAAGAAAAAAAAAGAATATATATATATATATATATATATATAAATTATCATGGCGCAGGAAAACACTGTAGATTGCTACAGTGCTTTTTGGGACCGGAAAATAATAATAAAAATTTTAGAAATAAAATACAATGTAACCGACATAAATTAAAATTTCAAAACGATAAGTATAAAAAATAAAATGAAAAAAATAAAAATAAAATCTAAAAGCATAAATACATAAAATATGAATTATTTTTGTCTAAAAAAATACCAAAAGAATATATATATATATATAATATAATAATATATATTAAATATTATTATATATATAATATAATAATATATATTATTATTATATATATAGTAATATATATATGTAATGGCGTGGGCACAGTGTTTTGCCCACGCCGTTTATATTATAGGTAATATACTAAAAATACTTCTCAACCACAATAAAACACACGGCCCAAATAATTAATATATGGAAGTAACATGGCCCTGGGATAAATTTAAGCCACGTCAGGGAAACAAAACAAAAATGTACCTTAGATTTGAAATATGTTGGGCTAAATCTTGACCGAGCTGTCCAAGCCCCGCTACCGTGGGCATTAAACATCTTTCTGTAGTCTAAGACAGGAAAATGCTGGCCGCAAATGGGCAGCCAGTACTGAAGTGCCGTCCAAGAAAATACAAAAAGACAAAAAAAAAAAAAAAGGAGGAGCAGGAGGACGAGGATATTCTCTTACTGACCATTAAAGGTCATATAATTTGAGAAAATTAAATTTAATCTGATATATATTACCTTACCTATAATATAAACGGCGTGGGCAAAACACTGTGCCCACGCCATTACATATATGTATTACTATATATATTGTATTATTATTATATATATAATAATATTTAATATATACATATATAAATTTAATCTGATATATATTACCTTACCTATAATATAAACGGCGTGGGCAAAACACTGTGCCCACGCCATTACATATATGTATTACTATATATACTGTATTATTATTATATATATAATAATATTTAATATATATATATATATATATATTTTTTTTTTGGTATTTTTTTAGACAAAAATAATCCAAATTTTATGTATTTGTGTTTTTAGATTTTATTTTTACTTTTTGTACTTATAGTTTTGAAATTTTAATTTATATCGGTTACATTGTATTTTATTCCTAAAATTTTTATTATTATTTTTCAGTCCCAAAAAAACACTGTAGCAATCTACAGTGTTTTCTTGCGCCATGATAATATATATATATATATATTTGTTGAGGTAGCCGGGATGGTCTAAAGAGTGTCAGATTAAGGTCCTCTCAAAGGGCATGAGTTCGAATCTCACTCTCAACACATTTCTTTTTAGCGAATCCACATTAAAATTAAATTTAATATATATTTTCGAGAAAGATGAACGAATGTTAAGGTGACCGAGTGAGTTTATAAGGCGGGAGACAAAAATTCCATTTGAGAGGTTGGGGGTTCAAGTCCCACTCTTGACAGATTTCTATTTTACTTTAAAATATGATTAATTTTTTTAATGATGATGTAAATTTTCTTGCTTTTTTAATGATGATGATAATTTTATGTTTGTTACTTCTTTTAAACCTATTAAACTAGATAAATTTATATCGATTTAAAATTCATATATTTTATAGAAAACTTGCACTTCATAAGAATTCTGCACAAATTTATTATTTTGACCAAAAATATATTATAAAAAAATTAATATTTTTTTGAAAAAATATATAGTACCATCCATGACAGTAGCGAGGCATTAGCTAATATATATATATTAAATGGGAAAAAAGCTATTTGGTTTAAGAAGAAACCAACACGTGGATGATGCATGAGCAACGATGCATGTGCAAGTAGTATACTTGAGTACAGTAAACACGTATAGATTTCTACTATTATTTTTTATACTCTCGAAATGTTTCGAGGTCGAATATTAATTTTATAAAAAGATAAACAGTTTTGCTTTCCTTTTGTGTGTGATTTAAGAAATTCTGGCAAGCTACTAGCATCCTCATCATAGACTTTGAGATTCAAGAAAATGATAATTTCCTAACATTGTAGAAAAAAAAGGGCACGAAATCTATTTTTTTTAAAGACTTTTCAACAACCACCCGTTTGTATTTGGTCAACAATTCAACTAGCTGAACCTATTCTAGATCATCCACCTACTTTACTTGTTTTTATTTACATCAAATTATTTTTGTTTAGGTATTTTTAAATAATACATTTCTAAATACATATTTTTTTAATATAAAAATTACAGTATAATTTACCAAACCACCAGGATTGTAAATCGTGGATACATGCTAGCCACTAGATACACCATCATTTTTTCCAAGTGTCGGATGATTGGTAGCAGGAAAAATATCTCAAGACAAGTAATCAGTGCCTAATTTCCCGCATCACATCTTCTCGAGAAGGTACCATAAAGTATGTATTTTAGTCTCGTCATGATTTTTATATTTTCGAGCTGTTTTGTTATATTAATATTAAAAATATTTTATATAGAAAAATACTATTTTAAATAATTTAAAAAATAATTGAATCTTCATTTCTAGATAAATTTTGATAAGAGCTGGAGTCAGGACCAGTTCCACGGGAATAATTTGTGTTCCACTAGAGATAGTCACCGCAAATATGATTGCCCCTGAAATCCTCCAAGTGGATTGAGGTTTATTAGAAAATATCACGAAGACTATTTTTTCATCCTAACGAAAACAATAAACTTTTTTAAATTGATTTTCATCTGAAATATATACAAATAATATTTTTTTTATTTTTTAAAAATTATTTTTAATATCAGCACATCAAAATAATTTAAAAATATAAAAATATATTTATTTAAAATATTTTTTGAAAAGAAACATCGTGCCAAATAACTTATTATTTTCATTTGATATCCGTAATCTCTCTATTCCGGAAAAGATTTTTAATCCCGAAAATGTGAAAAATGTGATTTTCTGCTCCATGAAAATGACATGGCAAAAAAAGGAGTTGGGTCCCGACCAGCCAACAACCCTCGGTGCAAAGTGCAAACAGACAACATGTTGATACTACTTTTTCATTGTTTTTTTAAAGTAATTTTTATTTAAAATTATATTAAAAAAATTATTTTTATTTTAAAAAAATTATTTAAAATTATTTAACAATACATAAAAATAATCTAAAAATATAAAAAAATATTAATTTAAAAGAAATAAATTTTTTAAAATAAAAAAATAATTTTAAAAGACAATGGAAACAAAGTCTAGCATACATCCTTGTCTGGGACCTAAATTGTCATGTGAGCCAAGTTTTTCTTTTTAAAGATCATCAGGGCAGCTGTGAAGTCTCAACAGATTTGATGGTGTCGGCTTGTTCTGGTTAGGACTTAGGATGATTCTAGGCTGGGGTGTCGGGTGGCTGCGTGCCGTGGAGGGCGAATTGCGAAGGAACACAGAGGCGTTTTTGATTTTTAAGGTTTTATTGCCAGTGAGATGGGAAAGGTGATGGTTTTTTTTTTTTAAAATATATATATCTTATTAGATGTTGTCTAGGCTTTTCTTTTTACCTGCGAACTTAAAGGCCCTTCCTTCTAATCAATTGATTACATAACTTCAATTATTACATTAAAATATACTCTCTTTTTTTTTTATAAAACTACAAAAAAAATTAATTAAATATGAGATTTCTGTTCTTAAAGAAAGTCAAAGCAGTTGTCGGAAGTGAACTTGCCATGAATTGACACTGGAGTAGATAGGCAGTTCATTACGCCAACTATGGAACAAAACACCATTAATTAATTAGATATTTTGTTTGAATTATTGACATGCGCTCTATTTTCATTCATGTTTTTTTATATATTTTATATTTTTTATGAAAAAAAAATTAAATAGTTTAGGGAATAATCTGAAATTTTGCAGATTTGAAAGTATTCTTGACAACTCGTGAAAATATATTTTTTCTTTGATTTTTTTTTTAAGATGATTAAATCAATCCAAATTAACATGTTAAAGTCGTGATCTAAATTATGAGACTTTAATAGTTCTATAAAAAATAAACTAAAACAAATTATAAAATTTTATTCTCAATCAACAAATACATTGAGGAATAATTTTTTTTTAAGAAATCAATTAAAATAAGGATCTATATAAAACTCAGACTACTATACAAAAATAAAATTATAAAATTTGATTTATAATTAACTCAATGTTGAATGATGAGATTTAAAAATAAATTATTAAAAAAACATTAAAAAAAGTAATCCAAGTTAATTCGTTTTACTAATGGCTTGAGTCATAAGATAGAAATAACATCAGGAAAAACAAATGACTAGTTTTAACCATCAAAATCAATAATTCTAGTCACCAGACTAAAATAATTTCATAGAGAAAAAAATAAAATAACTTATAAGATTTAATTCCCAATCACCCTTGTAGATCCAAATGTTGAACAATGTAATTTGTAAAATTATTAAAAAAAAGTAACATAAAAAATAAGTCAAATCAACATATTAAACGCAATTACTTTGTCATATAACTGAAATAACCTATTAAAAATAGACTAAAATAAATTATGAAGCATGTTTATTAAATAAATATAATATTAAATAATGAAATTGGAAAACAAATCAATTAAAAAAACTGGAGTCGATTAAGTTAGCTCGTTAAACCCATGATCAAGATTATAAGATAAAAACAACCCAATAAAAACCAAATCCAATGTTGTTCAACCATTATTAAAATGACAACACACATTATTAAAACCGAATCAACCCTCTTTTTTTAACTATTATTAAAACGATATCACAATCAACTTGACCTCTTTTTTTTATTCATGAAAGACTCGTGACCCAAACTATACAATTATCACTTTAATCATTATTAAAATGACAAACACACATCTCTGATTATGAAATCAAGATATCTTCATTACAAAACAAATCAAAAATATTATAAAGTTTAATTTTCAACTAATCAATATTGAATGATAAATTGGATAAAATCAATTAAAAATATAAAAAATAAACCGAGTCAAGTCAGGTTAACCGTTAAGCATTATTTATAGATTATCATGAGAGTAAGATAATACAATAAATAATAAATAAAGAAAATAAAATTATTGTTAGTCAAGTACTCTAATAAAAAGACAAATAACAAATAAAAGTAAAAAAAAAATGTTAAAAACAATTATATCGGGGTTTCCACACATGTTAGTGAATCGTGTAATGAATTGTATGCTAACATGACTTGGTTTCCTAAAGCAATCATGTTAGCCTTTAATTTCTCAAATATACTTGCCGACATGAAACGATAGCCGAGTAACAGTCAAAATAAAACGCAGAAATCAACGGAGGTTAAAGAGAAGCTTCGTACCGTGAAAATAAAGTTGTATCCATGCTTGAGAACTTGTAACAACAAATGAGTTCTTCTCCACATCATCTTGATAAAACCTGGTGACATGTAGATCTTTTCTCCTTCAAATTGATCAGCACCTTCTGTTTCCAGTTTGTAACAGTTTAGCCTCTTGAACAAGCACCTCTCGTAAGCCGCTTGATCGACAGCAATTATCAGCAGATGATCGAGAAGTGGCCTGGTGTCCTCTCCGAGCCAAAAACTCTCGAGAAAAAGATCAAACATTGTCGTTTCAGCATCCACGCTTTGCTCGACATAAGCTTTGTTAACAACAGCTATAATCACTGTTTTGTTTGGTGTCGAGGCTTTCTCCAGAGCCAATCCAAGCTCGTCTGCTGGAACCTTCAAATTTTCCATGTCCTGTGGCCAGAAACAATGAATGATTTCTGCAGCGAAGCAAAAGCATATGAAACTTCAGATGAACACTTACAGATTGTGAGCGAGATGAACAATGGTTATATGATCTCCGAGATGAGAACAAAAAAGGGCTTGAAATGGAGGCGGACCAGGTACAGAGGTAAAGGACACCAGCAAAGAGAACGGAGATGAGTGCTATGTGTCCAATAGAGTTCTTCCACGAATCCATCTTGATCATGATGGGCTTCTTTTTTTTTGTTTTTCTGCTTAGAGACTATGAAAGTTTTGGTGTAACTTATCAAGGATCAGCCATGGTGGTTTATTGCAGACAGAGAGAGGAGGGAAAGGCCATGGTGAGGGTGGGGAGGTTGGGTATGCAGGGGTGACTGGCCTAGACCATGGAGCGCTCGGAATGGTCATTTACATATCTTGGTAGAATGGTCATGCAACGTGTACACGAAACATAAGAGGGTCTTCGAATTGTGATCAAAGTTTAGAATGGTACGCGAGCATGAAAGTTCGGCTACAAGGAAACAAAATAGGTAGACACCAATCTCAATAACCCACGTCGTTTCTTCTATTTTTTAATTCAAGTTTCGGAAATTAATAACTTGAAAGTTGATGGACAAGACCATTGACAATAGATATAAATGCAAGTTCCGTAATTTATTTTTCATTGAGAAAAATAAATAAGATTGAATTAAGTGGTAACTTAATTTACTTTGTCAGGAATATTACAAATAACCTAAACTAGTTTGGTCAACTACTGTTCATGCACACTCATGTGCACCGTGGACTGACCATTTCCTCCTCTGTTTCGCGTGTATATGTGCTCCATTTGTTTGTTTTTTTTTTGCATCGGCATGCGTTTTATGTTGTCTATGGTGGAAATGATAAAGAAGTGGTTGTGGTTGAGCTGTTGTTCGCGCGCTACCAGCATCAGCGCACGAGTTCGAACCGCTTAGACAACAAAATTAATTTGGTTTATTTTTAATAATTGGTTTATTTTTTTTACAAAAAACAAGAATTTTTTGGCCTTCATAATTGAGATATCCAGGCCAACTTACACACACCATGACTAAATTCCGGATCCACTTTTTTTTGATATTTTTTCCCTTATTTTGTTTTGCCACTTATATATTTTTTTTCTTAACCGAGGTGTCCGCGTCAGCTTACGCGCACCACAATTTTTTCTTCCCACGTATATTTTTTTTCTGTGCAATTGAGCATGCCGCGAATAATCCCTGAACTCATTTTTTCTTAACATTTTTTCCCTGTTTGTTTTTCCTACTTATATATTTTTATATATAATCAGGGTGTCCGATCAACTAAATCGCACTGACTATTATTATTTTATAGAATACCTAAAAGAGATCGCAATTCCAAAATATATATATATCAAGGCGCTGATATAAAATAAATAGCAAAATATATAATTATTCTAACATATTTATAAGAAAAAAAATTGACGAATAATAATAATTATTGTTATTATAAATGCCTTATATATAATAATTAAAAAATCCAACACCAAATAATATTTTTTTAAAATATTATATTCCGTTTTAGGTGGCAATCTACTTGAGAATTTATTAGGAAATATATCTTTAAGCTTTTGGAATGAAGAAAACCAAACGCTAGAAATACAATAATCAAGTGTTAAAGTATGTTTTTTTATACGAGTAAAATCATAGTTATATTTTAAAGAAATATGCATTTGCAAGATCATTTTGTCTTACATAAAAATCAAAGTGTTTCCCTATTTTTCTTACACATTTTTCTTTTCTCACCACTTATTTTCTCTCTACACTTAGACCTTCCTCTTATTTATTTTTTATTTTTGTCGAATCTTTCAAATTTATTTTTAATGACCAAAACTTTACCCTTTGGTGCTCTTTATGTTCACTCAACCTCAAATCCCCACTAATATTTTGTTATAAGGTACGCTTGTCTAGGTGGCAATGATGCAAGCACGCATGTTTTCCATTCTTTTTCTGTGCCATCAGGCTTCGCTTTCCTTTCCCTATCAAATTGTCAGCGTTTTAATAATAATTTTTTCAAGTCGTTGGACACGTTTTTCTCTTTTCTATACTCTAGAAGAGTCCCATTATTTTTATTTTTTTCACTTCAGTCACATTATTTTTATTTTTTTCACTTCAGTCACATTATTTTTAATTTTGTTTCTAGTTCTTATTTCTGTTATATAAGTTTTAATTTAGTTCGACCGGGTTCTTCGATTGGATTTAATTCAGTGTCCATTTTTCAACTCGGTCCTCCTTCTTTTAATTTCTGAAATGGATTGAAAAAGGTGAATTTATTCGGTACAGTAGTTTCAATTTCTTCAATTTTATCATTTGATTAAAATTGATAATATATTTTATTTTAATTTTGACCCTTATACTTTTAATTTTAGATTGTGATCCCTTTATATTTACTATTCATTTCATCCCTTATACTTTTAATTTTTTTATTTTAATCCCTATATTTCTTTTTTATTTCTCAATAATCCTACTTTTTTCCATGTATATATAAGTGTGCTTGGCTTTGATTTTTAATTTTTGTTGTTTTCTTATTTGTTGGGGTGGTATTTTTTCCAAAAATATTAGTTCTTAAATTTTATTTTATATCTATGATCATTTGGAAATTGATATTTGTTTTTTTTCTCTCTCCATTTGTTCTTTCTTTTAGCTTTTTATTCGTTTATTTTTATTTTTATTTTTTCGTCATATGACTTTTTTTACTTGATTTTTTTTAATCTTTTGTTAAATTTTTTATAGTTTTTTTTAGTCTTTTATTTATTTTATTTTATTTCCTTATTAACATAATAATAATAATAATAATAATAATTTTTTACTTACTCTTTTGTTATTGTTTTTTAGTTTTTTTTTCCTCTCGGGATAATTTGATATTTTGTTTTCTTTTAACAATTATAACAATGATAATTTTTATTTTCATGTTATTTTTTTGTTTGATGTTTTGTTGAAGTTTTTAGGATTTTTTTAGTCTTTCATTTTTTTTCCTTTCATTATTAACACAAAACATTATAATGATAATTTAATTGTTTTTCTAGCTTACTCCTTTGTTGATGTTTTTTAGGGGTTTTTTCATGATGTTTTGATAGTATTTATTATTTTGACGGTAATAACAATAATAATTTTTATTTTATTTTATTTTTTTGTTTGACCTTTTGTTGAAGTTCTTATGATTTTTTTAGTCTTTTATTTATTTATTTATTCTTTCATAATAATAATGATGATGATGATGTTTTTTTCTCAGCATAATTTGATAATTTTTATTATTTTCAAGTGAAATGATTTTTTTCAGGTAATAATTTTTATTTTTGTTTTATCATTTATTTTATTTTTTATTTGTTCTTTTGTTAATGTTTTTAGACTTATTTTAGTCTTTGATTTATTTTTTTTTGTTATTAACACAATAATAATAATAATATTAAGAATAATAATAATAGTTTTAGTTTTTGTTCTTACTTTCTTTTTTTTCTCGAGGTAGTTTAATAATTATTGTTGTTTTGATAGTAATAATGACGATAGTTTTAGAAGTTAGCACTTCAATGTTACTGTTGTGATAATAGGGTATTTTGATCTGGTTCATTATATCAAATTTTACATGTAAAAATTTATATTTTAATCTGAACAATTGTAAAAATTATTTGCTCCGCCCGCAACGAAGTGTGGGCCATCAAATTAGTTCATCTCTTATTGATTTCATCGATTGCATTTTTTTCATCAACCGATTATATAATTTTCAAAACAATTAAGACACACCAAACAATTAATCAATTGCAGTTTTGCAATCTATGAATTAAATAAATCAACATAAAATAGCAATCAACCAGTAATAATCCATCTCTGATAGATTTTAGCGGATTCAATTTTGTTATCTACTGGTTAAATCGTTCGTTGTCGTTAAAATAAACTCTATCATCAAGAAGTTCGATACAAGAAGAAAAAAATTCATCTTTTATTCATTTTATTAATTGCAAATTTATGTCCACCAATTAAATAACTCTCAGAACAATTGAAACACACCTAACAATTGATCAATTATAGTTTTTCAATATGCAAATCACATAAATCAATAAAATATTTAAGCAAGTTCACCCATTAATGAATTGAATATAAAATACAATTCACTCATCTTTAATAGATTTTATTGATTATAATTTTGAGAGTTGTCAACTAAATTATTATCCGAGTACTTAAACTAATAACAACAACCAACTAATTCAATACAAACAAAAAACAGAATTTAACGATTACAATTTGCTATTTACTAACTAAATAATTCTTTGTAGGCTAAATAATTAATCAATTTGCTACATAAAAAAAAACCGAGCGCAACGCGCGGGCTAGCCAACTCGTTCATCTCTATAAGATGGGCGTCTATATTTAGATTATTCTCTAACACATCCCCTCAAGTGAAAGCCCTTTGAGCTTGAAATTTGCACACAATCCCACTTTACCTTGTGCTTCATTTTTATCAAATAGAATGAGGGTGGTGAGATTCGAACTCGTGACCGCTGGGTCAACAGGACTTTGATACCATGTTAAAAAATCATTTCACCTAAAAATTTAATATTATAAATGAAACCTCATAATATGATATATATTATTCTCTAACATTGGGATGATAATCTACAGCAGGTCTGCTCCTTGACGGAGGAGGCTCATCACGCCGACCATATTCTCTCTTCAAGCTCTTCGCGTAAGATGGGGCTTTCAAAAGAGCAAACCCAGAGGTAACACTTGAGCATTCATACATCCAGCAAGAGAAACCAGCCAGTGTAATAGTAAAATTGAAGCATACGAGGTGGTCTTCTCTCAAAGGACCGGAAAGGCGGAGCCAGAGGTCTACTTGTTGCTGGAATGGACATCATGGGAGGGCGTCTCTCTCTCAATCCTGTAGAACTCTACTAGCTCCATACCCGGATTGGAAATCTCCACGACTGAGATGCTTTCCTTTTCCCCTCTGAAGGGGTCTTGATAAGCGGGCCCTAATTTTAGCCTTAATTGTGAAAGTAACGCCATTATAGAACGCAACATGCAACCAAACCAAACCATATAAAGGCGATGAAGCAGTAATACAAACATAATTTCCTCCAAATAACTGACAAACCTTGTTGTCTCCTTCACCCAACTCAGCATTGTTAATACTTTAATTAGCACATGTCACTGCAGCATCATGAGTATCGAAGGTAACAAAACCAAAATCCTTTCTCCTAGCAGATGGCATGTTCAGTGTGAAGAAATGTAGTGTGAATTACATAAGAATTCTGTAATTAAGTTGTTAATCATCCGTCAATTGATTGTTACAGTGCATGATTTATACATGAAAGGGTTTAACGGTATTGTTACCGTTTGGTATTAAATAAATACAGAGTATGGGCTAGTCTTAATAAAATACAGATTGGGGAATGTGCTGTGAGTATTATGTGCAATGTATGGGTAATGTGGGTAATATGCTAAAATATCTTCAACACTCCCCTCAGTTGGATCAAGGGGTTGATGGATCCAAGCTTGCAGAGAAGCCAATTAAACCGGGAAGAAGACACGGCTTTGGTAAACACATCGGCAAGTTGGTCACCGGTTCACACGTAATGAGTAGCAATATTGTTGGATCGAACTTGTCGACTGAATAAAATGACAATCAACTTCGATGTGTTTGGTTCTTTCATGAAACACGGGGTTCTTGGCAATATGCATGGCGGCTTGATTGTCACAAAACAGACTCATTGGAGAGAATGATACACATCCCATATCCGTAAGAAGACTCGAAGCCATACAAGTTCACACGTTGCTGCAGACCATAGCACGATATTCCGCTTCGGCACTGGATCGCGCCACTACATGTTGTTTTTTGCTCTTCCAGGACACGAGATTACCTCCAACAAAAATACAATATCCAGTGGTCGAGCGCCGATCAAGTTGATTTCCAGCCCAGTCAGAGTCGGTATATCCCATGAGGTTGGTATGGTTGTTTTTGGTCATGATAATTCCGCGACCAACAGTGCCTTTCAAGTACCTCAAAATTCGCTTGACCATGCTCAAATGTTGAATAGTTGGAGCATGCATGAATTGGTCGACCGGTCGATCGCATAGGTAATATCTCGGGCGTGTGATCGTCGGATAAATAAGCTTCCTACAAGTTGTTGATAGTATTTAGGGAATGAAAGAGTCGCTTCTGCACAAGATAATTTTAGTTTGCTATCAATAGGTGTAGGAGAAGGTTTAGTTGAAAGCATACCTGTATCGTGAAGAATATCAAGGGTGTATTTCCGTTGATTCAGAAACAATCCTTTCTTGGATGATGCCATTTCAATTCCGAGAAAGTATTTTAATGCACCAAGATCTTTAATAGGAAACAATTGTTGAAGAGTTTTCTTTAATTTTGCAATAGATTCAATGTTATTTCCGGATATAATTAAATCATCGACATAAATTAAAACCATCAATTTATCCGACATTTTGGAACCGGATGTAAAGAGAGGAATCAACAGAGCTTTTGCTAAAGCCTAAGGTGGCAAGAGCACCACTAAGCTTCGCATGCCATGCCCGGGGACTCTGCTTCAATCCATAGATAGATTTATGAAGTTTACATACCAGGTTAGGAGTGTCACTTAATGGATGGCCAGGAGGAAGCTTCATAAACACTTATTCTTCCAGATCTCCATGTAAAAAAGGCATTTTTTACGTCCATTTGAGACAAATACCATCCATGGTTAATAGAAACAGATAAAAGAACTCTTACAGTGGTCATTTTTGCAACCGGGGCAAAGGTCTCCTTGTAATCAACACCGAATTCTTGAGTATATCCTTGAGCCACCAGGCGAGCTTTGTGTCGATTAACAGACCCATCTGAGTTGAACTTGGTCTTGTATATCCATCGACTACCAACGGCATGTTTACCCTTTGGAAGAGGAACTAGACTCCAAGTATTGTTGACATCTAAGGCGGTCAATTCCTCCTCCATGGCTTTTCTCCAAACCCGTTGAGATTGAGCTTCAGTAAAATTTCTAGGTTCATGCTCATTGGATATAGCTGTCAAAAAAGCAGAGTGCGAGGATGAGAGTTGAGAGTAATCCAAATAATTTGAGATAGGGTATCTCACAGTATACGCCACATAGTCTTGAAATCTGGAGGGGCACTGGCGTGGTCGTGAAGGATTGCGTCTTGGAGCTGGCACCTCTTCTGATAAGTTTGGGGATACAGAAGCAGTTGGTATGATTACGGATGAAGACTCTTCACCCGGAATAATCTCATTTGAAGAATTTGGCTTATCCTCGTCTAGGCTGCCGATTTCTGCTCGAGGAAGAGGAATTAAATCCTCCAAGAACTCCCCCTGATTAGGAGTAGTGAAATAAGGGTTGGTTTCGATAAATCGAACATCCCTGCTGACATAAAGCTTTTGACGCACATAATCATAGCATTTGTATCCTTTTTTGGTTTGAGAATACCCTAAGAAAATACATTTGGAAGCACGAGGGTCAAGTTTGTCACGTTGATGGGGATGAAGGTGAACAAAACATTGACACCCAAATATCTTCAAATGCGTAATATCTGGAGTTTTACCCTGCAAAATTTCAAGAGGACACTGAAAATCCAGTACTTGACTGGGTAAGCGATTAATAATATAGGTGGCAGTAAGGATTCCATAGGACCAAAATTTTTTTGGAACATTCATTTGAAGCATTATAGCTCTAGTTTTTTCTAATAAATCACGATTTTTGCGTTCAGCAACTCCATTTTGCTGAGGAGTATTAACACAACTAGTTTGATGTATTATTCCATTTGAAATTAAATAATTTTCTATATCATGAGATGTAAATTCAGATCCATTGTCAGACCGAAAAATTTTAATTTGTGTGGAAAATCGAGTAGAAACTAATTTGTGAAAATCTTTAAAGCAATTAAAAACCTCATTTTTTGCTTTTAGCAAATATATCCAGGTGACTCGTGAAAAATCATCAATAAATGTGACAAAATATTTAAAACCATCAATTGACATTGAGAAAGGTCCCCATACATCTGAATGAATCAGTTCAAAAACTTGAGACACTTTGGACACAGACACTTTAAAAGGAAGTCTGCTTCACAATCATAATTTCGTTTGGATAGATCAGGTTTTATTTTTGAGATGACGTAGTCGGAAGCATGAGCCAGACGATAGTGTCACAATTGATGATCATAGTTCGAAGAATAAATAGCTTGGAGTCCTTTCGGAACTTCGGAATCACAGAAAAAATAGAGACCATTCAAATAAAATCCTTCACCAATCTTCTGTTTGGTGTAATGGTCCTGAAAAAACACCTTAAACGGAGTAAATATGACATCACAATTAAGAGACATGGTTAATCGGTGAACAGATAATAACTGAAATGGAAATGTCGGAACATATAATATATCAGAATTAATAAGTCTCGATACAATTTTAATTTTTCCCTTACCTTTTACTGCTGCAGTAGAACCATTTGCGATAGCCACAGAAGATGGTATCGAAAATGGGATAAACTCATGAATTTTATTTAGTCTATTTGTCATGTGATCACTTGCACCCGAATCCACAACCCAAATATTATGTAATTTACTTAATTCAAAAGCAGTCATAAGAGCAATGTACATACCATGGAATTTTTCAGCATGATGATGTATTGACCCAGTTGACTCTCGGGTCAACCCGGTTGTCTCTCGGGTCAGCCTCGAATTGCCTAAAAAGGCATTGCTCGCAGCGTTCTCGACCGAGCTCCATTCTTCCCCATTTCTGCCACCAATACTCTGTTTTTCTTAGAGAAAACTAGCGAACTCACTCAGTAGATTCATGGGGCTAGAGAGGCTCGGTTCATGGCCAGCAATATTAGCCCTAGATCGCAGGTATTTCTTCGAGTTTTCCTTGGGAAATTGCTGTCGATTTCTCAAGTACTTAGGTTTTAATTCTGGGTGAAGAACCCAACATCGATCGATTGAATGATCCATAGAGTTACAATAGGTGCATTTTAGGTTAGAACGAGTACCTTTGAGGGATTTTTCTGCGAATTTTGGTGTGCCCTGTTCTGCCATTTTTTGGGCAACACAAGCTCGATTTTCTGCCATGGTTGATGGGTTTTCTCGGGTCATCACTTTCCTCCTGATTTCTTCTCTTTGAATGGCAGCACATACACTCTTTAATGAGGGAAGTGTTTCATTCATCAAAATATGACTCCTAAAATCTTCGTAGTGCGATCCTAGGCTAGCCAACAATTGAAAAATTTCATCCTCTTCCTTGCGTGATTGAAGAGTAATTGGGTCTGTTGAGGGTGGTCTGTAGATGTCCAATTCATTCCACAGTCCTTTGAATTTGCTCAGTAAATTTACGAAGGGCTGCCCATTTCGGTGAAGACTTGCAAGTTCCTGTTGGAGTTGGAATACACGGGCTGAGTTATTCTGAGTCCCATACATTTCCCTCACTGCCTCTCACAATTCCAGAGAAGACTGATAGTAGCTGAATATCTCAGCAATATGGCTTTCCATGGAGTTTAAAATCCAGGACATGACCATTTGATCTTTGGCCAACCATAGATCAAAGTCTGGGGAGCTGCAATCAGGAGCCTTGTCTTTCCCAGTAATAAATCCTAACCGAGATCTTCCTCCAAGAGCAATGGTCACTGCTCTTGACCAAGGTAAGTAATTGAATTCATTGAGCAACACTGTGATTATTCTTTGTGATGGAAGTGCATCACTGTCGATGCTTGATTGAGAAGGAAATTTTTGAGAATTATGCCCAGAATTAGGTCGAGACATTTGATGATCCATGATCGTCAATGATATCTGGAGAGAAAAGAAAAGAGAGAAGAAAAAGCATAAGGGACTGAATCACAGCTCGATACCATGAAGAAATGTAATGTAGTTATTACATAAGAATATCGTAATTAAGTTGTTAATCATCCGTCAATTGATTGTTACAGTGCATGATTTATACATGAAAGTGTTTAACGGTATTGTTACCGTTTGGTATTAAATAAATACAGAGTATGGGCTAGTATTAATAAAATACAGATTGGGGAATGTGCTGTGAGTAGTATGGGCAATGTATGGGTAATGTGTGGGTAATATGCTAAAATATCTTCAACACCGTGCGACCTCAATCTTTTCAATCTCGCCATATTTCTTCAAAAGTACCGAACAATGCATTATGCATACAGACACCATGCAAGTACCTAAGCACTCTTGTGCCTCATTTTCTCGTTGCATGATAGTAGCTGTGGCAACCAAAAGGTATCATATAAAACACAGATAAGATCGGAATATAAAACTAAAGAGAAGAAGGCAAACGACCACCTGCATGAACTCCAAAGCATGACCTTACCGAGGAAAGACTAAAATTGCACGGATACATCACACTTGTACTCTATAAAACCAATCTCGGTAGATATCAAGAGAAGCGTGATCCATCTGCTCAAGCCATCATAGGCGAGCATTAAGTATGATGACGTGGAACACGAAATAATATGAATTTAAAGCAAGAAAAGAAAGAAGCTTGAAAGAAAGAAGTTATAGAAGAGAGAAAGAAGAAGTTATAGAAGAGAAGGGATTAGAGAATTGCAAAGTCTATAGATTTATTAATATTCATCAAAAGTTTCCGTACCAAATGATAAAAAACATATAAATAGTATACTCTAATATATATCGCTATGGGGCTTGGCCTATAAAATAAAAATATTTAACATGAATATATTCAAATAAATAAAATAGTAAAGAGATAGGTCCAAATGAGTTAAGTCTCTCAATCAAAGCGTGACAAACCGAATCATCCTATATCGTCTTCGTCCATATACTCGTATAGTTTACGGTGTGTATCTGATATCCCCACCATCCGAACTTGCTCCTGGTGCACATCAATCCTTCCTCGCACAAAGGCTACATACGAATGTATGTACTGCCACCCAAGATAGACAACACCATATATATGTTGTGGTGCACAGGGTGTTATATACAGCTGATACAGCAAAAGGTGAAATCTACAGTTTAGCATAGCAGTCAAGTAAATATTTACCTGTGCCATGATTTCATCACCAGGGTCAATGAAGGAATCTGCAAAGACACCTTCGCAGGCCTATCAACCCCAAATAAAACATCTCTCTTCTGAAGACGCTTAAAAGCATCCATGGCATCTGAACGAGAAGAGAATTCCAGAAACGCAAATCCCCGGTTCATTCCTGCACTTGATGCTTGACAATGATGCTATATACTTACAGCTTCCTTAGTCCATGTCTTGCAAATGTTACCCAGAAAAAGGGTGTCACTGTCTTGACTTGGAGTAACACCGCATTGTCCCATTGATCTGGAATTCAGTCATTAACTTACACATGGAAGTAGTGATGCGAACTTACTAGATATTCCAAAACTTGACATGAGCAAAAAGTTAAAATAATTAAAATACTAATTGAATGCCACTTTTTTCTTCTCCTTTCTTTTACTTATTCATGTTTTTCTCTTTTTAATTCATAAGAATATCATATTTTGTCAATCATAATATCCAGCAAAGATTTAAAAATAAACTTTATTCGCAGAGCGAATTCATAATTATCTTTTGATAATTATTTGTTGACAGCTAAGGATCATAAGAAATCTAAGTTTAAGTTAGGTTATTATGTGTTATTTGCATTCAATTTGAAGGATCATGTGTTAGATCAAGGGTTGCATATAACGATAAGGTCCAAATTTTCTACGTATATTTATATTTGTATTGTTCGTAGTGCCTGTAATGTAATTTTAATATTAAAAAATCAGTAAATATATTGGTTTAATAGTGTGTGTGTATATGTCATAAAAAATATAATCAGTGAATTATAATGAACAGTCAGGGTTAATTACGTATTGTATCCAATATTGCATAGTTGGGTATTTAAAATAAATTGAAAATGAACATGATCAGATGGATAAAAGGATTAAATTTAAAATATAACGATTAAGTGTTTCGTTCCTAAAACAATGATGATTAATTAATTTTATTGAGGTACAAAGACGGGGTTGTAATTTATTAAAGATATACAACAGTGTTTGGGTGTTAGTGATTGTGTTTTCTTCCGGTGAAAAGCAGAAAGAACCTGAAACTAAAGTTTAATTTTCCAAGAATGCCGACATCCGAAATGACCTGTCCAGCCGAAAGGCACAGTAACATTACTGGGGGGAGCCGCAGCTGCTGCGGCAATCGCCGCCTTATACCTCTTCCAGTCACGAAGAACAGCAGTTAAATCCCCAATCTTAGCATTTATACTCCGACAACAATTAGCATGGACAGTGATCACCGCCTTGATATCTGTGCTGTCTTTGCAGAACCCACTGAAGTAGACCGTGTCCAAGAACCTCGGATGAACGCCCAGTTGCCCAAACATGCCCGCCGTCATGAGATCAAAGAGCACATCCTGCTCTTTCTTGCCCGAAGAATTGTCTTTTCTGCCGTACCATGTTTCGAACAAGGAGATGGTATTGTTGTTTGATCTCGTGAAGTAGAAGCCGGTGTTGATGGCATTTTTTTCCGATTGGGGGTCGCCGTTAAACCAATCAGTGCTCATTTGGAGGTCCACGCTTTCGTTGTAAATGCCTAGCCTTGAAAATGGATTCCTTAGCCACATTACATCCGTATCCTGTCACCAAAAATTATATCATTCACCGGCAACACTAAAACTTCAACAAAAATTGCACAAGTGGGGTATTTACAGGTGTAGCTTAAGTTGTTTTTTAAATGATTGTTACTTGAAAATACATATATATTTTTTTATTTTTAAAATTTTATTTCTGGATATCAATACTTTAAAACAATCTAAAAACATTTTAAAAAAATCTTATTTAAATAAAAAATATCAAATTTAATAAAAACAAAGTTTCAACCTAATTTCAGATATTATTTTCAAATGTTAATCAAGAATTAAAATTATGTTGTACTATTTAACTTGCATAAAAGTAAGCAACGACGTCACTTCAGTCGATAAAAATATTGATCTCATCACAGATATTTGTGATGGCAAGTAACTTGAAGTCACAGTCCAGAAATCTTGAGATTAGATTAAGTCAGTTAGCAATTAAATATTAGATGTAGTGTCAGTTAGCAATTAACAAAAAGTTATTTTTGAAAAAAAAAATATTATATTATAAATTAAATATTTTTTTTGTATTTTTAGATAAAAAAAAATATCAGCTGAATTACCTAATAAGTGTTTGCTAGAGGACTTTCTCCAGTAAACTTGTTTTGATGGTAATGAGTTGGAAAAGAATGATGAATTGAAATATTTTAAAATGAAGATGAATGAAGTACAATTGTTTTTTTTTTCTCAAGGTAAAACATTAAAATATAACATAGTTAAAAACTTAATTGAAAAAATAGCACATTTTAAAAGCCATATATCATTTCTTTTTTAAATAAAAAAAAACAATATGGCAAGTGCAGTTTTATTAAACTTTTTTAAATTTTATTTTGAATTTAAATTTTTTAAAAATAAATGAATATTATATTTATTGAACTCAATAAAGATAATATTCATTTATTTGTTATAGAAAATAAACATATCAATCTCATATATTTATTTTAAGTTTAAAAATTATTTTAAATTTAAATATAATAAAATTGTATCTTCTATATTTTAAAAAATAACATAAATGTAAATACTATATGAGATTACCTAAACTAATCATGCTGTTTTAAAAACTTTTTAAGTATATTATTTTTTTCAATACTTTGAAAGAAAGAAAAAGTCAAAGCTTAAAAACTAAGGACGTCACTACGAAAAAATATAGACTTTAAAGCCAAGGGTTGACTTGGAGTCGTTTTGTGCCAATAAATGTTCAGCAGACGAAGCCCGAGGAAAGCTGCTCTCGTTTTGTCTGTTCAATGGCCTGTGATCTCTTGCCTGGCGCAGTAATTTGTGGCTGAAACCTCTCTAAGCAAGCGAGGGCACATTTTTTATTTTCACAATGTTATTTCAAAAATTATATGAAAATAATATTCAAATATTAAAAAAATTAATTTAAAAAAACATATTTTTTAAAATAAAAAATAATTTTAAAAGATAGCAGAAACAAAGTCTAGGATAGATCTAAGTTATGAGAATAAAATAATTCTATAAAAAATAAATTAAAATAAATTAAGAAGTCTTATTCTCAAACAACAAATATATCAAGTATTATTTAAAAAAATCAATTAAAATAAAGGCTTAAAAAACTAACCAAATTAATTTATTAAACCCGTAACCTAGGTTATAAAACTAAGATCACTCTGTAGAAAAAGCATTTATAAATTATAAAATTTGATTCATAATTAACTCCATGTTGAAGGATGAGATTTAAAAATAAAGTATTAAAAAACATAAAAAAAAAAGAGAGAGTAGTCCAAGTTAATTTGTTTAACTAATAGCTTGAGTCATGAGATAGAGAAAACATCATGTAAAAAAAATGGCTTGATTTAACCATCAAAATCTATAATTCTAGTCATGAGACTAAGCATAGAGAAAAAATTAAAATTAATTATAAGATTTAATTCTCAATCATCTTGTCAGATCCAAGTGTTGTACGATGTAATTTGAAAAAGTTCAATTAAAAAAGTAATATAAAAAATAAGTCGAATCAACATGATCTAATTTAACACTAGTACTTTGTCATATAACTGATATAATCTATTAAAAATAAACTAAAATAAATCGTGAAGCATGTTTATTAAAAAAACATAATATTAAATGATAAAATTGGAAAACAAATCAATTAAAAACACTCGAGTCAACCATGTTAGCTCGCCAAACTCACGATCTAGATTATAAGATAAAAACAACCCAATAAAAAACCAAACCCAATGTTTAACCATTATTAAAATGACAACACATTATTAAACCGAATCGACTCTCATTTTTAGCCATTATTAAATTGACAACACGCTCTACTCGACCCTCTTTTTTTGTTTCATAAAAGACCTGTGACCCGAGTTATAAAATTGTCGGTGTAATCATTATTAAAATGATTGTAAAGTTCAATTCTCAAACATTCAATCTTGAATGATAGATTTGATAAAATCAATTAAAAATATATAAAAAAAATAACTCAAGTCAAGCCATGTTAACTCGTTAAATGATTGTAAAGTTCAATTCTTAAACATTCGATGTTGAATGATAGATAGGATAAAATCAATTAAAAATATAAAAAAAGTAATCCGAGTCAAGTCATGTTAACCTTTTAAGTACCATCCATAGATTATCATGAGATTAAGACAATTCCATTAAAAAAAAAATAATGTTAGTCAAGTAATCTAATAAAAAGAAAAACAACAAATAGAAGTAGAAAATTAAAACATTGTTAAAAAAAATTATATCGGGGTTTCCACACAAGTTAGTGAATCGTGTAATGAATTGTATAATAACATGACTGGGTTTCCTAAAGCAATCATGTTGGCCTTTAATTTCTCTAATTTACTTGCCGACATGAAACGATAGCCGAGTAACAGTCAAAATAAAACGCAGAAATCAACGGAGTTTAAAGAGAAGCGTCGTACCGTGAAAATAAAGTTGTATCCATGCTTGAGAACTTCTAACAGCAAATGAGTTCTTCTCCACATCATCTTGATAAAACCTGGTGACATGTAGATCTTTTCTCCTTCAAATTGATCAGCACCTTCTGTTTCCAGTTTGTAACAGTTTAGCCTCTTGAACAAGCACCTCTCGTAAGCCGCTTGATCGACAGCAATTATCAGCAGATGATCGAGAAGTGGCCTGGTGTCCTCTCCGAGCCAAAAACTCTCGAGAAAAAGATCAAACATTGTCGTTTCAGCATCCACACTTTGCTCGACATAAGCTTTGTTAACAACAGCTATAATCACTGTTTTGTTTGGTGTCGAGGCTTTCTCCAGAGCCAATCCAAGCTCGTCTGCTGGAACCTTCAAATTTTCCATGTCCTGTGGCCAGAAACAATGAGTGATTTCTGCAGCGAAGCAAAAGCATATGAAACTACAGATGAACACTTACAGATTGTGAGCGAGATGAACAATTGTTATATAATCTCCGAGATGAGAACAAAAAAGGGCTTGAAATGGAGGCGGACCAGGTACAGAGGTAAAGGACACCAGCAAAGAGAATGGAGATGAGTGCTATGTGTCCAACAGAGATCTTCGACGAATCCATCTTGACCATGATGGGCTTCTTTTTTTTGTTTTTCTGATCAGAGACGATGAAAGTGTTGGTGTAACTTATCAAGGATCAGCCATGGTGGTTTATTGCAGACAGAGAGAGGAGGGAAAGGCCATGGTGAGCGTGGGGAGGTTGGGTATGCAGGGGAGACTGGCCTAGACCATGGAGCGCTCGGAATGGTTAGATATATAAGGTAGAATGGTCATTTACTTGCAAGGTAGAATGGTCATGCAACGTGTACACGAAACATAAGAGGGCCTTCAAATTCCAATCATAGTTTATCATGGTAAGCGAGCCAAAACAAGATACGGAATTCCAGATGTGAAAGTTCGGCTAGAAGGAAATAAAATAGGTAGACCCCAGTCTCAATAACCCACGTCGTTTCTTTATTTTCTTAATGGAATTTTCGGGTATTAATAACTTGAAAGTTGATGAATATGACCATTGACAATAAATATTAATATAAGTTCCATAATATCTTTTTTCATAAAGCAAAATCAATAATATTGAATTTAGTGATAAATAAATTTATATAAAAAATTAAAATCAATTATAAAATTTAATTCTCAATCAATACATTATTCAAAAAAATAAATAAAAACTAATTAAAAAATAATTTGAGTTAACTTGTCAAACGCGGGACCTAGTTTATGAGATCGAGTTGATCTCATGGAAAAAATTATGAGACTATAATAATAATCTCATAAAAGCAAAATAAAAAAATCTTGAGGACTATTTTAATGTACCCGTTGTTTAAGTTTAAGAGTTTAAAAAATCAATCTAAAAACAAGGTGCAATAAGAAAACATATAATTTGAGATATAAAACAAGATAATTTTATAGAACTTTAATTAAATTCCAAATTCTTCCTTATTTATTTTCTTAAGTATTAAATTTCGTATACTGTGTCAAATAAAAATATCAATTCAAACGGTTAAGTGAAGTTGAATGAATAATTATATATTGACAAGGTGTGTGTGTATATATATAGAGAGAGAGATTTAATATAAAAATTAAATTACAAACCATTAGACATATTGTATCCTAGTCGATGTCAGAGAAAAGAATGACAGGCTAATTAATTTCAACACAACGACAGATTTTGGAGTGTCTTGTTCGAGATGCAGGTCCCGAGCCATACAGCGCCCCCTAAATTAAAAGACATCAATTGTCGTCATTGACATTAAAATCATGCTAACGCACGTAAAGGCTCCACCCCCGGTTAAAATCACAGCAATAATCTATCTTATTGTTAGATAAATATTTATATTTTAAAATCTTTTAAGGGAACGAGACACTTGCCAGCTAGATTCGTCGGATTATAATTAGTTGATTGGGTCCAAAGTATTTATTTGACCTTTCATAAATATTAGAATAAATTAAAGATAAAGTGTTATTGAAGCCTAAGCAAAGGTTTCCACCCTATTTTTCTGCATGGAAGGCTATTCAACAGGCTCGTGTATGCATTGATTTAGGTACACGGCACAGACGAGTGCGTACCCGGCTTAGGGTTCGGCCATGTGTATTTTAAAATATCAGCACAGACGTTCGGTGGTGGCTAGGCTGTCTTTTACTTTGCTTTTATATATCTATGAGGTATTTTATATATGTGATTTGGTTTCCTAATTCAATATAATTGAGTTGAGAAACTCACCGACTAAATGGAAATTATTTATTTATTTATTTAGAAAATAAAACACAGTTTAATTAATGAAAATCTCATAACCATTTTAATCACTATGCTTCTTGTTTATCACTGTATTTTAAAAATATTTTTTATTTTTTATTAGATTTTTTTGTATTTTTAGATAATTTTCACGTGATAATTTTAAAAATAATTTTTTAAAATATCATTTTAATATAATTTTAAATAAAAAATATTTTTAAAAATAATCTCAATCAGACACACTGCATGTAAAATAGCATAGATTAATCATTGATTATAGATTAATCATCCACTTAAGAACATAATAAAGAAGTGCCAAAATCGCATTATTAGAGACGAGGTCCTGGGATCATTTCCACTCTACTTCCAAGGGTCACTATATACGAAGCATTGACCAGAGAAGTTTGATGAATATCTATGCTCTACGGTCATGTTTTGTTATATTTATATTTTATTTCCTATTTACTGAATAAAATATATAAATATTTATATTTAAACCAATATCCCAAGTTTGAAATTAAATTATTCTCCCTGATTTTATACAAAACCACTGTATAGAACTCTGATAATTGAAGAAAGCGTTGAAGTCAAATCATTGGAGAATGGTTAACGGGTTGACCTGGCAGGTCCATGCTACAAAGTGATTTAACTTTATAAATAAAGGCTGTAGACAGCATTTTATTTATTTATTTATTTTTGTATCTTTACTAAATTTACACTCTAATTCTAATATAAAATTCCGAAAAAGGGATTGAATTTGTGTTTAAGTAAAGTGATGTGAGAGTGTCAGTCGCTAGAAATTAAAATAATATGTTTTAAAAAATACTCCCCCGTCACAACATTAACGAGCAACGACACGACATTAGGAATACTCTTCTTCGCTTAAGGAGCCGAGTTTTCCTGATGTTCTTATTTTCCTCGAATAGTGTCTCTCTTGATTTCCTAGCCTAACTCGAGACATCTCATTTTCTCAAGTGTTGTCGGAGTGAAATATACTATTATGAGGTATATATTCTAATTGTTTGTAATATACTAGCTATGGTACCCGCGCCTCGTCGCGGCTGCAATCATATTTTTTATCACAAAAAATATTAATTATTTTTCATTTTTTTATTATAATATAAATTTGGACAAAATAATAAATTTGTGTAAAAATCTTGTGAAGTACAAATTTTCTATAAAATATATGAATTTTAAATGGATATAATTTTTTTTGTTTAATAGGTTTCAATGAAATAACCAGTATAAAATTATCATTATAAAAAAAGCAAGAAGATTCAGATATCTGAATTATTGAATACATTGTATTAAGATTAATTTATTCTATAATTCAATTTAAATTAAACACAACAAATAAAATATAAATTTTGAAAGAATCTGTATTAATGAAATAACAAAAATAAGTAGTTAATTTTCTATCTCCAAAAAAAAACATATAAATTGAAAATTCATCCCCACATTACTGTTATTATCATTACTACAACAATTAAAATTATTAAATTGACCTGAATAATTAAAAAAATATTTTTTCAAAAAATATAAAAAAATCACTAAAACAATCACTATTATTGTGCAAACAATAAAGTCATAAAATCATTTAATATGAAAATTAGATAAAAATAATAGATAACAAAAAAAATAGCAATATTAATTTTAAAATGATCACGAACATAAATTAAAATTTCAGAATTGAACTGAATAAAAATAAAATCTCAATAAAAAATAAAATGACAAAAATTCAAAATAAAAACCAAAAGTTTAAATGAATGAATATGAACAAAAAATAAACATTGTCAAGGAAAGATAAAAAAATAGAAAAGAAAAGAATCAATAAAAAATAAAAATTAAAAGAATAAGTGTCAAAATAAAATAAAAATATATAATTAATTTCAATTGAATGACAAAACTGCAACAAATCAAAATCTTGGAACAAAAAAACAATAAAGGAATTTCTAAAAATAAAAATATAGTGTAACCAATATAAATTAAAATTTCAGAACGGAAAGTAATAAAAATAAAATTCTCACAAAAAATAAAATGATAAAAATAAAATAAAATCTAAATATATAAATATGGACAAAATATAAATATTGTATAAAAAAACCAAAAGAATTAATACAAAAATAAAAGAATTATATATATGTGTGTATGTGTATGTGATGCATACAAAAACAAGGTACATGATGTTTTACTAACGCCGTTTATATTATAGGTAATAATATAAGAAAATATCCTAAATTTAATTTGCACCTTGTAAATATTCATTCACTTAACTTAAATTGTTATTGGCACCAGATAACTTTAAAAGGACGATAAACAATTTTTTTTAATTATATCAATAATTTAGCTGTAGTTAAATATTTTTTAGTCATTATGTAGATGTCTTACCGATGAAAATAATTTACACATTAAATGATTTATTTTATTTTTTATAAATACTTTCATTTATTAAAGATGGTATCATTTAAGAGGGAGTTTTTACTAAAAATACATATATTAAAAAGTAAGAAATTTACTAAAGTACTTGATTGGAACAATAAAAACGATGATGTATAAAAAAATAGTGTTAATTAAAATGAAAGTCAAAATATCAATAACGAATCGAGAGTAGATAAAATGTCATTAAATAATATAAAAATTAATGAAAGTAGTTGATTAAATTGATCAATGTCCTCGAAGAAAAAAATAAAAATTCATATCCTGAAAAATATATATACACTATTGATATTATCCGCAGTACACTGCCTCCCTCGGAGGTAAAGCAACAACTTCCTTCCCCCGTTTGCACTTTCCTTTTTTTGGCTTTGAGTTTTTACTGCATGTTTAACGTTCAAGAATGCATCTTTTATACTTGATTTTGCATGTACATGTCTGAATTTGAACAGCATGATTGTACTTTCTATTTTGGGTTTTTTAAGATTTAGGGTATGTTTGATACTATGATTACTGTTATGATTGAAGTTAAAAAAATAGTTTCATGAAATATGTTTTTGGGATGTTATTTTGAGTTGAAGGAGGATCAATAAAGCCTGAGATTATATATATATATATATATATATATATATATATAGAATTTCTTCATTATTTGTGAAACGCATTCAGCCAAAATTCTATATTCTTATATATATATATATATATATATATATATATATATCCAAAAATTTCTTCATTATTTGTGAAACGCATTCAGCCAAAATTCTATATTCTTAGCTCACAGGCAGACTTCTTTATACAGGCTAGGAAGATTTTGGCTCGGACAAGAGCATTTTGATGTCTACAAGGAATGCAAGAGCTTAATACTCATGTTAGAAAACAGGTTCAACAAATAAATACATGAAATGATGGGAGGGTTGTATTTTCTTCTGTATATCAAACTTTCCTAATATATATACATTATTTTTATTTTATATTTTTTGTCTTAACAGAGAGAAGCTCGGCCGCTCCTTCTTTTCATGAAATCTGCTGTGGTGATCCTACGGATGATCTTATAGGAAATCATGCCTAGCTCTGTAAGTTGATGGACTCCACTTATAATCATCAAACTGTGTCGGGGAATAGAGAGTTAATGTGCTTGTGTATAATTGCTGCATGTGTGTCGTAAGGCTATGAAATATTGGGAATCTCAGTGAGCAATAACCGAGATAAACGACGACCAAGCATTAAATCCAAAGAACGCTTGCAGTATGCATGTCCTGAAAGCAAATTTATTTGACAAAACTGTAGAAATATAGCCTATTGTCAATATAGCAGTTTATTGTTATAATAGGATAATTGATTTTTTCTGGTAGTTTAAACATATATTGTATTCTAGCTAAAATTGTATTGTAATAATTTTCGATATAATTCCCCTATTGAAACAGCTAAATTATTTTTGAATATACTGAAATTATTTGTGTTTCAAACTCTTATATGATATCATAGTAAATATCGATTTTTTTGAATCGTATTGCTAATTATTATTTTTCTTGTTCAAAACCCATAAATTAATCTCTATAGTCGTTTATCTACTATTAATGTTCATCAAACCCGGAAATTGATTGCTACAGTACATCCACCTGAATTCTAGCAGGTCATCCGTCCGTGCGTGTTCATCCGTCTGTGCGACGCCCTTATGAAGTCCCTCGATGTTCATCCTCTTCCTCAAGTTCTTAAATACAGAATCAAAATCAGCCCATCTCCGGCAAACATACCTAACAAACACGGATCCATCTTAGACACAGACACAGACACAAACCCAAAAATTCACCAAAATCCATGCAAACAAATGCATAAACCCATAAATTCACCAAAATTCATGCAAACACAGACCCACCAAGATCCATCCCTGACAAATATACCTCTTCAGTTTAAAAAAATTCACCAAATTCAGCACACAAACACCACAAACCTAGACCCTAGAAACCCAAAAATCAACCTGTACACTAGAGACCTAACAAGCCCATCTCCGACAACAAACCCATCTAGCCCCAAACATCAACAGAAAACCTAGCTCCGACAATAATGGAAATTACCTCCACTCCAAGTTCGGCGACGCAAATTGTTGTTCACCAAGACAACTCTCCACTCCCTACAGGCATTATGCTGGACGAAACTAATTATTCACTATGGTCACAGCTCATGGAAATAAGAATCAGAGCTCGTAACAAAGTTGGATAACTTACTAGATATAAAATAAAACCCAAACTTGGAGACCCGAGATTGGAAGTGTGGATTACCGAGAACCATCATGTGAAGAGTTGGCTCATCAACTCCATGAACCCAATATTGATGCAGTGGTTCATACGCCTTCCCACGGCCAAGGAAATCTGGGAGACCGTGGCTTGGACCTTCTACGACGACGTCGATGAGACCTGTATTTTCAAACTAAATCAAAGGTCCTTCACTATTAAATAGAGTGGTCGTCCGATACCCACATACTACAATGAGTTGGTGTCAATCTTCCAAGAAATCAATTGCCAAAATCTGCCACAGGCTGGAATCATTGAAGGTGTGCTCTACCTTCACTCAGTCATAACAATTCAGGTACATATTTTTCTCAATGGACTCGACCATATCTTCAAGTAGATCCGTGACAAGATTTTAAGAAAATATCCAAATGTGGATCTAGAAGGAGCATTCACTTGCGCCCGACGATAGCTTTAGCAGAAATAGACCATGACCGTCAAGGGTTCTCCACTGGTTTCCAAGAGTATGGTGATGTTTACAAGAAAACATAGATCGGTGGGGAGCACAAAAAAAATAGAAAAATGGTGAATCCAGGGGTATAAGAAAACTTGTGGGTTGTTATGTACTCATTGTGGTGAACCAGATCACTCAAAATAAAGATGTTACGAAATTATTGCCTACCCTAACTAGTGGTATTTTAAGAAAAAACCTCGAAAATATATCGGAAAACTATGATAAATTTTACAGAAACTAAACAAGTACAACCAACGCCGAATGTTGTTCATCCGTGCATAATTGGTATTCCCCTAGATTATTGAAACAGACGCATCTAATTATATGCTCAGGGACTCTCGTAATTTAAATTTTTTGAAACTCTCCTCTTGCTCAGTTATTTGCATAGCTAATGATAGCATCTTCTCTATTGCAGGGGAATGGTCTATAACCTTGATCGATTCTCTAACTCCAGATATTGTTCTCTTTGTTCCATCCCTTGAACACAATCTCTTGTTAGTTAGTCAAATTATTTTAACCTTGCATGCACTGTAACTTTTTAGTTTGGTTGGAGATTGACATCATTATCTATTTCAACCTTTCTTTGAAATTATCTCAATTTCATATATTGTATTATAAATTCATCAAATTCACCAAGGTTGACTTCTTTTTTGCATTTTTTTTTATCAATTTTAACTATTTTTTCAATATTTCCCCTCAATATTAGGTTGGTTTGAGAGTTCACTTTTGTGATTTTATCCAATTTGTTTTTACATAAGGTTTGTCGCACGTCGCCACGCGGCGTCCCGGAGGGATCCTGGCTCTCATAGTGGATTTGAGGAGTCGCCTCCTAGCTGTTGAGGGTCACTAGAAACACCCGATTTGTACTGGTTTGCTCAGAGAATCGAGGGTAAGGGACTGCTTGCGTAAAGAGAATATATTAGCACTCCTTGTACGCCTTACCTGAGGCAAGCTGCATCGTCTACTTTGATGTGATTTTAAATGCTTCAATAGGTTGTATTTATTCACATAAAATGTTACGATAAAAAATGAAATCGATCACCGTTTAGAAAAATCATGTGAATTTTATTTATTATTATCATCTCCACTGAATATTTTGGATACTAACCCCATAGAGTTTATTTATCCAAACACCAAAAGTAAATAATAGCGTATTATCCCCACGAATATTTGGGATAAAATTTATTTATCCAAACACCGAACAGATGAATAATAGCATACTATTTCCCGAATATTTTGGATTTTTTAACCCCTTAAGATTTATTTATCCTAATACTTGATGAGTGAATAGTAAATTCCCAAAAATAAGATTTTTATATTTTTGAAACATTGGGCATTTGCAAAGAAAACACATTTTTTCTTTTTATCAAAACAAACATAAAATTGAATGAACACACACCCAACACCACACACCCGCATTCTCTTTTTTCTTTTTCATTATATTCTTACAAATAAAATAAAACTCACACACACATTGTATTTTTTATTACATTTTCAAATAACAATTAAAAATACAATAAATTCCAATAAAAACATGAACATAAAAGGAAGATTACAAAAAAACCAACCTCGGAACAATTCCGACAAGTGGCGTGCGTCTGGAGGCAATGGTGGCGCTGCTCGCTAACGCCTCCACCGTCACCGGCATGAGCATGAGAGGAAGATGAGGAGACATTGTATGTGGAGAGGAAGTGAGATCATGGTCAAGCCGAGTTATTCGCCGGAGAAGAAAAAGAGTGATCGTGGGTAAGGAAAGAGTGAGGGCTGCATCACGGATGGAGGCAGAGAAGAGGAGAGGAGATGATGTTGTCGAAGGGGAGAAGAAGGGAAATGAAATGAGGAGAGAACGGGAGAAGAAAGTGGTCGGTGGTCCGTTGGCCGGAAGGGAAGGAGAGTGAGGTCGGCCGGAGGAGAGGATGTAAGGAAAATGTGGGGGTTGCAGCTGCCTCTAAGGGTTGGTGGCTGCAGCCTCAAATTGGAAGAGATTAGGATTTTTTAGGGTTTTTGATGTTTCTCCTTTTTTGTATTTTTCTAGGTAATTCGGGTTAATTTCGGGGTCTTGGTTGGGGTCCTTGTTTAGGGCATTTTTCTCTCTATTTATAGAGGGAAATTTGCCCTCTATTTTTCACTTTGATCCTTGATTCCAAATATTTGCAATTTAATTCCTAATTTCGCGCAATTGGATTGGAAAAATATAATTCGGTCCTCGAAAACTTAAAACTTCTCAATTGAACCCAAATTAAACTCAAGCATTTGATTTTTTTTATCAATTAAGCCCTTAATTAATTTGACAAGACCAATTTAAAGTATAATTAAGTCCTTGCACTTAATTAAATCCTTCAATTGGACCCTAAATTAATTCCCAAGTATAATTACACTTTTTGGTCGATGATTAAATCAAATCAACCCGTAAAAATATAATTATATTGCTCGACTTAATTTTTACACAGATTTATCCAATGATATATTATTTTTCCTTAAATCTGTATTTTTCTCTATTTTTTTGGGACAAAAGAGATACAATTAGACTCTTGAAAACAACCAAAATTTGCACATTGATTTTTCTAACAACCCCGACTTCTTTTACTTTATTTTTGTTATTTTTGGTATATTTTGGGGAGTCACCCAGAAATTGGGTGATGACAAGGTTCATGATCTCACAAGTAGGTAATGGCTTTAATGTTCTTTATTTTTTTCTTTATTTTTCTTAATAAAACTTATTGTCATTCAATTGTATTTATTAGGAATTGAGGTCTAGGGTTTTTTCATTTTTGCTTTCATTTTTTGAATTATTTCCTATATAATTCCCCTACTATACTAAATCATTTTTGAATATATTGAAATTAATTGTATTTCAAATTCTTACAAAAAAATGTAAGAATTGTCTTAATTTCCGCACATAAGTTGGTCAAAGCTTGAATGTCTAGGAACTCTTATGATATGGAGGCTAATGCGGTCCCCAGGATGCACATCCAACCTGAATTGTGGGGAATGATAGTACGCTAGTGAGATGAGAAGGTAAACTTTGATAGGATGAGTAATAAAATAACTTTCATCATTTATGCCATGCAAAGTGTTGACCTGCACATATGCAAGCTTGAGAGCTTTTCTGTGATACCAGTGGCGTCGTGTCCAGAAAAGTACATAGATAACCTTTATCATTTTATTTTTTTTGTCATTAAACTTTTTCCTTCAATTTCATCATTTATGATATCATGTTTTTTTTAATATGAATGTTAGTCTGGTTTACATACACCTCAATTAATTCCACGGATTCTGGAATAAACATCCAATTATCAGCTTCTAGTGATCTGAGTATTGTGAGACTCGAGCTGATAACCTTTAAAAAGTAAATCTAGAATCCAATTAGTGAGGCGCACATCAGGATTCATGTTTTTCTTTTTGTTTGATTTGGATCATCTAGAAAGTTTTGATTTTTGAGAGGTGTTCGGTGATGAATTAGCCTTCATTTTAATTTGTGAAATCAAAATTTAATGGGGTTGAAAATCAAAACATGCCTGGTTTAGATTTGGGCACCGAAAACTTCATTTTGATCATTGAAATTTTAGTTTTCTTTTTTCTTGGTCCCTATTGTTTTTGAGATTCAAGTTTCGATACCAACTTCATTTTTTTCACATTTTGCCATTGGATATCGAGATAAATGAGAGAAAGTCAACAAAAAATTTTATAGAGAAAAAAATATTTGTCGAACGGCAAAAAAGAGTTAATATTTGGAGTTCAAAAGCTTTAACCACAATTATCACCTACAGCAATCAAATGTCTAGTAGGCAACATGCCTGGAAAAAAATTCAGACATGGACTTGGGCTCTTATATTAGAGCCCAAGTGTATAGGCCTGGCCTGTTATGCCACCAATGTTTAGCCTAGCATTTTAACTAGCTAGTTACTCCGAGTTAATTTCTTTCTTCAATTTCCATATCTCCAATTGTTTTTTTTCCAGGAACATGTCTACTTTAGATGGCACAAGCAGGATCCCCTCACCGGTTGAAATGCACAACTATCTGCTCAGAACAGAAATATTAAAAACCATGAAGTTTTTCCATGAATTCCTTGAGCCCGGAATCCCAATGAACCCTCTAGACATGACACCTGGAAGAGCCCCCTCTCCCCAGCTTTAAGAAAACTTCATCTTCTTTGATGTAATGGCTCCCAAAACAGGCTCTTGAGATAACATTGCTGATAAGCTTCTGATCATGTTCGCCATGCATCCTCCACTTTCAATTCTGCTCTCCCAGGATCTTAGCATTGTGGTGGGAGAGTCCACCGTGAGGCTCACCATGCTCTGGAAGAAAGATCATTTGTATAATGCTCAGCTCACCAACTTGAAATGAAAATAAAAAGGATAGATATTTACCTTGACTAAGCTTATCAATGTAAAATCCAGGAGCAACTGTCTTCCTCTGATGCCCCCAAATTGGGTCATTTGTCCTGGAAAATACTCTGTTCAAGCTATGGTCCACGATGTTCGGATAGACAAGGGTTTCCTTGGATCAAGATGTGCATAACGCTGTCCTTTTCCACCTGGTCCTGCACCGATTAGCATTGTAAAAGCATTAAAAAGGTTTTCTGTGAAAGAAATGCAAGAGGTTGCAGAAGGAGAAAGGAAAAAGAAATAGTTAGAAATTAGAGGGTGCAGGCCATCATTAAGTTTTCTTTTTCTTTTTCTGCATGTATCTTTCTCATTCCACCTGTTTTGATTAAATTACAAAGAGAAAGAAGATGTTACACACACACACACACACACACACAACAGGCTGGAGAGGTAGAGGAAATGATAGAAAATCCCTGACTAATTCCAGCTGAAATAATGGAAATACAATAAGGAATAAAACGGTAAAACAATTTATCCTTTCTTCCAACAATTTTAAATCTTCCATATTCTTTAAGATTAATGGAAATAATCGAATATGATAGTGCAATGCTAACTCATCCCAAATCAATTTCAGTTTCCAATCGTAGATATTGACCAAATCATTCCCTTGACTCAAGTTAGCTAAAGCCCTTTTTAGTTGAAAGATTCGTGGTCTATTTTGCCGAGCAAGTCTCCCACGGAGCTCATTCCAAACCTCATATGCATTATCGACAAGGACAAAGAGGGATTTCACTGAAGGGCTTACAGATGCGAATCCAAGAAACAATCATATCGTTGCTCTCTCTCGAGCTTTCAGAAGAGGATCGTCGGGATCTGAGGTGTTATATCTAGCATTTCATAATATACAGAAATTGTATTCATGTTGAATTATCAAGAACGAGTAAACTGCATAAACTATAAAACGGAAGCGTATCTGAATCCATATCCAGAAGTCGTACGGATGGCCTTCCAGATTAACAAGTTCTGCTTTTGAAAGCCCTTTGATCTCTCTACCTTAACCTTGGTTTTCTCTCTGATAATGGGATGTCAGAGTGAGAAAATATTGAACTTATAATCTGGGGACCATGACCCCATATTTATAGGCAACCAAGTGCCTTTTTGGTATTTATATTTTAGTCCATCACTAAAATAGAAATAACCCCGTAATCTCTACACATTAAAGTTCCACACCCTATTAGATACATCAAAACTCAATTGCCTAAAAATACTTAACAGATCATTTTAATTAAACTTTACTTTATTTGACAGTCTACAAACACATAATTATTTTCATATAAGCCCAACGTTGGATTAATGATCCAACATGAGGGTCTTATGATACTGCCATCAACAAAACCGAGCTTTCTATATAAATATATATAAATCTCATTCCACCTGTTTTGATCAAGTTAAAAAGAGAAAGAAGAGGTCATCTATACGTACATCAGGACTACTAACTAATTCATATTGAGAAATCATTGTAGCATTTTTAGATTTCTCTCACACTGATCAGTATGGATTGAAATAATGGTTTTTGTTTTGTTTGGTCCTTATACTTTTGTTTTTACATAATTGAGATCAAATTAGCATTTAATTGCATATGTTTTTTTTTTTTTTTTTGGAAAGAAGGGTTTGATTGAAAGTCAAAGGACTAAAACAAAAGAAAAAAAAACAGTAAAATAAATAGCCCCTTTGAATTTTCTTTAAAAAGTGTATTTGATCCTCCATCCTTTTCCAATATAAAGGTGATCAACCCCTTTGAGTTATTTTTAGGGGTTTTGAGGTCAAGAGAGAATTTATCAAGCTAAGGGTGTTTTCTAAGTTCTATAGGTCAGTATGGGTTTTTAAGCCAGGAAAACCAAGACCTTATTTTCTATGCGACCTTTAGTCGAATTTTGCATGAAGCACACGATGCATTTACCTATTGTCACAAACAACACATCATCTGCAATACTCTTTAAAAAAATGGCGTGAGGGAAGCATAAGTGCACGAACTAGATTGAAAGTCCCACATGCCATGGCCATTTTATTTAATGCCTAAGCTGGTTGGGCCACCAAGCCAATATGTTCAGGCTATTCGTTTTTTGCTATTTTTATATTTGGGTAAAAAATTGATAAAACAATATTAAATCCAATTGAGTCTATGTGTAGGATGGCAAGTTTAACAGGTAAATTTGTAGTATCTAGGCTATTGTTTTTGGTTTAATGCGTTTCTAACCCTTGATTTAATCTATGTGTGCACGTGTGTGTAATTTCATCATTTATTGTAAATGATTTTCTTTTATTTAAATCAAATTCAATTGAGTCTATGTGTCGGATGACAAGTTTAGCAAGTAAATTTGTAGTATCTAGGCTATTGTTTTTTATTTAATGTGTTTTCTAACCCTTGATTTAATCTCTCTGTGTGTGTGTAATTTCATCATTTATAATAATTGATTTTCTTTTATTTAAATCAAACATAACATGATGCAATTTGATCTTATGTTATCAATAATATACTTTTACTATCTTGACATCAAATGTCTATCTTGACTTTTTTTACTTTTAAAAAATATTTAATACAAACAAATTATCATGCAATTTATGGCCATATAATTAAATAAAAAATAATCATTAAGATAAATAAAAATAAATCTAATGATATGCATGACTTGTATTGCTAGTTTGCTTGATTAACTTGAGTTCAATTATGTTTGTTTTTTTTATTAAATTATATTTGTATTGATTTTATCATTTAATACGTAGTTAATTTGATATTGAACTTTCCAGTTTGTTTTTTTAGGATCATCCATGTGAACTTTGTGGGTGACTTAGATTATCCTATATAGGTCAAACAATATTAAATAAAAATATTATTCAATTTATGGTTTAAATCTATATTTTTTAGAAAACACATTGTTAATGACTAGACATTGTTTTTTCACTTTAAGAAAATAATGTTTTGACTCGCAGTGTAGCACATGCTAATGGACTAGTCATAATGTATATGTATTTTCTTGTTTGTTTATTCTCAAAAAAGAACAATTACTTCATAATATTTTTCTTAAATAAATCAAGATTTATTATCTAGATTATTTTTTATCAATTAAACCCTTAATCTTTTTATTCTATACTCCATTTCTTGCTTTCTTTGCTTTCAATGTCACTATTTTGTTTTCAATTTCATTCTTAGGTGTCTTTTAATAGTCATTTGAGTTACTTTTAGACTTGTGAAACTAATTTTATCATATTGGAGTCATTTTTATATGATTTAATTTTAAACCCAAGTCACACAAAAAGTATGGTTTAGATTTTAAAAAAAAGTCAATTTCATCCCAAAATTTTTTGTGATTGAGTTGTTTTTAGACTGGTCATGTCAATTGAGCTATATTATAACAATGTCCACATGATTTAAATTTGAATAAGATATAAAAATGAGATCGAGAAGTTTTAATGTTGACCCGTTAAATCGAGTTTAATAGCAATATCAAATAATCATTTACAATTTGATTTTTTTTCAATTAAATAAATAATTTTGATCAAGAATTAAAACTAAATCATTTAATAACATTGAGGTTGATGCCCGAATCCTAATAGTCAAAATATTTGTACATTTACTCGATTAATATTCAACTCTTTAAATTTCTTTCATAGTAAACATTAAAGTGTAAATTACTAATGCATCATTGCACTATTTTTTTACATGAAATGTTTTTCTCAATTTAATTTTTATCACTTAGTTTGTACCAAAGTTATGCATCTCAATGTCTTTCTAGATTATATCCCAAAACATAAGTATATAATTAAAAGGCATGAGTATTTTATTGTGCATGACCTCATTGTTTATCCTTTTACATATTATTATGGATAGGTTGTAAGTTTTTTTTTTATTTGGTTCTCAAATGTTTTTAGGTGATTTAGTCCTATTTCAAGATCATTTGATTCAAATAGGAGAGACATGCTATAAGTTGTGAAAAACACATATTTTAGTTCTCGAACTTGAAGAATAACACATATTATACAATTTTTATATCTCAATATTTTTTAAATTCAATTTTTATATATATAATTTTTTTTCCTTTGTTGAGAGAGGAGAAAGAGAAAAAGGTCATTGAATTCCATAAGTAGAGAAAAAAAATATTTTATTTTGATTTAAGTCACCAAAATGAATAATACTGGTGTTATATTTTTTTTTATGATAAGAGTTCATATGGGATTTTTTTTATCTTTAAATTTTATGAAAAAACAAATTTAAACTTGGGTTTGAATTTGAGTTTTGAAATGGTCTTTTGATTTTTTTGGGACCATGGATAAGTTTAGGTTTATCGTGATTCTCAAGATGTTTTATATATGTTTTGGGTAAAATATAATTTGAAAAATGAGTTTTATTTTTAGGTATTGTTAATTATTATTTATTTATTAGAAAATAGAGTTTTCAATTTATATAATCACACATATATAATTATTTTTATTAAACTAAAAAAAATTATTCTAAAAATCTTTATATATAATTGTTTGTATAAAAAATAAAAATACTTCACCTGTGAGAACGCACGAGTGTAACTATTGGTGCTACCTAACACGTGTGAAAGCAACTCAACTTCATACATTGGGCTCGATTTTCTCATTGCAGAAACTATATCTCATCATGACGGGCTAGATCTAGTGTTCTTCCCTTTGTATCCTTTAAGCCCAACAAAATAAAGAATAATACAGAGAAAGAGATAGGATGAAAAAATCTCAGAAAAAAAACAAATCCTCAAAAAATAAAAAACAAAATGGAATGACAAGAAAAAACAAGGGGGGAGAGAGAGAGAGAGAGGGAGGGGATAGAGAGAGGGAGCGTTCTCGCGTGAATCTCCTTCCTTTCTCCTCTTAAAAAAAATAAAAAAATAAAAAACCCTAGCTCTCTCCGTTCCCACCTTTCTCTTCAATCCAACCCTAATTTTTCAAATTCATCTTGAATTGTCAAATCCTTCTGAACCCCATAATTCTGAAAAAATCCAGGGTTTCTTCCCACCATGTTATCCCTCAAAGCTTGAAACTTTACTAAAAAAGATAGAAACCTTAGGGTTTTGAAACTGATAGAGAGAAGAATCATGTACAAAGATCGAGGCGGGTTTGGTGGAGGGTCATCAAGATCGGAGATTGTAGGAGGACCGCTTGATCGAAAGCGTATAAATGATGCGCTAGATAAACATCTAGAGAAGTCCTCTCCATCAACTTCGAGAGGATTGAATAATAATAGTAAGGATAAGGAGAGATTGTCTGTCCCTTCTACTTCTACCGGAAAATCATTACAGCACCATCAGCAGCAGCTTGATCATCATCGTGCTGATTCTCGCGCCCCTTCGCTTTCCAAAAACAAATGCTCTGATGGTACTAGTGATTTCTCTTGGTTCTTTTTCCTCGGCGTGATTTTTTGTCATTGTTTTTGTGCGTTTGAGATCTAAGTTTTTGTTTATCATTTTGTTTTGTGTTTTCCGGGATTGATTAACTATCTCTATTTTTAGGGATTTTGTTTTCTGTGGAAGTCGTGGACAATTATTTGAAGGTGAATGTGTGTTATGGCATCTGGGATTTTCTGGGAAGTTTTTTATTTTATTTTTGGAAGTTTGGTTTTTATCTGCTCGCTTTGGAGTAGTGTGGCTCGTGTGTATGCTGGTCTTTTAGCTATAGTTTTCTTCTAATTTCTGGTGTTTATGTCTTATGGTCTGTTTTTGAGCTTATTTTGTGTAGTGGATATGGTATGATTTTGGTTATGGTTAAGGGGTGGTATACTATTTACTTTTTTGCTCACTCTTCGTTGTGCTTGCATTCGTCTAATATGAATATTGTTGTCTGAGCGTGATGAGTCTTACTACATTATGACCCAAGCCTCGGTAAAAGCCACTGGGTTCTCCATTACCCAAGCCTCCGTAATCTAGACATATACTTGACATTTTCTAGCTTGATGTATGCGTACCGTATAAGTTGCATTTTAGTGGAAAATGGATCCTGGTTTGGTAGTTATTCGGTGTACTACTAATCTACTGTTTATTATTGCATGTGATGGTATATAGAGAGTCCTTTACAACTAAGAATAATGGGTGACTATTTAAGTGCCCTTCTTTTTTGTACTCTTTTCATGTGTGGTATTGCAGTGGTAGGAGAAAATAATGTTTGAATCTATTACATTTGGATTCCTTAAGATGATTCGGCTACTAGGATTCTATGCTAATTTGGCTGTTCTTATTGTTGTTTTTGATCGAGGCCCTTGGGACTTGCTTTATTTGCTTTTCCCTCTATGCACTTAATTATTTATGTAAGGTATTAACAATCATCTGCTATGAGGTCCTTATTTTGATGAACTGCAGAGGAATCCGAGACAGACAGTGAGGAGTCAGATGTTAGTGGTTCTGATGGAGATGACACATCTTGGATCTCGTGGTTTTGCAATTTGAGAGGAAATGAATTTTTCTGTGAAGTTGATGATGAGTACATTCAAGACGATTTTAATCTTTGTGGACTGAGCAGTCAAGTTCCATACTATGATTATGCACTTGATCTTATATTGGATGTTGAATCTTCACATGGTAAGCAATTCCCTGTTGTAAATAGGACTATGGGTTGTCTGTAATTTATGCTTATTTGTTGAAATTCCAGGCTGAACTTTTGGCAAGTGTGTTTTCTCCCCTCATGCTTTCTACTTAGAATCCAATTCATTTGTTATGTGTTATCTGTTGCTTGGTAATTTTTTAAGTTGAACTTTCACATGGCCTCCATCTAGGCACGGGAAAGCTGCCTTTTGTATTCTTTTGAAACCTATCTCTGATTAGTGTTTACTTTATATTGGAAATATCTTTTTTCTGCACATTATAACAGTGAATTTGAAAATATGTTTTATGAAAACTTGAAAGAGTGAATTTTCTTGCAAAGCTTAACTTTTCCCATATGAATGATTCTTCATCATCTTTGTAGTGGTCTTAACATATACTATTTTGTGACTCTGCTCTTTGTCCTTGGATGGTGTGTGCCTGATCTTCAAACAAGTGATTGAGTAATTTAAGAAGTCCTGGCCTCTTAGGGCTAATGGTGTAAAAAAGACATTGCTTCAAACAAATCTTCATGTGGTTAATGAAGGTTAAGAGCCTGAGAAGTCCTCTTTAGGTGGTCATATTTTCTGATATTCTTGAAATAAAAAAGAAGTAGAGGTTCTTAGCTTGGTTAAATTTTCTCACACTAACAAATCCATTATTTCAGTGTGGCCCCTGTGCATCTTATTGTGAATTGTATGCTGGTGTGAAGTTTCTTTGCATTTGCACATTCTCAGGTGATATGTTCACTGAAGAACAGAATGAGTTGGTGGAATCTGCAGCAGAGATGCTTTACGGTCTTATTCATGTGCGTTACATACTTACTAGCAAGGGGATGTCTGCTATGGTAATATTATTCAATGCTGCTTCTGTTGTTTCCTTCCTTTATCTGTTTGTCATCCTGTCTTAATTGGTTATTAAATGTTGTTTTGGAAACTTCTACAGTTGGAGAAGTACAAAAACTACGACTTTGGGAGATGTCCGCGAGTTTATTGCTGTGGACAGCCCTGCCTGCCAGTTGGTCAATCAGACATTCCTCGTTCAAGTACCGTCAAAATCTACTGTCCAAAATGTGAAGACATCTATTACCCTCGATCCAAGTATCAAGGCAGTATCCTTTTTTAACATGAATCATTGGCTACTTGATGTCATTGCATATAATTGGAATCTTCTCATGCCTTGTGCTGTATATTTAAAGATTTTAATTCATATGCTCATGTTTTTTACTGACATGAAAATTCCCATTTCTTTAGACAAATTAAAGTTTGACATCAGAACATCATTCTTATGAATCTGTTATAACTTTTAACTTTTGGACTGAACATGTAGGCCATGTGCTGGAGTACATTATGTTTGTGATATGAGATACCTGGGCAGTTAGGTTTAACTATGAGCTTAATTTTTCGCTGCATAGTTTCTATGGCTTTATGTCAGTGTGTACATATTTAAAGTTACACTCTTTTGTTTCTATACAAAAAATTCTTTGACATTGCCTAGACATTGATGGAGCTTATTTTGGAACAACATTTCCTCACCTATTTTTGATGTCATATGGGCACTTAAAGCCACAAAAGGCAACACAGAGTTATGTCCCAAGAGTTTTTGGCTTCAAACTCCACAAGCCTGGACACTGAGTTGCAAGCTACATGCGATTCGTTTGAGGTCTCCCATCGATGACAGCTCGTTCTTTGCCTTGCGTGTTTGTTGAAAGTAGGACCGACTCTTAAAAATCAAGGTGAGGGTGCAGCAGTTCCACAATGGTACAATTAATTTCAAATGAATGTTTAAACTGCGCTATGGGCTATTTAGTTGACCTGCCTTAAATTTTATCTATGTATTTAACAGAGCGTTTGTAAGATCTTTTTTGTTTTCATGGACTTGAGAATTAAGTTTTTTTTGTTTGTTTGGTGGTTGTTGATGGAGCTCCCGTATCGTCCTTCTCCTTTTTTTTATGATCATCGTGCCTTCCTTTTACAGCTCATGGTAGCTCTTTCAGATTTAATCCACTGCAGACCTCACTGTGGAAGAATGAATACTTTAAATTCCTGCCAGTCTAATCTGATTGTATCGTGATAAAAGAGAAACAGAGGGAAGGGACCTTTTCTACTAACAAGAAGCATTTAATGTAGAGCATTATTTCTGAAAATTTGTCATGATAAGGACTTGACCTGTGGAATTTAAATCCAGTTTCTGAAACCATTTCACTCTCTATTACTCACACAAGTTGCTCACCTGCACTTTCCACCAGGTGTTTTTCTGGGATTGCATTTTGCATTTCCAGTCGTCCAAGATAAAATAAAGGGCAAATCTCGAAAATGCCTTTTTAACAATTTGATTAACCATTTAACTTCAAACAATTTTTTGTACTAATTTTATTTTCGAAAACACAAAAATTGATTTCTCGAGAAATGTCTTTTTGTTTAGAGTTCTTGACAAAATTACACCAAGTTCCCTGATAAACATCATATTTTGAAGGAAAAAAGGGTACAGTTTGAAAGGAATCTATGATCAATTATGGAAAGAAATACTTAATTAAGGGATAAAATAGATATAAAAATTTGTTGGATGGTTAGATTGGTATTGGCAATATATATCAAAACATTCCCTCGTGTAGTTTGTCTAAGAAATTTGTCGTGAAACCTTTCTCTGATGACATAAAATATTGTGGAACTCTTCTTCTATCCCTCCCTCTCTCATCTGATGAAGTTTCGGGCAGTAATAATTATTCGATGGTGGAGCTTTTTTCACTTTAAGATGCATGTGGAAATCTACTTTTAAGGCCTTCTTTACGGCTTACTTTTCAACTCTCCTGACACCCATCACCATCTTGTAATTAATAAAAAAAATTGTCCCGGTTAATTGTAATCAGTATATGCTAATTAACTAATTAATCAATGTGCATGCGTCCTTAAGGCATGCAAGTATTGCTCAACCATGAAATAAGAAATCAAGGCTCAACCATGTGGTGTTGAAGATGGATTTGTAAGCTTTTGCTGTGCAGGGGCTTTCGTGGCATTTGATCCCCTGCTTCGAGAATTTTGGTGTTCTTGCTTGTAATTTCCTGTTCCTGAATTGCTGCTTCCATCCTTGAAAATTGGAAGCATCTTATATCTCAAGTGAAATGAAATGCTAAAAACAGCACGCGCGCGCGCACACACACAGAAGAGAGAGAGAGAGGTACCTTAGCAAGGTGGGGCTGGCCATATTCCACTTGGACATTGAGATCACTTGCTAAAAATTGTAAACATGAATATATAATAAATATTTCATCTGATAGTAGCCTTTTGGATTAATCCTCTCGCAGCTTCAGGCTCAGATGGGGGAAATTCTCTAGCTAGATCTACTACTACTGTTTGTTTTTTCTACATATATGGTGGATAATTAAGTATCTTATCGTCGAACTATTCGACAAAACCATGAAAAGTGGTGATATCTATCGTGACAATGGATTGGATTCAAAGGGAACTTTAATGGAAATGTTTTTTTAAATCCCAGCTATAAAATTAAAAAAAAAATCTGCCAATTATATCTCGTGTTATGATTTAAAAAAGGTATTCTGGGATCAAATAAATAAAGAACAGATGTAAGAATCTCATTTGGGTTTTTGTTTACTAATATATACATGACACCAATTCATTCCAGACACGTAGAGGTTTTCGCTGTCGTGAACGAATTAGCATTGTTAAGTGAATATTTGAAAGCGTGGATAAAGTTTTTTTTTATAGTGTTTTTTGTTTAGAAATATATTAAAATAATATATTTTTATTTTTTAAAATTATTTTTTATTTCAACACATGAAAATATAAAAATACTAAAAAAAATTAATTTACTTTTTTATTTCAAATTGTCTCAAAATTATTTATGAAACGAAGTATCAAAAACAGTATCTAAATTTATCTTTATCGACTAACTCTATTATTGTTCATAATAAATTAAGTTAAGTGCAATAAAAGCAAGCAATTACGGAAAGAGCTCCCATTAAAATATTATTTTTGGCAATTGGACGCACATTCTTGGGGAGAAAAAGGCCTCGTGGATGCTATTTCATGCTCATGAGTCTTGCCTTTTGAAATTATTGCTCGTTCGATTCTATATATATATATGCTAATCTACCGTGCAACCTCACGTGACATGCTTGGCTGCCACGTGCAAATACTGGGGAGGGGGGATTAAAAATAATAATAATAATTAGGCACCATAATAATAAGGTAATTTAGGGGAAATTAAATTAAAATAAATGAAGCTGTTGTTCTAAAAGGCTAACATCTCTCACCTGACACACCTCCTCAATTCACTCTCCCTCTCCCAACCCCTAAAAATAAGACCGAGAAAAACACAAATCCAACCATCTCCAGTTCCAATCTCTGAATCCGATTTCTATACCTTTTCTTTTCAATTTCCTCTTCATTTATTTACACATGTAATGCATCAGAAGAAATCAGAAATCCAAATCGGAAAAGAAAGCACCGGCATCTCTTCCGATTTCTCAACCACGTTAAACCCGCAGTTTCTCATACTCCACCACTTGCAACAACAAAGTGACCCAATTACACCTCCTTCTCCTCCATGCTCTTCCCCGACTCCTTACAAAAGACCTCTCTTAACGACCACGACCCATCATACCCAAACCCCTCATCGTTCCAATTCACTCTCTAAATCCCCTACTATTTATCATTTTGCCAAGGCCCATCAACCCCAATCTCTCTTTTCCGCTACAACTTCCGTCAAAGCTGCCGCCTTTCGTTTTCTCCGCCCCCGCTTGGCTCCCCTGAAAGTGCACTTTCGCCTGATTCTCTTGCTCTCGCTTCCCTTCTTTTATTTCCTGGTTTCGCATCCGAGTCACTCGTTCTTGCTTGATTTTTTATCTGCTTTTGCATTTTCTGCTGCTTTGTTGTTGTCTCTTAATTTAGCTTTGCCTAGATTGCCTTCAATTCGACTGTTTTTGTCGCGGTCATTTGCCGTTAATAAGCTTAGGAGCTCAGCATCGAGACCTCCTTTACCGGTGTTTTGGTCAATTGGATCGAGGCAAAAACCGGAGAAAAAGGCGACTTCGGGTTGTTTTGTTCAGGATTATAGTAACGGGGACGTTTATGAAGGTGAATTTCATAAGGGAAAGTGTTCCGGAAGTGGGATTTATTATTATTATATGAGTGGAAGATATGAAGGTGACTGGGTTGATGGGAAATATGATGGCTATGGAGTGGAAACTTGGGCTAGAGGGAGTCGGTATCGAGGGCAATATAGGCAAGGACTTAGACATGGATTTGGGGTGTATAGGTTTTATACAGGAGATGTTTATGCCGGTGAATGGTTTAATGGACAAAGTCATGGTTGTGGAATTCATACTTGCGAGGAAGGGAGTCGGTATGTTGGTAAATTCAAGTGGGGTGTCAAGCACGGACTAGGGCATTACCATTTCAGGTAAATTTGATGAGTTTTGTTATTCTTACTTTTCTCATGCTATTAAAAAATTTGCCATTTGATGCTGACCTTGAATTGAATTTGAGAAAATGTATGTGGATTTTGGTAACGCATTTGATTTTCTAGTTTCAGGATCGTGGAATTTTTTAGAAGATGGCATTAGCTGAATATGTTTAGAAATATTATCGTGGAGGCCATTTGAATAGTGGTTTACACTTGAATTCTTTTGATTGGATGAAATGAATCGGGAAGCTGGGCATAAAAAACAGAACGTAACAGATTGCAAACATGCAACTAATCTAACCTTAAATGATTTATGGAAGTGCAAAAATAAGTGCTTATAGCACTTCTTAAATAACTTATTGCAGATGGAGTTGACAAATTCTAGACACAGCAAATCATAATGGATCGTTCTAAATCTGTTGTTGAGAAGTCAATTGTTTCTTTGCCCTTTTTAGATCTATCTATCTATATATAGATTGCCACGATCCCTGTACACATGTGTATCAATAACTCTTCATTTTATTTTATCTAGTTTTACAGCCTTATTAGCTTCTCTAAATATCTATATTGCTGTATCAGTCATCTAAAACCGGTGTTTTTGCTCCCATGCCTACTCATCTGATTTCTAATTATTCAGAAATGGGGATACATATGCTGGAGAATATTTTGCAGACAAGATGCATGGCTTTGGTGTCTATTGTTTTGCTAATGGGCATCGGTACGAAGGAGCCTGGCATGAGGGTAGAAGGCAAGGCCTGGGAATGTACACATTCAGAAATGGGGAGACTCAGTCTGGTCACTGGCAAAATGGAATTCTCAATGTCCCAAGCACTCAGAACACCTCTCATCCTGTATCTCCGGTTGCTGTTTATCATTCCAAAGTACTCAATGCAGTGCAGGTGTGCACACTTTTAACCTTGACTCCTTGCATAGTGCTTGCAATTGTATTCATATGGAAAGATTTTGCATTTCTCACTGTTAGTTGACGCCACCTTTACATCTCCGGTCACTACTGTGATTTTGCTTTCAAAAATCCTCTTTTTATTATTTTTTATTATTAATTTTAACCAGGACACAAATGACAGAATCCACTTGTCTTTAAACATGGAATGAAGAAATAAGCATTGTGTGATCATACTGGTTTTCTTTTCTATTAACTACTTGTTCTTGGATGCAATTAGGAAGCAAGACGGGCAGCAGAAAAGGCTTATGATGTTGGAAAAGTTGATGAAAGAGTGAATAGGGCAGTAGCAGCAGCTAACAGAGCAGCTAATGCAGCCAGAGTGGCAGCAGTTAAAGCTGTTCAGAAACAAATGCATCATAACAGTAACAATTATAACATTCCACTTCCAATCGTGCGAGACTTCCATACTTAATCATTAATTAGGAAAACCACCGAGACTGCTACAATAGGATAATGCCTTTGTGGTTCTTTTTCAATAACTTCATAGCTTGTACAACCATCTTCTGCTCGAGGCTTTTTTTCGCTTGTAGGTTTGTAAAGATGAGTTAGATGTATTGTAGAGTATAAGGGAGGTGGTGGTGCCCAGGTGAAACCTCAGCCCATCTCGATGTTGTATGTGAACTTGAGTATCTTCGATGAGATATAACCATGCTCCCTTTGCATGTTATAGCTAATTATAGTTCTGATATGTGCGTGTAAGCTTCAATACCTTCTCTTTTGACTTGTAAAATTTGACAGATGGAAATCGATGTGATTTCTTTCGAGTTCAGCACTCATGCTTTAATTATTCAATTCCTGAAATTTCATCCAGTGTGTTGAATTTTGTTTTAGCTCAAGAGCTGTAAATGTTGCTCCTGTAATTTTTTCCCTCTTTTCATCAAATTATTTTCTTGTTAAACTGAAACTTTCTAGAATTGGACAATTTCGGGGTTAGAAGTATGATTTACATGCCAAAATAGCCTTACGCATTGTCCTTTCCTCTTAAAAGTCATTTCTCTCCATTCAATATACGTTGCTTATTGAAAATTCATCAGACTTCATTGTCTTGATCTTATGTTAGTCAAGTCACAATGAGATGACATAATAGATCTAGAGTCCCTTCAAAGGATGATCAACGACAAAAATACATGAGTGAACTAAAAAAAAACTCTTATCTTTTTTTAATATAGAAATACAATATATTATATTGACCTAAACAAATCATACAAATCAATTCAAAATTAACCTAAAGAATGAATTTGAATAAAAAAACATTGATCGAGAAAAATAGAAGGAACTACAAAGAACTATTTAGCAGTGGTATTAAACCAAGATCAAGGGGTCAATGTAGAAACTTCTTGCCTTGTTTGTGTTTAAATTTACACACATAAAAGCTCTCTTTATGACCCAGTTAACTTGACAAATCCAAACACAACCTGATGAATAAGAAAAAACATAATTAACCTAAACATGAGATCCGGTAGTTTATAAGGTTTTTTTATTAAGAATTTTTATATTTAATAATAATATGATACAAGAAATACACTTACAAAAACTATCAACCATATACCAAAATATCTGTTTAAGACTAATAACCTCCCAGGAAATTGAAAAAAAATATATCCATCAACTCAAAATCAGTAAGTCCAAGCATTGGATAGAAGAAAAAATAGGTGAGATTTTAAAACAAATTACATATATATATATAAAGCACTTCAACGTGAAGTGAGAGCAATTAATAATGAGCTCAAAATAAATCTCATTCCCCACTTGACCTTTAATTTTATCCTCAAACACAACCTTACATTTTTTTTCCTTGTGTTCTGCCCCGTTTCAGAAGACAGTTATGAAAATCCACAGGTGCACTTTGGTCCTTTCACACGCCAGGAATGAAAATGCACCCTAGGATTCTCAGTCAGCAAGTCTTACAAAGTTTCCAGCTTGATCAGCTTCATGGTCGTTTGATTCATAGAGCTGGCAGGTTGCACATCAATTTTCGCCAGAGATATATTTGTTAATCAAGGAACTATTGAGTATCCATTTTCCCACCACGAGTGGTGGGCAACACAGGATAGACCAGGCAAGGCAAAGCAAGCTACATTAAAATGGAAAGGGCTGACAGAACCATACAAAAATTCTCAAACATAATCTGTTTTCATTACTTTCTTAACTCCTAACAAAGTCTCTGGAAATAGAACTGGGAAATTCATTAAAACGCCTTTAATCAAAATGACTCCAAAATTACCAAGTCAAAACACAAATAACATCATCTTTTCAATACAATTAACTCTCTGTTTGTTCCCTCAGCCTGCGGATGGTACTCCTGACTGTCACGGCACTAGCAGTACTGTTATGAATTTGCAAAGACAGCAATTAAAACCACTGAACAAGTTAATACAGAAATAATTAAGATTCAAAAGGTGAAGGGAATCTTACTTCAAAGTGTAAGCACCTCCAGCTTTCACTTTGCCACAATCCTTGCAGCCCCAAATACCAACAGCCTTCCTCTTAACAGCATACTACAATTATGAACATTTTACAAAGTCAATAACATGTCCATGAAACCACCATGTTATGTTAAGAAACATGATAACTACGCAAAGATCAGCAGTACTTCAAAAGAACACAGAGAATGATTATGGTGGTGGAATGATTACCTTGCCGCAGAACTCACAGAAGAACTTGCTGTGTTGACTGACCTCCATTTTCTTAATCTGTTTTCTCAAACTAGCACCATATCGAGTGCCTGGACCATGAACATTTAATGAGCACTGGTTGTATATCAATATCTATAGTTGCACACATGGGCACACATTTTATGTGCACAAAAATAAGTTCACTGTATTCATATTAAAGGGAGATTGAGAAAAACTAATCCACCATACAGACAAGCAGTTTGTAAGGCAATCTGTCAGCTTCATGGATAGAGAAAAGACATCTTATATATTCAACTTGTTTTCTAAATTTGGGCCGACCTCGTAATTATCTAACTGGCTTGTATGCATGGTAAGCTACTATAATTATGAAAGAAATCTTCTTTTCCAATTCATATGACCCTTAGGACATCAAAACAATCGATACAAAACTGTGCTCAGAAAAACATACCATACTTCCCCACAATACCAGCCTTCTTGGTTCTCTTGGTCTACATATCAGGAAAAAAAATCAACATAAAATCAGGCACAAGACTATCTGTAATTTTATTCCAGATGATAATTTTTTTATAAAAAAAATAACAGCAGCGAAACAAAATGTTACTCGAAATAAAAACCTGCGGAAAACAAACTGCAACAGTAACTGTCAGCACAAATTGAAAAACTAATAATCAATCTTGTGCTAAATGGATAAATTATAAGGAAAGCCGCAGCTGCACCGAATCGCATATCCTATCCGTTCAGGCGAATCAGACCGGATAAGGTCTGCAATTCCAGCAGCTACGGCAATCCTTCCTTGGGACAAGGATGCAAGTTTGGGCGACAAATACACGAAATACTGGCTGATCGAACAGCAATACTGAGATTTAGAAAAAAAAATTCACAAACGAAATATAAAGCGGTAATCTCGTAGAGTTTGAGCTCATGCATGTTTATAAAACAAAATCCATGAAGAGTAAAGGAGAGATATGAAGAGAGAGTACCATTTTGGATGGCTTTGTAGAGCAGAAACCCTATAATTCTCTTGTTGAGCGGCCAAGAAAAACAACACTCATCTCTTTACTTCGTTTATATATAGCGACCATCTTTCGCGTTCTTGAGTGATGCCCTAGGCCTGATAGTTTTGCTTTCATGGGCGCTCACGGCTGATGGTTGTCTGGGCTTTGTTGGGGCCTAATTATATTCAATGGCCCACTGTATCTCACTCTCCCGACAGCAAGGGCCTCTATGAAATAGATTAAAGATTTTTTATTAGATTGTTTTTAGAATGATTCGACGAAATTGCCAATTTTACAAAATCTTAATCTCTTGATGGCTCGGTTCCCCACTCATTCAAAATTTGTTTTCTTTCTTCTTCTTTAATCACTTCCATAGCTTCTAAATTTATCGTACATTTTCTTAATTTTATCTTTCCTTTTTCTTTTTCTTTTCTTTTCTGTTGTCTTTGGTATTGAAATATTGGATATATGGCTCACGTTACACAGCAATTACACCTATTTTCTATATTTTGCAATATAATTTTGGGATCAATTCTGATATGTAAAGAATAAAAGAATCAATGAGGCATGTAAAATTATTGTTAGTATTTACACATTTAAGTTTTTAAAATATTGTGAACTTAATTATATATATTATAGATTTAAGAATGAATGAATTTAGTTTATAACAAGTTCTACGAACTTGTTTATTTTATTTGACTTAACTATTATCTTGTTGAAATTGTCATTAAAATGTGAAGTGATTGAATTGTGGGATTGAAAGTAAGCATATGATAAGATGGACAAAATCTAGGATAATTGCAAATGCATATCTACGCTATAACCTTTGCGATGTCATTGACTTTTCTCACTACGACTACCCAATCCTGTTGGTGTATGTTTGATTTGATTTTATTGCGTCGCACTGCACTTCGGTTAGAGCCTATATCTTGCCATAGGATTACATTATTTAGCATTGTCATTGATAGAACCAGTGTTTGATAACTTTATAGTATGATTATCAAATCCGGTTCAAGATACAACCTTAAAAAAGCTAGCAGGCCACCAATCATATAATCTAGAATTACATTGTTTTGCCTGACCTCGTATGGCAGTTTAACTAAGTCTATATATATATATATATATATACTTCTCGAGCACAACAGCTTTCAAGTATAATTCTCGACCACATTAACACAGTCTATATGTCAGCTCATGAAAAATCAATCATAAAAAACATGAAAATAGAAGAGTTCACAGCGGAAAGTATAGAGAACCATGCAACTAACAATAGATGCTTGTCAAGACTCCATACGTGAAAATTCGGACGGTCAATTGAACCTTTCTATATTCACGGTGAACATTAGAATATCTTAAAACATGTAGATGGAAATCCCATACATAAATCCCCCACCCCACCCACATGGAAAAATACTTTTTGAAAATTAACATGTAATCCTAGAAGCACTAAACATGATTTTTTTCCCTTTTTTTCTTCTAAAAAGATACAATGAGCATCAATATCATCTAAATAAACTTATCTAGTATCTGTTAGTATCCGGAGGCAGGAAATCTTCCAAACGCAGATTGGAGGCACCACGAATCTCATTTAAGACACCTTCTCCTTTCTCCACTTCGATTACCTCCAAAATATTGCCTAGAACATCCCCTGCAAGCCCACACTTGAAAAGGCTGCCTGGTTCCTCTCCGCCTTCACGTAATAACTGCCCAATCTCTGATAGAGGGGCAACATTTTCTACAACCACCCTGCCGATGATGTGTCCGAGGAATTCTGGTGCTTTGGGGGCATCATTTACAGCATCCTCCAGAGTAGACAGGACAGATGCAAACCTAGTCAAACAAAGTATAAAAATGCAATTACATTGTAGACAAGAGACATTTAACTCAATGAAGCACAAAGACAAGATAAATTGTTCCTACCCTTTGATGAGCTGGTTTGAATCCAATATGCCATTCTGAGATCTTGCAAGGCTGACAAGAAGCTTGGCCAAAAGATTTCTCTCCATGTCCTTCCTCTCAAATGAATCTGTAACCCAGAGAGAGATCATTGAAGGATGGAAACTTGGGGAATTCAAATCTTTAATGCATAGAGCAACTTCTTTTTCGTCTCTGGCACTGAAAAGAGATATTTCAATAAATGTGTGAGAAAATCTACATAATGAGTTTTATGATATATTACAATCAACCCTCATGAAATCAGCTTCTTCTGTCATCACACGAATATTATGACCATAATGGTAGAGCCGGAGAAAAATAAGAGCCAAATAAAAAGGGCAAGGAATGGACAAAAGGGGATTATTAAGGTTGATTGCAAATTTCACAACAGTCCAGAAGAAATCTGCCAGATACAGATTTCCTAAAATTAAAACAAAACGTATCATATCCCATCCAGCCCTTTCAGGATTGACATGGCATTTGTCCTATCAAGAAGGACAAATGAAAGTTAAACCGAGTAAAGGTTTGCCCTGGAGGGCACGAGACTCATTCACTGCTTACCACATTCATATCATGTCTCAGATTGGGATGTCATGACCAATCAATGATTTTGGTTTCCATACAACTGTGCAACTGTCAGTTAAACAGTGTCTTTGGGTTTCCAAACATTTCATTTTTCCCATGTCATGTCTTGTGAATGTGATAAAAACCAAAACTAATTCCTAAATGGACTTGTTATATAATAAAAAAAATGCATCATTTTTCACGAGCCATCCAATTCTACCAGAACCTAATATTACCTCCACCCAGTTTGGTAATAAGCAGTCTATTTTTAACCCTGTTGATAACACCTGAACCAAAGGTTGTCTTATTCCCAAAGTGATGAGCTTACAAGCATATAGAGAAACCTAGTACAAAGAATCAAAAAGACAAACAATAGTCTTCCTTTCCTACAAGAAAATACTGTCAATCCCTATGACACAAGATTATGTTCATCAACAGCAACCAGCAAACTTGCATGTAGCTATGCCTATTTTTGTATGATAGCATAACGTGATACATCTAAGTACAAAAGGCATTGTGAACATGGTATTGAAGTTAGTGAAACAGTTAAACTTGGGTGAAAACAATAATTAACTTTGATAACAATTGATTATGATTCTGCTTATAAATAATCAAAACCAATGAGCGATGACAGGGCAAAACACATGCATGAGAGGAAATGGTACCTATAAAACTCTTTTATTGTGGCCATGGACATATCTCGCAATCGTTCTTCAGGCCACAGCTTTCCTGTTGGGGTACTCTCGGAAAAGGTGGTCCTTCTGCTCTTGTTGGTGGTGATGGTCCAAGAGGCCTATCAAAACCATGATCTAGATTCCTCATATCCCTGTTAACATGATTCTTATTTCGTTTCTGACCACTCATTTGATCAGGTGGAATAGCAAATCTGTCTGTAGCATATCTTGGAATGAGATCTTCCCTTGGGCTGTAATTTGACCTATCTGAAATGGCACTAAAACCATTCAAACCAGCTGTCATTCTTCTTGGGTCACCTGGGCTTGGAGAAATATCAGCTACTTGAGTACCTGTACTGGCAGATTGTCCTCTCATGGACATTCCTCTTGCAAGTCCTCCTTGGGGACCCAAAGTAATAGAATCACCACCAAGGGGTCTTTGAGTTAATGGAACAGACAAAATCCTATCTTCGTAAGACTGCCTTTCCTCAAACCGAAAATCCTGGGTGTCATGTCCACGAACCTGAGTGGGAAACCCTCGAAAACCACCCATCTGTGCATTCGGAGAAGGTAACATTGTTGACCCTCTGGGACCAAAATCCATAGGTCCCCTTCTTGGAGAAGGATTGATGCCAGGATTGCGAGCCAGCTTGCTAGATTGCAGTTGTCGTTCTTGAGCAGCATCTCTATGTACTTCCTCGATCTTTTTTGGCCCTTCAACCTTCCTCCTCTGCTGCCATCTATTTCTCCTCAGATCAATAGAATCCTTCAACATAAGCCTAACTCTAGACGAGAGTTTCATATTGTTCGATAATTTCGCCATCATGTCAAAATATGCATCCATATGCTCCTTGGCTATGGGATGGTCAATCATCTCTCCGATCGTGCTCATGAGTTTGCAAAGAGCCTCAATATCTTCCTCGTCAAGATTCTGATAATGACCCAGCAACTTTTTGATGCACTCGTGCATTATTCTTTCAGTCAATATTTTTTTTATACAGCTCTCCAATTAGTCTTATGTTACCAAGCATTTGCCTACGAGCCTTGATTCTCTTTTCTTCTCTTTCTTCTTCAGACTGTTTAATCTCACCCTCTTCATTAGCTTTATCAGCTTCCTCTTGCTCTCGCTCCCCTCTCTCAAATTCTTCCTTACACTTGTTCAGAAGTAACCTCTTGAAGGTTACCTTTTCATCATCTTTAGTGAGTTCAGGCAACTCTGCCGCTAGATGAAAGCAAAAATTAGCATACATTTCATAGAAAGTAGGCTCTGTTAAGGCTTTGTCAAAGATCTGTGAGATAACACCAGTAAGTGTGACAACATTGTCAATGTTAACATCTTTTACTTGCTCAAAAAGCTTCTCAAATTTCTGAGGGGTTAGCTTGTTCAATATGCCTTTCAGCTTTCTTTGCTTGGCTGCTTCTTCATCAACCACTTTACCCACTTCATACTTTTTCTCAGCTTTGTGCATAGTCTGCAATGGAGCAGAAGAAATCGTTTCCTCTATGGAAAATACTAGCAGAACGCTGCCATCTATCAGTATCTAAGCCACCTCTTTGTAGCCCTCCTTGTGGACCCATTGATTGCATGGGTCCAGGTAAAATCCCTCCTCCATACTGTGCAGGACTCTGTGCTCGTGGATTCCTCAAAACACCATAGTTGCCTGCTGCAACAGGTCGAAAACCTACGTTAGCTCCATAACCGATATCAAAGTGTAAATCCCTTCCAAGACCAAATGGACCAGGCTGTTTACTCCATCGACCATCATCAGCTATACCACTCCCACGACGGTCTATCCAAGATCCGCTATTAGACCTGTCAAAAGACTTTGAAGGGTTGGGGTATGGATCATGATCGGCAAGATGAGAAACATTGACGCCTATCAATAAGTCTGCTATATGAGGTGTAATTTCAAAACCTCCAGGAAGATCAGTACATTGCTCTGAAAATTTGAGGAGGAAATCTCTGGAATATTTTTTGAATGAGTTGGCATTCCCATCTGTATCATGTTGTCCCAATCCTCCAAGTGATAGTTCCCCATCAATTAAACTTTCCAATTTCGGTGTGGACGTGTCTGTGACATCTTCCCAGTCATCTGGCTCAGCATTCTGCATGCTTTTCTCGATCACTACAGTCTGAAACTGAAGGGCATCAGCAGGTGCCTGCTTAAGATTAGAGCTAGTGCTTTCTATTACTTCTGAAGAGAATACATTTTCTTTCTTCTCCTCTGGACCTTTATATGCCCCATAAAGATCAGAAGTCGTCCCAGCAAGATCTGCTTTCAGAAGAAATTCTTTTTTCTTCTTCTTCAATTTAATAATGGTGCTCTTTGATCTAGTCAATTCAGCACACTTTTCTTTGGAACCAGAAACTTCAAGGGGGACTGTTCCAATACCGGCATTCTCTGCACCTTCCCCTTCATGTTTTGCAGTTGCCTCAGAGAGATCAGGCACTGATGGAGATTTCTGCTGGCCTGAAATACCAGATTTGGTAACAGAAGCTTCTTTATTACCTATGTTATCACTGTGACTCAAAGATGCATCTGAAGGCTTTCTGTCATCTTCAGAATCAAACTTTCTGGACACGGAAGCACCCGTGTTATCTGATATATGGTCATATGTGGTGTGGCAAGTCACGGGTTCCACCGGCGCCTCCTGTGCAGTTTCTGAGGCTGGAACCTCATTGCCAACAGATGTGACCATTGAATCAGATACCTCTTCATCTTGATTGACCAGGTCTGAAGGTTTTGAGTTAACTGATGCTGAAGAAATGTTGTAATCTTGTTTAGGACATTCAGACAGTGATTTCTCTCTTTGCTCTTCCTTTGCTGGAATTGCGCATTTTAGTTTTTCCTGTAGGGAAGAATCATCCGGCTTAGCATGAGGACTGATGTGTGTGGTATGAGCAATTCCAGCAACAGGAACTTGAGATGAAACACTGTCGATAGCATCTCCAGCATTGTCGAACTTGATTTCAGAAACATCAGGATTCCAGGCAGCAATTGTTGATGCTGGTTCCTTGATTGATTTGGTCAAAACTTCGTTGTTTGCTGATGATAGAAGACTTTTTTTATTTTCTTCAGAAACACCGGTGCCAGAAGATACACCATGTTCCAAAGTGTGAGAGGACAAGCTAGTCAGCAAGGTGGTCTGTCCACCAATCTGTAAAAGGAAAAAAATGACGAGATAGAACCACTTAAAAAAAGTGATAATTAAGGGAATGTATGATCTTGAAATCAGCATATTAGTACCTGATGCTGAAGCTGGATATTTCCTTTCTTGTCAGGTTTCTTCTGATGTTCCTTGATAGAGTTTGACCCACTCATAGCTTCCTTATTTTGGCCCTCAGCATCAGATACATTTGGTATTGCCTCCTCAGACTGAGCTAGTGAAGCCGAAGCTGGCCCATCAACAGCAGCTGATGCAGGCTATTTAGCTTCCACTTGCAGTGACTTCACCAATAATTCACCACCAGATTTGCTTTCTGAAGAAGCCTCTGAATCCCTTTGAGAGTGAGATGGGCTAGCTTCCCCGGATGACCTTGAGGATTTGAGGAATCCACTCTTTTCAGCAATAGAGGAGATCTTTGGAAAAGATGGCTCCACAACTTTCTCTCCATGAGAACCAACAACTGGTTTAACAGTCACTTGCACAGCACCAGATGGAGTCAAGGACATTGCATTACGAGCATCACGAGCACGTTCTGAGCTCTGCGGTTCTGCAACACTATGAGATGCTATCCCAGACTTACTAAGTGGAAGCAAATTAAGAGCAGATGCATTCATATATGGTACATTTTGGGGGGGCTGGCTAACTGGATAGTTAAACCTAGGTGGTGGCTGAGAATTCGGAGCTATTTGGCTACCAGTTAATGGTAGAGAGCTTGGAGCTGGAAAAAATAAATTACCAGCATTGTAGGAATTAGGATAATAGTTAATTGGATGAGAAGGTGCAAATGATGGGATTGGCTGGGACTGGGGAACATTGAGATGAGACCTCAGTCCTGATGATCCAGCATCTGGATATGCATCTGTTCGCTTATCAAGCCTAAGCTCTTCATGTGTTTTTGGATCAGTAATCTTGACAGATGTTTTACGTTGGCTGCCAAATTTACCACCCTGTTGCGTGGAATATTAGGAGGTCATGCCAATTGCTAAGCTTCCTAACTGAGGTATCTGAGGACCCATTGGATTCGTAAAATTCATGGATTGGCCCTGATGCATCATTCCTTGAGGTTGCATAGGATGGTGTTGGAGACCTTGAATAAAGACAGACTGTTGCACTTGAGGAGCATTCCCCATGGGTAAATGTATTGGAACATGAAGCGAATTTGCTGAGACACCCTGAGACTGGATTTGTGGGCTTGGACCACAAAACTGAACCGATACTAGTGGTTGCTGATATTTCATTTGCAAAGGAGTAATAGGAATCAGAAGAACAGAAGGTTTCTGTGTCTGGCTCATAGATGGTGCGGGTATGAATTGTGTCTCCTTGCTGGCCTTGGAAACTAAATGAACCTCTCCAAAGCTAGTTTGGTCTGATGAACTAACTTCCTTCCTAGGCAATTGTTGCTTTGGAGTAGGAGTCGGTAATGGAGGAGCAAGCCTAAATGTATCATGATGCGTCTGCAAGTTGAAGATATGACATAACTACTTTGATATTTATCTATAGACATAATGATAGATTCAATAACTACAACACACTGAAATTAATTCAAAACCTGCTGCTGCGGAATTCAAGTGGATACCATTAAAAGAGAAAGAAAACATGAAACATCTTCTTTATGTCTATTGCCATTATTTTGCAGTGTTGAATACTGCTTCAAGGATATTGCAAGACAAAGAAAGCGCTTGGGAGAAAGGAGTGGCTAGTTGGGGAGAACATACATACCTGGTCACGTTTCTGCTCGTCCAAATTAGGTGGAGCAGAGCTTGTTCGAGCAAGAACCTAGAGCAAAATCCTTCAGCAATCAAAAACTAAACATTGCAAGTTTCAAGTTGCACTAGAAGCTTAACAGAGTAACAATTACCTGCATCCCATTCATAATTGCAGGACTAATGGACCCAAATTGAAAAGCAAATGCCTTGGATGAATCTAAGGGGGTTGTGCATCCGAAGAAAATGCAAATAAATGACTTAATATTCCAATCCACGATTACAAAACAAAATCAAGAGTAACAAACGTTGAAGATCACTACACCGGACACAAAAGAAAAGGCATTAAGTTGTGTGTACCCCTAGTAGCATGCTCACATTAAAAGAGAAGGGCAAACTTACCCTTGGCAGGTGTCTTGGACGCTCTATTCTCCGAACTAATGGCGGCAGGTTGAGAAGGTGGAACCTTTGGAACAACTCCGGTGCTTCTCTGAGCAGCCGGTGCTTCTATCGGCTTGGCAGCACTGCTTGCATCAGATGTTCCTACAAAAGAAAACATCAAAACAACCGAAAAACTAAAAGAAAAACTAAAAAACTTTCGAAGCAAAAAAAACATCAAAAGTCCAAACTTTGCATTCAATTGTCCCATTCCTTCCACCAAAAGCGCATTTTTTTCCCTAAAAGAAGGTAAAAATCATCAAACATACCATGTGGTGAGTGTTGCGTCAGGGCACCATTCTTTACATTACGAGTTGTAGAAGCAGCATTGTTACCGGAAACGGAAGAAATCACATCAGGAGGCAAATTTACCCTACTAGATTGCGCTCCTCCAAGCGTAAGATTACCAGGCTTCTTATTAAAACTGTCCATCATCCAAAATAAAGAAAACAATCAAAACAGAGTAAACCTTAGCCTATCCTCCTCTTAGATCAATAAAAACCCTAATTTTTTTACAAAATAAAAAAAGAAAGAAAAGAAGTGGGTACCTGCGATTGGAAGAAAGAGAAGAAGAAGACGGTGAAGGGACGGGGGGCACCGCCCTTACCTTGAGAAACAGAGGAAGCCCGTTGTTGATTAAAGCTAACGGATCGTCCTGATTTCCTATAATGTAACTCGCTCTTATCACTGCCACCCCTTGATTGATTGTAGGACATATATTCTAATTTTCAATAAATTATCTGCAAAAAAAAATCAGATCCACCAAACAATCTAAAATTAAAAATCAAAAGTCGGTAATCGTTAATAATTGACTAAGGTTTCTGATTAGAAAGTTGATTGATATCGTACTCGGTGAAGTGAGGAAGAAGAGAGGGAAAGGGAGACAAAGGGACAGAAATTAGGGTTTTACTGGACGGTCATGATGGGAGGGGGGGGTAAGGGATAAAAAAAAGAAAAAAAATAAAGTGAGAAGCAAAGCATGTATTGAGTTATAGATTTATAGTTTTAAGTTCTAAAAAAAACCGGAGAGAGAAGGATAGTGGGAATGGTAACAAACTCACTAAAGGCGAGGTGCTGGTCAAATTTTAGGTTTTTTAGGAGATCCAAATCCAGTATCGAATAGGTCGGTCAATCACTTACTACTTCTTCCTTTCCTTTTTCCCTTTTTTCACTGTGTCACCGAACTAGTTTTTTCTTACTTTGAGTTTGATTCACGCGCCGCCATGGTGGTTGAGGGCGGTTGTGACAGGGTAGTTCGTGGAGTTTGGAGGGCTGCGAAAGTGTTTTCTACCCGGGGAGAGATTTTTTTGTGACTTTATTTTTTAAAATATCCGGTTCAACTTGACTGGGTTACCGGTTTATTGATTTTTTTATATTTTTTTGCACAATAAACTAATCATTTTATCCTATAAAAAAGACAAAAACAACTATCACGAGGGGTGCCATTGTACTTTCATATTTTTAAAAATATACAAATATTAATCTGCATCCCAATAAGACAAAATTGAAAAGTGGTATGTAGGGGTGTTATGGTAATTTATTATTTTTTAATTATTATTTTTCTTTGAATACCATGTGCGCGTGTGACAGGCGCATCAACAGTATTCGACCTCACTCATGATTTGGGTGGCACGGGCAGTGTCATTCGTTGGAGGAAAATGTCAATTTGACATCTCGGACGTGGTGTCGTCGTGTCCTCTCCCTCATGGTGCGGCGCATGACATCACCGGGTGATCGAAGACTTGACGGTGGGTGGTTGAATGTTTTTCCCTTTTTCTCTCCCCTTCACCCTTTACTACACAAGGAGCCTCCCGATTTTGTGATTATTTCATCTTAATCTTTGCTCTTTTAATTGTGTTGTATAGTCCTTATTTCTCTTATGTAAGTTTGATATGTTACAATTGTGTCATTCAATTGAAATTGATTGTATATTACATTTTCATTTCAGTCTTTATTCTTTTAATTTTGGGTTTGGTTTTAAATCCCTTGATATTTTCAGTATGGAAGATTTTTTTTTTCAATTTTGTCATTTGATTGAAATTGATAATATATTTGATGTGAACCTCATGATCGTGTGGTCACCCCACCCACAACAAAGAATAAGATTTGATCCCGAAAAGCTGAAATAGGTTTGATAAGAGTATGATACAATGGAAACATGCCCAGAGGCATCAATGGCTGAAAAGTTAAGAGCTAAAGAATTTGGTTTGTTCAAGAGCTAAAGAATACAAAAATCACTCTCGTACATAAAACTAAAAAGTTTAGAATGAATATTCATCAATGGCTGCTGAAATTTAGTTTACATAAGTTTAAATAGTTCTTGAAAAAATAACTCTAATGGACCTTTTATGTGGGCTTAAAAGAAGTTCACTCAAAACTGGCCCAAAACCTTAAGTTAGAAAGCTCATGACTTAATCCAAGAAAGTATTAGATCCTAACTAGAAATAAAGTATTAATTAAGCCCAAACAATCCTTGGACTGTAGCTAAAAAATTAAATAAAGTCCATGAGTCTTATTTATAGCCTTCCATCCAACCCCTAAAATTTAAAAACAGAAGAAAAATTTAAAATGTAGTCACCCATCTTGTTTCCAAGCTGTAGTAGGATTTATTTGTCTCCTTTGCTATTATCACTTCATGGAATAAGATTGTATTGAACCTCTCCTGCACATGGCCAAGATATACCAGAGTCTCCTCTTAATACTCCAACGATATTTGCAATTCTGACTTGGTTGAAACCTTCAAATCACGAATAAAGCCCTAAACATGTAATGGGTCCTTGTTGGTATTTCTAAGTCGGCTCACATCAATATTTGGTTTTCATTTTGACCTTTATACTTTAATTTTTGGTTTTCATTGCTTTATTTTATTTATATTTCTTAAATAGTCTCTATTTTTACCATGTTTATATTTATATATATATATATATATATATATATATATATATATATATGCCTTTTGCTTTAGTTTTTAATTTTTATTATTTTCTCTTTCGCTGAAGTAACATTTTTTTTTAAAAAAAAATGTTCTTAAATTTTAGTTTGTGATTGTGATCCCGTTGTTCTTTATTTTGGTTTTTTTAGTTTTTATTTTATTTACACATCAAATGATTGTTTTTAGCTAATAATATTTATGTTTATTTTTTTCATTTTGTTATTGAAATTTTTTCTATTATTAATGCAATAATGATGATGATGATTTTAGTTTTTTTTTCTTTCTTCATCTTTTGTTAATGTTTTCTACTTTTTTTCATTGGGGTAATTTAATAAAAAAAAAATTAGCAGTTATAAACTTATAATAATAATATTTTTAGATGTCAAGGTATTGATGTTGTTGTTGCTGTTGTATTGGGGTGTGTTGATGTGTTTTATTATATCAAACCTTGCATGTATAAATGTTATATTATATATTTTTTTAATTTGTCATTTGATTGAAATTGATAATATATTTGATTTTCGTTTCAGCCCTTATACTCTTATTTTTTTCTTAATTCTCTTATTTTTTTATATTTCTTCAACCATCTTTATATTTGTCCATGTTTATATGTGTGTGTGTGTGTATGCGCGCGCGCGCTCTTAGTTTTGGTTTATAATTTTTATTATTTTCTCTTTTGTTGAGATAATATTTTTTGAAAAAAATGTTTTAAAATTTTAATTTGTGTTCATTTGAAAATTGATATTTCTTTTTTTTTATCTTTTTTTATTTCTTTTGTTTTTTTTTTCATGTCAAATGATTTTTTTTAGCTAATATTTTTTATTTTTTGTTTGCTCTTTTGTTAAATTTTTGGGATTTTCTTATTATTTTATTGAATTTAATTTCCCATTATTCACACAATAATAATAACAATAATTTTAATTTTTTACGTGCTTCCTCTTTTGTTAATGTTTTTGAGTTTTTTTTTCTCCGGATAATTTAATAATTTTTATTATTTTAACAATAATAGTAATGATATTTTTAGATGTTGAACATTTAAATTGCTATTGTTATAATAGGGTTTGTTGAAGTGTTTTATTATATCAAACCTTATATGTATAGATATTATATTTTATTTTTGAACTAGTAAAGCTTGTTAATTGTTTCAATCCAACAATTATAAAAATTATTTACTCAACCTGCAACATAGAGTGGATAATTTAACTCTTAGCTCACTAGAAAATGTTTCGGTTATTTGCAATATCGAAAGAGTAAGGTGTTTGTCACTGTGTTTCAAAAGAGCTTTTGAAAAAAAAATGATTTTTTTTATTTTTTTCTTTAAATTAATGTTTTTAGATCATTTTATTTGCTGATATAAAAAATAATTCTTAAAAAAATAAAAAAATTATTATTTTTAAACAAAAAAATACTTTTAAAAAACAACTTCAGCCACAATCAAAAACAGGCATAGATTTATTTTTATCAAACTTTAATTTTAGCTTTTGATCATTTTGATTTATTTAGAAATTAAAATTAAATAAGAAAAAAATACATGTACTATACTTTATCTTCTAATATGACTAATATTCTATTAGAAAGTGTAATTGAAGTTATTTTTTAAAGTATTTTTTGCTCTAAAATATATTAAAATATTAATTTTTTATATATTAAAACACATAAACTTGATTTAAAATAAAAAATAGTTTTAAAATGCAAGGTCAAATAAAATCAAATTGTAAAATCAATTTCATAAAACGTTTTTTTTTAAGATCAATTCTGTTAAGCGCTAGATTTGATATTTTCATAACTAGAATAGAAATCTCTCGATCACCCTTTTTGCCTCGCAGCTACCTTCTCCTTCCTATCTTGATATATAGAGATTGAAATATGATAAAAGTATTTTTTTTATTATATTTTCAAATTATTTTTATTTTGCAGATATTATCATTATTTTTTTTAAATAAAAAATATTTTTAAATAAAAAAACTTAAAAAACAATAACTAACACGCTTTCAAAAAATTATACACTTTCACCTGCTTCAATGAGTATTTTGAAAAGACCAGCTCCTGGTTTCCCATCTATGCTCTTTTACCTTTTCTTTTCTGTTCATGCCATTTACAATTGCATCTCGTGATCCAGAATACCACCGGATTCATTTCACTTGCTAATAATGCTACAACAAGAAGTAATTATAAAAAGGGATAAAAAAAGGTAATTATTATTATTATTATTATTATTATTATTATTTATTTTCAATGTAAAAGGTCCAATGAATTATTTTGGCCTACAACCTCTCCCTCCTATAATAACCAGTATTTAATTTTATTAATTACTTGTTCGGAATTATTACATTTTTTCAATGCAGGTCAAATAAATAAAGACATGAATGGTCAAATGATGCATGTATTTGCATCTAGAAAATCACTGTTTAACATGCTTCATATGACATAAATAAACTGAAGCACAGACATGAATTTCAAATCTCTTTAGATCCATTAATCTCCTCAAATTTTGTTCTGAGAAAGGGAGAGAAAAATAAAAATGAAAAGAGAGATGGGCATTCAAGGTTTATACAGATCATCCCATATGAATCTTATTTACCACTCGCCCAATAAATCCCTGGCAGGTCTTGCAATCCTCCTCCTTCCCATCTCTAAATTGCAGTCATACCCACCACTTTTTTAGAGATGAAGATTGATCTTTTTGTCTTAATCCCAAAAGTGGAAATTTACTTTGCTCACGATTTATCTGGTCACTGACAAAGTCTTCTACTCAGCTATCAAGCAACAGCAACTGTGCCTGTCCGTATAGTCTTATCAGAGGCAGAATCTTTGGGATCTGATTTTCTGATAGATCTGGAAGAGGAAGAAGACATTTTCCAGCTCTTCTTCTCCACAGACTCATCTACCTCTATCTGTTCTTGCCTGCACTCCTTGCTACAAAATGGCGTGTTACCTCTGCAAACAAGTTTCAATCCCCATCAGTAAAACAAGGACAATAATCATAAACCCTAATGTTACAGACAGTGAAACTCTTTCTTGTTCGCACATGGCGCGCGTACACCATGCACAAACAGTTCAGAGACTAGAATTGTTGCTCTGTGCGCATCCTTCTTTTACTTATACAGTTTCAAGATCCCATCAGAGAGAAGGAATAGAATTGTAAGAACCAACCTGTACATGAAGATGTCGGAGTTATATCCGAGGGGTTTGCGGCAGAGAAAACAAGCTTCGAGAAAGTGAGGCTTGCGGGAACCCATTAGTGATTGTAGAGGAAGAAGAAGAAGAAGAAGAAGCGAGACAGCAGGAAAGCTCCGAGTACTATGCAGGTAGAGGAGGGGAAGCCGGGATGGAGTTCGGCAGTTTATAAAGAGGGGGATGGGGGGATCAAGTGCATGCAGGAATAATGTATTATTGTGGGTTATTACTTTATTAAAACTTACGTGGATTTTTAATGAACTAGATTAGAGTAGACTAGGCCTACGCGAAGTAAATCATTTTTCTTTTTAAAAAATATAAAAATAAAAACAACGGCGGAGTTGCCGAATCCATGCAGTGGTATTGAGAATCTGCTATCGCATGTTACAAGGCATGCATAATTCTTAAAACTACATTTGCTATTATTACTTAATACGGTTGCGATATTTTTTTAAATATATTTTTTATATAAAAATATATTATAATAATATTATTTTAATTTTTTAATTTTTTTTTATATCATGATCTAAAAGTATGAAAATATATTCATTTAAAATAATAATAAAAATTCCAAATTTAGACAAATAACCAATTGAACTGGTTCTTATGGTGTTGTTTTATTTTTATCTCTATCATTGGCACCTATTTTTCAATACAATAGTCGGTGGTGCTATATTTATTTTATTCTCATATAAGTTGTAGTTGATGTAATAATTATTAGAAATTTATAACTTATGGTGTAATAAGTTGTAGTTGATATATATATAGTACTCATATTAGATTTTTTAATAGTATATAGTATATATAAACTGTACTCATATTATGCTTGTATTAAATGCGTGGATAAATTGTTTCTTTCTGGAAATACTTTGAAACCTAAATTGTTCATCTCCATAACTTTTATGATTCATATTAAAACTATTAAATGTTAATATTTTGATTTATTATTGTTATTTTAATAAAAATAACAAATAATTTATTATTGATATCTTTTAAAGTTTAAATTTGAAGTGAAAATATAAGAAATTATAAATGTGAAAACAGGATATAATAATTTTTGTTTTAATCATGACATACAAAAGTTTGTTCGAGAATGTTCTGACCATTTACACTAGAAGGAAAACATATTCAAGAAAAAATATTCAAGGTACAAATGTGTAATTTCATATGACTAAATTAAAAGTTATGTAGTTGTAGTTGTTTTTAAAAGTATTTTTTGTTCAAAGATACATTAAAATTATATGTTTTAAAAAATTATTTTTGACATCAACACATCAAAATAATCTAATAACAATAAATTTTATTATTTTAAACTTAATAATAAAATAAAATATTTTTTTAAATACTTTTAAAAAACACTCTTCTCATGATTTCTCTGGACATACCAAGCACTCAATTACAATATATTAAGATAATTACTGGTTTTTTAAATGTTTTTTTTTTAAATTATATGAATATATCTTTTTAATTTATCTTTAATACTATTATATTAAAATTCTAAAAAATAAACTTTTTAAGAAACGTGATTTCAAAACGAGAGAAAAAAAAAAACAATAATTTCCCAAGCAGCCCCACAATCCAATAAACAACAATAAAGTTCTCTAGGTGCTGAGTAGATACGGGCCCCACGAGCCAACGACAAAGTGAATGGACTCCACCTTGACGCAGCATAAACTTGGCTCGACTTCCTAGGTCCATGTCTATCGGGCCCACGACAACTGCCCGTATGCAAAGGCAGTTGCCACCCTGATGTTTCATGTACACGTGAGAACTTCTGGTGTATCCAGCGAAGCACGTCATGATTATTCGTCAAGATAAGTGGCATGTTATTAATAAAAGATGTCTGTTCTCGAGGTCATCTTAATCGACGGTGAAGATTGTGCCATTATTTGAGGGGTGACCACACTGGCTTCCCTGCAAGTTGGAACAAGAAAGGGGTGTCTTGTATTAAAACGACAGGTGAAGTCGAGATGCAGAGAGTTTGAGGGTGGGAAAGATGTGTTTCTTAGCTTTGATCGCCACCGTTGCTTTTTAAAGGCTATCAATTATAATTTTTAATATAAAGTAATATATACAAAGAATTATATTATTAATTTTTAAAATATCATTTTAAAAATTATAGTTTTTAATATAAAGTAATATATACAAAGAATTATATTATTAATTTTTAAAATATCATTTGACATTTGATAAATATTAAAAAGATGGTAATTCCCAAATTGTTATTTTATGTGGTTACTGTACTGGCTGTCCAGCTGTCCAGATGGTTTTTTCTTTTTTAATGATAATAATTCACAAGTTGAACTTGTTCAATCAATGGAAGAATCAATTCCATTTGGACATGAGGTGGACTGCTTATCCAAGTGAGTGAGATGGGTGTGGAATATATATATAATTTGATTTTGAAATCCCAAGTAAGCACGTACCGTGTTGAGGTGGTGTTTGCATTCTCATCCAATCATATAATTTTTTTTAAAATATTTTTGTATATTATTAAATTATTTTGATAGGTTGATATTAATAATAGAATTATATTTTAAAAAATAATGTCAATCATTCTAATAAACAGATATCAAGTGCCAATTTGTAACTGCATTTCAAAGATATTTTTGAATAAAAATAATTTTTTTTGTTTTGAAAGAATTTATTTTTATTTTAAATTTGTTTTAAATTATTATTTTGGTTTTATTAAAAACACTGCTTTTTTAAAATAAAATATATTATTTTTATGTGATTTTAAAATAATTTTTATTTAAAAATATTAAATAATATTTTTATTTTTACAAATTATTTTTAATTTCAACATATCAAAATAATTAAAAAAAATAATTTAAAACAAAAAAAAATCATTTTGAAAAAATACTTTTGAAACGACATTTAAAAATTAATTACAAACATGGCTTTAATCAAATAGTTACTGTTTTGGCAATAAATAAATCTCGATTCTCGAGTTTTTAATCCGATAATTTCAATCATTCATACAATATTTTTATGCATTGTTTCCAGCTTGTGCGGTTGATGTTTTGAAAACAACACGAACCTGAAAATGTCCTCAATTGCATTTTTGTTTTTGTACGAAACCTAACTTTTTTCGTTAACTCAACACAAAATTCAAATCCAGAAACCATATTTCTTCTGGAAGATAATCGAAATGATTTTTCGAGGTATTCCGATAATAAATAAATAAATAAAGAAGTGGGCCACAGCCGTGATCCTGAGTGGTCGAGAGTAAAATTGTCAATTCTGTTCCATTCTGGCTGGAACATTCTGTTCCTTTGAAAAAGTCAAGATGAAACAACGTCGTTTTCAACCTCAATTTTAATTCCGGTCCGTTCTGAAAATTCCGGTCAGAACATGTTGGTACCATTCCGGGTGTGCTGTTTTGGCCTTAAAATCCTCTTTATTTTGATTAACCTATGATTTTTTTTTCTAAATTTGAGATTATGTTTGTTTGAATTTTTGTTTATATTGTATAATTTAAAATTAATTTATCTTGAATTTTAATTATACTTATTAAATTAATAGTTTAATTATATATATATATATATATATATATAAATAATACAACCTTGAAACATCGTTTTATTTGAATAGAAAAATCGAAACGATGACTATTGGTAAGTATAGTTGTCAACGTGATTTATGAATTTGTACCACTCAAGTTTTTTTTGTTTTTTTAACAAAATAAAAAAAATAAACAATTATTAGATTTGGACACGTGGTGTCTTCTTATCAAAATTGAGATGGGCGAGGAAAATAAGGACAGAAGGAAAACCTAGAACTCAAATTAATTAACTGGACTAGCTCTATGAATTCTCTTTAGCCCGAAATTTGAGCGATAAGTTTGATTGCGTTAAAAAATGGTGTAAAGATAGTTTTATTTTTTAAAAAAAAGATAATTTTTTTATTTTAAAATATATCAAAACAATATAAAAATATAATTAATAATTAATTTAAAGTCTTAAGAAAATATTCAAAAACTTAATGTAAAAACAATTATATTAGCTATCCAAAATTTACCGTTCACAAGATTTCCTACCTGCATCACACCACGAACACAAAATCTCATCAAAGTTAAATATTTAAAAAGTGTTCGTCCATCACAAATCAAAAATTTAATTTCTTAATGGAAAGTGTCTGTTTTGAGATATAATTAATATTGTTTTTTAAAGTGTTTTTTATTTAGAAATATATAAAATTATTTTTTTAACATCTATATGAAAATGATATATAAAAACAAAACATCTATTTTTTAAAAAAATATATATTTTTTAAAACATAATAATAAAAATAAACCAAGTCAGGTCAGTGATGTAATGCTCATACAAACTTCCGCTTGATTCACGTTGTCCATCTTTCCTAACATTCCTTGTCTTTCCATTTTAGCACCCGTTTAGTATTGGGGTGCAACCTGCGTTTTCAACTTATAATTTGGTGTTTGGTTAATAAAAATAAGCACTTTTTTATGTGGGATCCACACCATATTATATACAAAACTCTGGTTAAAAAAAAGCTGGAAATTGATGCTTTTCATTTCGCGTTTCATGCATTTGGCAACGACGATTCCATGTTTTGAAAACAAAAATTACCATTGAAAATATAAGCCCCGAAACATCCTCAACATCAGATGGGTCTTCACAAGAAAGTGAGAAGTTAACAGATGTGGAGCAGAGGGGAGAAGAGGGGAGCTGGTGTCGGGCACAACGAATCCTCCATCCAGCACCAATTCATTCTCCTGCTTATCGTGATCAACTGGGATGTTTTTCTCCTCAAGCTCAACTCCTCCTGATTTAAAAGTAAATAAAATAATCAATCAACAAGATACTTATATACACATCATGAACTTGAAATTAGTATATATATATATATATATATATAGAGAGAGAGAGAGAGGGAGGGAGAGGGAGAGGGAGAGGGAGAGGGAGGAAACCTACCAAAAGCTGGAGGGTGCTCACAGAGGATAGTCATCTGCAGGTAACGCAAGAAAAAGGAGGAGATAAAGGAAGTGCGGTACATTTAGGGTTAGCAAAATTCGTAAAGAATTTATAATAGTCGAAAAGTAGTAGTAAGAATAATAATAATAATAATTCATTTGTGCGTAAAATGGGATTGAATAGTTTGATAAATATCTTCAATTATCAAATTTATCCCATTAAAAAGTTGATTTTTTTTAAAATATTTTTTATTTTAAATTAATTTTTTGATATTTTTAAATTATTTTGATACACTAATATCGTAAATAATTTTTAAAATTTACTTGAATTATTAATTATATTATATTATAATTATTAAATTTACAATATTTAAAAAAATTATATATATACCCTTTTAAGTAATTTCACAAGTTAAAAGCAGTTTGTAAAGTTTGGAAACCAAACACCAAAACTGTTTTTTCTTCAACCTTCAACTCAACCACAGTTTTAACCAAACACTTAACTGCTTTTTTTGAACCACAGTAAAAAGCGTTTTTTTTGAAACTCCATTTTTTCAACCTCAACCACAACCGCAACCGCAATACCAAACAGGCTGTCAAGGATTTTCACTCCCTCAGTGACTCGGGTTGGTTTAAAGTTTGGAATATCTTATTTTTTATTTAGAAATAAATTAAAATAATAAAAAAAAACAATAATATTTTTTTATTTTCTTAAAACACTCACCAAACCAAACATATTTCCAACACATATCTTTGTAGCCACTCCAACCTCATTTCATCAATGCCTTTTAAATATTTTCATGCGTGGATTTTTAAAAATTATACTTTTAATTTAACAATCTCCAGGTGCTACTTAATCAACCCCCTATCTCTTATCCTAAACGTGACAAATACTTGAATTCTATGTTAAATCTCCATACATTTTTCACACAACAAAGAACACGCACATTTATTTTCCTCCAAAAGTATAGATACCGTGATTAGTGAGTTGCTAGCAAGTTGATATGATAGCCTTGATTAATCTACGTCGCATTAAATATTACATGCTAATTTTTTTATTAACATGTGAAATGTCCAGTCAACTTGCATGTACATCAATTAATTTCACGAATCCTGGAATTAACGACAATACAAGTCTTCAATGATCATCATATTAACAACCAAATGACTCAAATCTGATATTACTGGGAAAATAAACCTCTTAATCCAAGTTATTACCACTAGATCCCCTATCATGTGAGTGTTTGACTTTGCAAAAGCTTCTGCAGTTGAGGCTGACCACATAGCCAAATTGTTTGGTAAAAAAATGAACCACAATTTTGTAGTTGTGGGTCCACCCTAAAGATGCGGTCTAACCATAGTTTATAAAACCAGAGAGGAAAAAGACGATGGTTTTAGCAAAAAAGAGAGAGAAAATAATAGAGAGCAAGAAGGTGATAACATAATGTAAAAAAAAATGGTAGCATTATGACCAACCACCTTGCCATCCTTGATGTTGGTAGAACCACCGGCAACTCTCTCTCTCTCTCTATCGCAAATTTCTCTCTAAAAAATAGTTATGGATGCAACTCTCTCTCTCCTCCAGCAGCAACAATCATCGATGGGCTTCAACAACTTCTCCTTCGGCACGACAACCTCTCCTCTTCACTGATAGCACCTGCACCAATCCAGTTTTCTCCTGCAGCTCCGACATCAAGCAACCATGATTTTCCAAGGCTTTTCCTGGCCACCACAAAACACCATTTCCAACGCATCAACCATAGGGCATCATTTCCAACGCAATCACCATAAGAAGAACCATCTCGACATCCTCTACCCTGTGACATTGGCAGGTGAACCTCTTGTCACCAATAGCCGACCACTCTGCACTAATCATGCAAGACGTAAAAAGTGCAATGTGTCGTTCACTTTTTTTTTATCTCTTGGGCTGAACCTACTCTCGACCTGACCCAAGTCCAACTTGCTTAGGCTGACCCATTTAGTTAAGTCGAGCCCAATCTATTTTTTTTTAAAAATTTGAAAATCATAGTTAAAAGCAGATACAAGAATATATGTAGATAGAGATCAGTCATAATGAAAGGGTAAGGCGCATGACTTCAGAAATCAGTTCTAATGAAAGGGTAAGGCACGAGACTTCGTTTCACTTCACAAACTTGATTTAGATTGATTATAGATCAAAAACTTGCAACTGAATTTGACCTTGAAATTATATCCCTACAACATGTAGATATAGATACTAAAACTCATTATGGATCACAAATGTTGTTCCTCGATCAAATAGCAAGGGATCACAGAGTTTTTTGCGTATCGATTTAGTTCGTGATGTAATTGTAAGTAATTTGATTAAAAAATAAGAAGAAATATCTAATTTACTTGAATTATTAATTATATTTTATTATTACAAATAAGAAGGTATATAGAATGTTTTTCTCTAACGAATTACTGCTAGATGTCTAGAGTAGACATCCAACAAAATCAAAGTGATCACCCGTATATCATAAAAATTTTACCAATGTAAAAAAAATATTTTGGAAAATAAAAGATGTATAAAAAACCCAGTTTGAAGCGCAAAATACACGGTTTTTTCCTCACTTGATGGGAAGGAGTATCCCTCAACTGATTTGTAAGTTTTCTCATTAAAGGATTTCAAAGGCATATCCCCTGTATCGTTTCAATGCATCCAAATAAATTTAGTGAGTATTTTTAGAGTTAGTATTTTTTAATACATTAAAATAATATTTTTTAGATGTTTTTTTAGCACTAGCACATCATAACAATATAAAAAATATTATTTTAAGCATTTTTTTTTAAATTTAAGAAACATTTTTGAAATAAAAAACAAACACACTCTTCGAAACTAGCTACAATGTTAGCATTGAAATTAAAATATATTCTCATCATCATTCTAGAAAAAGAAAAAGAAAAGAAAAGAAAAACTCGTGTACATAAAATATTTTTCTGTTTTTCTCAATTTTACCACTTGAGTTTTAATAATTCTTAATGACATTTTTTTCATTGATGTCCAAAGTGTACTTATTTCATATAATAAATGGCGTCGTATTGGTGGTAACTTAACATTGTTTGTTAATGAATTCAAATAAAAGGATCTAATTGAGAAATTCAACTTCTTGTAGGCCGAAAGCGACACAAAAAATCCAAGGGGGGTAAAATTTATATCACTTCAATAATTGGGTTGGGGTGTGATAAAATATTCCACGCTTTGCTGGGCTGGACCTGTAATTCAAAACCTAGGAGGAAGCCCATTGCAAGTATAAGACGCACACACCACTAATCCCAATTTTTAGCCGCCTAGGGTTTTTCAACTTGCACTCCTCTCTCAGCAGCAGCAGCAGCAACCACAACAATGGCTGAGCAGGTAGCCCTTCTGCTACTGTCTTCCCCTGCTTACGAAATCATGCGATATGTCGTTTGAATCTAGTTTCGATCTGATTTGTTTTTGTTATGTTCTGTAGACGGAAAAAGCATTTTTGAAGCAGCCCAGGGTTTTCTTGAGGTAACGTATTCTGCTATGTTTTTGTTTTTTCATGTTGTTTACTGTGTTTGCGTTAATGTTCGTACTTTTTAGCTCGAAGAAGACTGGAAAGGGAAAGAGGCCTGGCAAGGGAGGAAATAGGTTCTGGAAAAGCATTGGATTGGGATTTAAAACACCCAGAGATGCTATTGAAGGTTTTGCTTCTTCATTATCTATTCTCATCCTGTCCCTTTTGTCTCCTGTGTGAATTTTATCAAGGCATTTTTGGATGTTGTTTCTTGTGATTTACGAGCCGCTATCTATTTTGTTTCAAAATATTTGGATGTGATCTGCTCTGTTTTGAAAATGTAGATTTTTTTGCTTTTGTAAGATTGTGCTATATAATTTTTTTGGGTTGAATATTTTTGGAAAGAGAATTTGTTGTCAAGTTCAAAAAAAACTTCATCCTGCGGTCAAGTTTTTTTTATTTTTTTTTAAATTGTAATTAGGATACTGCCGTTCCTGTTGCATACAGGGCTGCTCAGAGCCTTTATGGATTTTAACTTGGTCTGTTTGGTTGGAAGAATCTGAATCTGCCAGTGATATTATTATAACAGTAGCATAGGGTAAAGCATCTTTGTTTGAAATTTCTTATTTTTATTCACCTTGAGATTTTACTCATCGGTCAGATTTTTACTCATTGAATCATTATTGGCCTGAGAAGGTGTCCTGAATTCAGGGATGTATCTTGATATTATCCATGAACTTGTGGGATCGGTCTGCTTGCATATAATTAGAGTTCAGATTGTTGACTAGCTAATGTAGTGTGGGAGCTTCAGTTTTTGCTCATTGCTGGCAAATTAATGTATTGTATGCGACTTTATTAGTGACAGGATGATTCCCTTGCATCATTCAATATGGTTTGTGAAAACCTGGCCTCGAACAGCTCGAGTGAATTTATGCTTCTTTTTAAATTTTTAACCTGCATTCTAGATGTCATTCTTGTTAGTTCTCTAGATGATTGATCAATATAGGTATTATGGAATTGGTGGTTGATTTTACTTGTTGAGAAGAAAAATATGCTATTGTAATACTGCATTTCTTTTTTCACGCTCCTGCTGTTGTAATAAAATCCCATGAAAGTTGCATTTTTTTACCTAGATTTAAAATTTTGCTTACAGGAACATACATTGATAAGAAATGCCCGTTCACCGGCACGGTTTCTGTCAGGGGACGCATCTTGGCTGGTACCTGCCACAGTGCAAAAATGAACAGGACCATTATTGTTAGGAGAAACTACCTCCACTGGGTCAAAAAATACCAGAGGCAAGGGCCTGCTCTTTTTTTGTTTTCCACCGCAGTCTTAGTCCTGCTACCGTTTCTTCTGGTTCCCTTGAATAATATTTTTGTTTTGCTTTGCTGATTTTTGTTTAGATATGAGAAGAGGCACTCAAACATCCCAGCTCACATCTCCCCCTGTTTCCGGATCAGAGAAGGAGATCATGTTACCATTGGTCAATGCAGGTCCGCACTATCTATTTCAATTAATTTTCTCTGGCTGTAGCCAATAGTCACCGCAGAATCTTTATACATGTACTTGTTATTTCAGGCCATTGTCCAAGACTGTGAGGTTCAATGTGTTGAAGGTCATCCCAGCAGGATCTTCTGGTGGCGCGAAAAAGGTTTTCACAGCAATGTAAGAGGCTGGCTTAACCAATGATTTGACGGGCCAGGAATTTCAGACCCATAGGCGACCTTCGTCGTTTTATCAGTGTTTAGATTAAATGAATGAGTGGATGCTGTTCTTTTCTTCATGATATCCTAGATTTTGTTCTCTTTTTGTTACTATCGATGGAAGATTAAGATTTTCTTGCAATTTTGAGGATATTTATTGTATCGTTCTGGCAGGTATTCTATCATTTGTGTTTCTCGCCTGTAATATCCATCCATTTTCATTCTCTCACGCAGAGCACCACCTAATTAAATTAGTGATCTTTTCCTAGTTGCAGTTGCAGTTGATAAATCTAACAATTTGCTACCCGATTAGCTCTCGTCATCATCGCAGGGTTAAAATTAAAGTGCCCCTCGTGCCTTTGCCTTGTCCTTAAAAAACCGGGCTCCCATTTGTGCATCTGCATGGCCATTTTCTTGATTATCGCCTTTGATCGCTGCTTTCTGGAAAGAGGAATTGAGACATTGCTTCTACGCTGGGTTTTTCATTTCTCACTGCTATGATTTATAACGTCATGAAAGTACTATTAATTGAAGAAAAAAAAACTGCCACCGGTAATGTTTGCAGAATGTGTGTATGTAAACATCAATTCGTAGAAAGACATGAATCGCCTTACATGCACACCGTTGAGGTTTTGTTACGAAAGCAAAGAGAACAAGCAACGGAACGACCTGGAGCAGCGGAGCGGTGATCTACAGTGATGATTGTTGAAGCTCGTTATAACTAGTTGGCAGTCTTGAACACATGGCAGAGTTAATGATTGTAGTTACCTAGAAGCAGTCAGAACATAGAAATAGTCAGAGGTGATTAGCAGCTGGAATGAATTGTATAAAATCATTGTAAAGAATAACGTGTTCATCAGGCAATAAGATTGAACAATTTCGCAGTACAAACTATCATCTCTATCCCAATTTCTCCATCTCCTCAAATCGCTCCAATTTTTCTAAAAACTCATTAATTGTTACGGAAGATCCTTAACTATTGGTATAACAACCAAGTAGGTGAAAGTTTTAGAAGAACAAATGCGAAACATTTGCCAAGAACTCATCAATGTCTAGATTCTTGCACACAGAATCCATTAAGGAAAGGGTATTGCTACGGAAGCTCAAACTAGTGGGAATAATAGAGCGAGCAAGGGAGTACCAGAGCAATATCAGAAGCTTGCAAATCAGCAGTGGTGATGATTGTTGAAGTTAGTTAAAATTAACTGTCTTGAACATATGGCAGAGCTAGTTAAAAGTAGTTAAAAACAGCTTAGAGGTGAAATGAGCTGTTTAAGAGCCTTGTAAAAAACAACGTATTCACTAGACAATAGAACTGAACAGTTTAGCAGTATCTGTCTCTCCCCCTCAATTTTTCTTGAAACTCACTCTTCCTCGACAGGTTTTTCATTCTCTACTGCCAAGCTTCAAAATTATCAAACACCAAGTTCTGATTAAAACAAATTCCCCGTTTTAATTTATAAAAGTTGATCCTATGCCTCAATCATTAATTTTTTTGTAAGGTTATAAAACATAATCGCTGAAAATTGTTTTAAGATGACAGCGAAAGCGAGTAATTAAAGCACTGAAACTATAATTTATTCTTTGCTTATGAAAGGGCAGCCCGTGCTAGTGCAGCTTCAAATTCAAGCCAGAGCAAGCTTCGTGGAAATCCAAGCTATGATGGGTCCCACTTAAAGTTTTTCTCAAACGTCACTTCTTCGAACTGGACCGTCGGATATCAACGTCAGCGGGCCCCGGTTGCTTTCTGGTTCTTGGTCAAGTCGTGCTTCTTCTCTGCTATTTCCATCGTTTGTCTTTGCGTTCTTTCGCTCTTTGTTTGTGTTCTCTCTTTAGCTCAAATAATAATAATAAAATATATATGGGTTCAAGCAGCAGCAGGTTAGATGGGTCAACCTCATCTGGGTCAGGGTCAGGGATTAACAGGTTCAAGCGCAGAGCCCTTGCTCCTCTCTTTTGTGGCGGTTCTGTTTATCAGTCTCCTGTTGAGGTTCTTTAACAACCGTTTCTCTCCTTTTCCATTAGCTCTCCATTTTTATTTTATCTATTTTAAGTTCTTTGATTGAAGTTTGGTACTATAGGAGTCTCTCGTTTCTGACTGATGACTACAATCTAGTATTGATGAATGGTTTCTCCTTAGCTATTTATTTTTCTTTGGTTTCTTAAAAAATAAAAAAGATGTTAGAATACGGTATATAAAAATGTTCTTGTACTTGGCTGTAACAACAACAAAGCCTCAACCTTAACTCGTTGAGGACAGCGATATGGATCCTTATGTGCTTTTCTTGTACTGGGTTATGGTAAAAATAAAATAAAATTACTACCTTGGAAATCGAAAGTTGACTGAAGTATCTTGTAATGGAGTAACTCTGAGACTAATTTTGACTTTCAGATGGGTGATCGTGTGGATGAATCACTGACAGGATCTCTTGAAAATCTAGCTACTTTTCCTAATGTGCGAGCAAGCTTCAAGCAGGCCTCATCTTCTAACTTCGGTTCGGAAACTGGGCTGAGTAGTTCCAATGCTGACAGTGGGGACTTATCTGGAAGTAGTAATGGTAATGTTGAGGATAATTCTGCTCTTGAGAATAGCGAGTCACAATCACAGCAGGTGAACACCATTGACAGTATTATGGAAGCTCATGCAGTGAATGCTTCTGTAAAAGAACTGACACCAACAGCACCTGTCTCTGATGATACAGCAGTGGCAGGCGTTTTAGGTCAGGATTCTGGGAGCCTGGATTCAAATGGGGAGTCCATTTCAGATGCAAATATGGATTTGTATAGTGCAAATTCTGCTATTCCTGCTTCCTTAGTATCTCCACAACCATGCCCAGAATTTCAATCATCTGACAGGGAACGAGAAGCTAGAGCGGCAAGAGTGCTTGTTGTTGATGTGGTGAGCATAAATTCCAACATTTTGTCAAGTAGCTTTGCAGAAATTAGTAACCGTGAGGCAAGAAGAAATAGTAGAAGGATGTTTTGGGATGCTTCATCAAGAAACAATTTGAGAAGGAATAGAGATTCCCCAACCATAGTTATTGCAACTAGTCATGCTGATGATCTAGGATCTCATGACAGATGGCTGCTTGATTTTAGTGACGATCTACATTTCAATGGAGTTGGTCGTGAATCTAGATATCCTGGCACTACAAGTCATCACAGGAGTGGACGACGATGGCATTCAAGGGTAATAGTCTATACATTTCCTTCTTATGTAAGCTATTTACGGGTGAAATTGGCATAGGATCCTTGAAAGTTTTCTGTCTACGGAAAACTTATTGGATCATATGATCAATAATTTATCAAACTAGAGGTTCTTTGACGCATGCAACTCATTTTGATTTAGAATTCCTACCATTACTTTTACCAGCCTATGCTTCATACATTGCTATTTCCTGTTTTTTTTTTTTTTTTTTTTACATTTCCATGAATTATTTCAGAGAGAAAGATTTCATGATGTACGTGATGAGCAAGGTTGGGAAACTTACTTGTGCCCAGCTGGGCTTCATCCTAACGGTACATGCTCATGTGAACCCTCTTCTGTGGCTGATGAGTCCCGCAGCCGTGCAAGTATTTCACATATAACTCTGCTGGCAGATGCACTTTTTGAGGTAAATATTCTTAGTTCAAGGTGACTGTTTTTGAGGTAATCTGCTAGTTCTATGCCTTGAAAAGTGTCAACAGCTTGCACTGTGTGATGTCATTAGCTTCTCTTTCTCCATAGAAGAGTGATTAGAACAAATTACATGTTTTAACCTGCATGGTGTCCTCCTGTACTCGTACTTTTTTTTGTAGTTTCTTATTATGTTTATTTTCTAGGTTTTAGAGGAAATCCATCACCATCGCCTGTCACTATCACCTTCCATGCTCTCACTCCCTGCTCCGGAAGCTGTCGTACATTCGTTTCCTCTGAAGAATTATAAAAAGTTACAGGGAAATGAAAATGGGGCACAGCATGAACAACAGTAAGTGCTATTTTTTCTCATTTGAAGATGCATGTGCTGGTGTTGCCACCGTACTTTGATTTGATTTATGTAGAAAAAAGGCAGCTTGGGTATTGTAAATTTGTAATAGGGGACGTTGAGTTGAGTGGATTTCATAACTAAAACAATGCATGGACTTAGATAATAATGGGGTTTGTAGCTCTGTCAAACTGCAGAAACAGTAAAAGTTCGAGGAAATAATCCATGACTTCCATTAACAACAATTTCCTAGCTCATCTCACTCTCCTCCATTCTGGCATTCTTCACCTCCTGCTACAATGAAAAGGGTAGCGTGAGAAAGATATACCATGCTTCCTGTACCTACCTCACCATGTGAATTGTAGTACAGGATCATGCTAACCAATAAAAGTTCTTCAAACTTGATCAAAATGTGAGAAAAACATGTGTAGATAAAAAGGAAATGGAACAGAAAAATAGAAAATGATGGTTGCCAAGTAAGCTACAGTGTTTGAACAACAGCCGTTCAAATTCGAATTTTCCTGAAAGGAATAACACTTGAGCTTTGTGGAGAATTACTACACACATGTCTATTTACCTTTTTTTTTCTTTTTTCCAGAGAATCGATTATATGAAAAATTAAGCATAAATCAAGAACTCAAATCATTTATCAACTGGTCTAATTCTGAATAATCAACATGCATGTTACTGTTTATAGCTATATTAATTTCCTTTCAAACGCCTTTTGAACTGAATTTCTGTTCTCCTCAATTAATCTAGACCAGTACTTAGTAAAAATAACTATTCTTGTTTGCAGGTGTCACATCTGCTTGGTTGACTACGAGGAAGGAGATGAGATTCGAGTTCTCCCATGTTCTCATGAATATCACATGTCATGTGTTGACAAATGGCTCAAGGAAATACACGGGCAAGCTATTACTACCATCCTTCTTGTTTTAGTTGACCCGGGCTGATTATAAGTTGAGTTCTCATTGTCTATTTGTTCTTCTGCTGGCTTTCAGTGTATGCCCTCTCTGCAGAGACAATGTTTGCAAGGAAAATGTTGAAAGTTCAGCCCCAAACCCAGAGATCACAGCACTTTGATGCGTATTTTTGAAGACCTGTAAATAAAGCTAAGTTTTTTTTCCTGAAATGGCTTGTAGTCTTTCCTCAAGAACACAAGGCAATGTTATAAGTTAGGAACTGTCTTGTTCTTCTTTCTGATACCCTGCTCTTAATGCTTTTCACCAGCAGTTTAGCTTGCTGTGTAATCGTATGCTGTCAACAGTCGTAGATATCTAATATTATCAAAGGTTATGGAAAGTCTGGTATGTCAGCTTTTGTTTTCCAGAGTAATTTTAGCCTGCATGCTCTTGTTTTGGTTCTGTCTAGACACTTAGGCCATGTTTGGCACCGCGGTTGTACCGCTGGTTGCTCAAAATTCAAAAGTTTTTTTTATTTTTATTTTTATTTTAAATAAATATATTTTGATGTTTTTACATCATTTTGATGTGCTGATGTTAAAAATAATTTAAAAAAAATATAAAAAAACATCATTTTGATGTGTTTTGGCATGAAAAACACTTTCAAAAGCAACCGCAACAACCCTCCCAAACAGGCTCTTAATCTTACGCACATTTAATTTCTTTCATGCCACTGAAAATTAGGTAGTGTTTGGACGTTGTTGTTCCCGGACAAAAACAAAAGACAGACAGGAGGCAATTAGGCAAATAAGTGTTTCAGCGAGTGCCTGCCATTATTTGGTTCGTTCGTGTGTGGATGTAAAATCCAGACGCAGACATAGCTTGTGACAGGTGGTGGGGAGTCCAGGTTTAGGTCAGATATGGCATGGCGGGTGCTCTTTTTGCTCATGGTTTTATTACTGATCGGGAAAGCGACGAGATTTACTGGGAGGTTAATCCATTTTCATTCAACAACTTTAAGGAAAGCTAAATAAGTGAAGCACACAACGTATAAAGACAAACAAACTATTTCAGCTCAGGTGATCAACCAACCAAATTTTAGAGATCTCTGCTTTCTCAGAGAACAAAAACAACTAAAAAGCTTGGAAGGACAAAATTGGAACTCTAAGGAAAACTAAGAATCAATCTCGCCAAAACGTCTACAAATTATTCATATATCTATTGACACGAGCGGTACAAAAGAAGCCTTCTCTAAGCTATGGCATACTTGTGTGTACATGTTTTACGTAGCTAGCCACTGGCGCTGGTGCTGGCATATAAACTCCAGAATCAATTGGGACCGCGAAGGTTGCATGATCTCCACAATTAGGTATGTATACTTCGATTGCCTGTCCACTTTGTCTTTGAACTTTTCTGCAGAAACCTTACCAGCACCATGCGGCCGCGAATATAGAAATTTATCTACATTCAATGAGGCAACAAGTAAGAAGATATGAAATTACACAAAAAATCAGAATTATCCTTAATTCTATTTGTTCCAGTAGATTTTTCACTTTATTTCTTCTTTAAAAGGGAAGGAGATTTGAGGAGATAATCCACACGTGTTATACACAATCCCTGAACCTTTTGCTCTTTCTTGGATACAAGAGACAAAATTTCACATGGATACTCCAATGTTTCGCAGTTTACCTGGACATGCTCTAAACCATCCTCATCAGTAAAGATCCTATTGGGAATATGTTGGCGAGCAACACAATTTCTACTTTCCTGACCATAACCCGTAATAGGAGATCCAATTCTCACCCCGACCTGATTCAAAGCAAATATAATCTGAAGTGAACAATAAAATTGCAATAAGGATATCAGCATAGAAAAATGGCAAAGCTTAGTAACCAGAGTGAACCATTATGAACATTTACCACCAGATCTTTCTGGATTCTGTCTATAACATTCATAACCTCCCTCGCAGTTTTGTGACTTCGCATCTTGCCTTTAAGTTTATCAACTTGAGACTTCGATTTCACTATAGATTAGTTTTGCCAATAAACTGTGCCTGACTTGTACCAAAGCATCCGCTGCCTTTCTTATTTTTAGATGACTATTGATAAAAGCAATATGATTTATTACTAACTGCATAATCAGTCACTTAAGTTATTTGTTTATCATGGTTTATTCATATAAGGCTTGACCTTCATGCTATGGGACTCCCCGTTACACACTGAAGGGCTTTCCACAACAAGCAACCTCAACTGATTCTCCCGTTGTAACATAATGTCTCATTTCCAAGTCCACCAAACATTACAATAACAAATAGAAGAGGAACAGGTGCTTTAAAATTGCAAGCCCAAGAAAAGAATGTATTAATTTTCACAAACCTGACTGTCATCTTGAATCCTTTTCGGAGCCTTGTTAAAGATCTTGTACCTATTACAGACCATGGTGCCAATAAGAGTGGAATAAGGGGAAAGGAGACAAAACTTGAATAGTTTATTTCTAACCATATTCATACAATTTAATTACAAAAGTCAACTCTTACTCTTTTGGTTCAAATATCAGTTCCTTATAAGCAGCATAAGCCGCAGCAGCTGCAACACCAAGTCCTTCAAGAATTAAAATGCTTTAGGAAGCGCCCTCTGTAAATGTCACAGGCTTCTCTGGGATGTTGTATGTCGGGGCATCAAAAGGATCCTCAACAGTAGATACATCTTTTTTGTTCTGTCCAGGGCGGCAGGAAACAGTTAATTGAGTCAAAACACGAGTTTCCAGAATAGCATACTCTTTGAAAAGAACACAAAATGATGCCATTATATAATAGAAGGTAAAAACTAAAAAATTATGAAGTCAGGTTGGTTCATATGCTGCTATGGTGGAGTAAATATAAGTCAAACAAAATAAATTTAGAAACTCTATCTGGAAAGAAACAGTTTGTTCAAAAGTAAAGTATAAACAAATACTTATTTTCACATGAAAATATAGTGATATGATCCATTTAAAAATAAGTATATATTCAGTTTAAACTTTTATAGATAAATGGTTGACAACATAGTCAAACACAATATTCATCCACATATTCAAAGGTAATCAGGCAACCCAATAGGATGTTAACAGAACATAAACATGAAAGCCCTTGAACTTTGATTCGAATTCAAACCCCAGATTGGTTAAGCTTCTTTGAGGCTTTTGATGCGAAGGATCTAGCAAAGCAAATATTAATGGTGCTTTCTCCATGGGTTTCCATGATTTGAAAGGATGACCTAAGGCTAATCAAGTATTCTCTATTAGGCTGACTTCCATACGTAGCAGGGATACCTGCCAAATCTTATCGTCAAGAATTATTTTGCACAGAGAAGATAATTAATAAACAAAACAACCTTGCTACAGAACCGGTGGATATGCAAGTTTAACACTAAAATGTCAGTAAACTTGTAGCACTTTGTTTGCGAAAAATAATAATTATGGAACCAATTATTGTATTATATTACTTGTATGCCTACAAGTCTTTTACTGCCTTCATTGGTTACACAATATAAAAACTGTTAAAGTTTTCAATTAGTTCTTGCAGCCCCTAGAATTAAAGTAATCTATCGTATAATAGTCTTTTTAAGATATTTTTCCTAAACTCCCAATGAAACATCCAAGGAGTCAACAAAATCTGTTTTTATTTAATCTTTATCAAGAAGGCTAAATCATCTGCATCGCAACAAATTAAATCAGAAAATGTGCAAAATACAAGGCAACCTGCAGTGAAAACTTCAGAAGGGTAAGCATACTGCGCATCCTGAAACCTCCTTTTCTGCCAAAATAAAAAATCTGGAGCAGTAGATGAAGCCAGGGCTCACTATCAGAACAATGAGACCAGCCTACAAAACATATTAGTATTAGAATATCTTTGGTCCTTTTATAAATTCCCTTCCAAGCAAATAAAGAATGAGCTCTAGGATTAGCAATGCAGGAAGCAAACTCCCCTGATTACCATAGACCAAGGTAGAAATCTCAAAACAGCGCATGGCCTTTTCTAAAACTTCAACCTAAGAAGCAGAGGGAAAATTCTCACCAACAACAGAGAAGACTATGCCAGATTGGGTATATAAGACTTACACAAATATAATGATTCAATTACATGGAGCATAACATTCACTGACCATTATGCCAAAGTATGTCCTGCAGAATAGAATGATGTTAAAAAAGAAAATCAGTCTGCAGCTACAAGCTGAGGGAAAATAAAAGTGGAAAAACCACCTACCTCACCTTAGGCTCGCTTGTTTGTTGGAAATAATTTTTGGAAAGTGAATTCCAGAGAAAGTGAATTCCTGGAAAGTGAATTCCGATGTTTGGCAGTGTTATGGAAAATGAACTGGAAAACACTTTTCAGTGTTTATTTGTGTTATGAAAAATGAACTGGAAAATAATTTATTAATAATTTTTTTTTCAAGTTTATTAAAATAATGAGGAACAAATCTTACAAATTAAAAATTTGAATGAGAATGAAATTGAAAAAAATATAATTTCATAAATTATCTCAAAAAAAATAAATAATAATCAAAATAATAGAGATCAAATCTAAAAAATTAAAAAAAAAATGAAAAGTGAATAAATTAAAATAATAATAATTAACATTTCATAAATTATTTCAAATAAAATAAGTAACAATAAAAAAAATGAGAACCAAATTTGATAGATAAAAATGATAAGAAATAAACAAATATCAATTATAAAAATAAAGACCAAAATTAATATAAAAAATAAATTTTAAGAGATGTAATTGAAAAATAAATATTCAAAACAAATTATATATAGCAATCAAAAGTTTGAGGATCAAATTTGATATAATCAGCAAATAATGATATTTCTAAATTTTTCACAACTTTCGGAAAGTGTTTTCTGCCCAAATTTTCCGGAAAACACTTTCCTGAAAACCAAGCCAAATTTTTCTTTGAAGTGTTTCTGATGAAAGTGTTTTCTATTGATCGGAAAATGTTTTCCGTTGACCAACTTTCCGAAAGGCAAATAAACACAAGAAAGTTTGGAAAGTGGTTTCCCGGAAAGTGAATTCCGGGAAACAAACACAGCCTTTAGTCAAATAGTTGGCATTGGCAGTAAAATGTCTCAAGGAATCTGACTTTGGCAACTTTGACAACATCAACACATAACCTCAATCAAATACCAAAATACATCACATCTAACTAATACGCTTATATACATATATAGGATTTCAAATAGTAAAAGGGAAAATCGCCCAGGTATCTGAATCAAATTGTATTTAAACAATAGAATACAACAGAGTTGCAGACACTTTCCAGCTATAACTACTTCCTACCATAAGTTTATAATAACTGTTAATCATTTGATTTATTGACACGACATTTTCCAGAAGTTATTGAATAACCAGGTCGAGTAAAGGAGCCATCAATTAGTAACAGGGTAGCTGTGACAAGGAATGAATAATTGGTTGAATTCGTAGTTCCATATAAAGTGCACATATGAGGAGGGGAAAAAAATTATGGGGCCTCATGATGGTTCCTTTTCATGGTTTGGAACAACCTAACCCTAACGATAGCAGGGTGCATTGAAGAACAACCTTCTGGTAAGGTTGAAATTAAAGGAGCTGGTTCTTGTAAGGAGCCATCCTTAAGTGGTAAATTGGTTTTTACTAGACGTACACATCGAAAGTTTGCTGCAAATGAAAAGGAAGTGATAATTAGATTGGCACTCGCAAATGATATCAATTTTGAGGACCTGGCTCGGATTGCTGGTGGCTTGGCTGGAAGTCCAGTCTCTGACGAAGGCCATGAAGCTGCTTGTGTTGCAACTAGTGACGACAAGCACTTCCTTTTGTCAATTTTCTCAGGTTACGTTGAGAAAGAGAGAGAAAAAAGAAGAGTCCCTAGCTCAGGTGACGTAGAAAAGAGAGGTTAATCTAGAGTTGATCTAATCATTAAAAAGTTAAACTCATCGATCAGGTTGACTTGTGTAGTCTATATAAATCAAGTATTAATGATTTTCGTAGTTACTAAGCCCTAACTAGATTTTCATTCAAACTATTTTAATAGTTGATATGGTCAAACTTAGATTACTTCACAATCTAATTGAGTCGATGAAACCCAAAGTAAAACTCAAGTATTTTTTTTTAAAAAATATTATGTTTCTTTTTGCTCAAAGCAATATTGTTTGAGTTTTTTTTTAAATTAAAATAATATTATTTTAAAATAGACTCGGATCAACTCATAAACCCATAAATTAATATTATACTTACAACCTAGAACTTCAACCTAACACAATCCCTTAGGGTTTTGTCAATCGAACTTTAGCATATTAAGATTTGATGCTTTCTTGGTAAGGTTTTAAAGAAACCATTTGCACTAAACCTAAACCTTTGTCATGAATCTCCTTTCAAACATCATTTGAATTTGAGATGATAAAGTGTAGAGCATAACTATTCACCATCTAAACAATCACCTTAAAATATTAAGAAGTTTATATATATATATATATATATATATATATATATATATATATGTATGTAATATAAAAGGCGTCCCAATTTTATCTGTGGATAAATATATAACCTTTACTATAAATATAAACTATCGAGAACCATGAAACATATGTTGAGGCAGATCGTGTTGGTCGCATGAGCGCAACATAATGACTCTCCCTCAAGAAGGTGCTCGGTTCGAATCTCGCTATATGCATGTTTTTATTCTTCCCACAGTAGAGTTTTGTAATAATATAAATGGTTGTATATTATCAGCTAAATGTTGAGTAGTCAAGATGGTTCACACCACACACCATTATACAAGAGGGAGTGGGTTCGAAACCCACTTTACGTATTTCGTTTCTTCCTTCTTCTTCTATTTTTCTATTTTTACATTATATATATATATATATAGTTGAGTAGTCAAGATGGTTCACACCACACACCATTATACAAGAGGGAGTGGGTTCGAAACCCACTTTCCGTATTTCGTTTCTTCCTTCTTCTTCTATTTTTCTATTTTTACATTATATATATATATATTAATCCTCAAATATAATTTTTTATAGTTTTTTCATGATAATGTTTTTTCCCCATCAAACATTTTTTATTTTTTAAATGTGATTGAATTTAAAAAAAATGTTTTGAAATATTTTAAAATAATAATTGTTTTTTAAAATTATTTTTAACATCAACACATGAAAATAATTTAAAATATAAAAATAAAATGGGTGAACAATGTTTGTTTTTTGCCTGTATTTATACATTTATGCTTTTAGATTGTTATTTTTTTGTTTCATTTTTGTACGGGTTGTATTTTTATCAGGTTTCGTTCTGAAATTTTAATTGATGTTGGTGATAATTTTAAAATTAATATTGCTCTTTTTTTCTCTGTTATTTTCATTGTATGTGTTTTCTGTTATTTTATCTGTTTTGAATTAGATAATTTTATGATTTTATTATTTGCACAATAATAATGATAATTTTAGTGATTGTTTTTTTTTGTTAAAATGTTTTGATTTTTTGAGCTAATTTAATAATTTTGATTATTTGAGCAATAAAGCTTATAATAATTTTAACTGCTATAGTAATGAAAATAACGATAACACAGGGATAGATTTTCAATTGATGTTTGCATCTTTTTATGGATAGAAAATTAACTACTTATTTTTTATTTGATTATTGCAAGTTTTCTCATAATTTATATTTTATTTTTAAATGTGATTTAAATTGAATGATTAAATGAATTAATCTTAATACAATGAATTTAATAATTCAAATACCGAATCTTCTTGCTTTTTAATTGATGATGAAAATTTTATGTTAATTATTTATTAAAACTTACTAAACAGATAAATTTATATCAATTGAAATTCATATATTTTATAAAAACTTGTATTTCATAGTAATTCTACACAAATTTATTATCTTGACTGAATTTCTATTATAACAAAAAAACACAATTAATATTTTTTGCATTAAAAATTATAGTGCACTCATGACGAGTGGGCATTGACTAGTATATATATATATATATATATATATATATATATATATATATATATATATATTAAAAAACATTTTATTACCAATGTCATTATTTGCCCAATTTAAATTAATATATGAAAAAAGAGTTTTAACTAGCCCGCAAAATTTTAAGAACAAAAGGGCAAAAACCCAATTTTATAAGAAAGGGCCTAAAACCCAAAACTAAATGTGGACCCAGCAGGGTCATAAAGGTAACTTCAATACAAATTTGAACCGGAGAGAAAATTGGAGAATGTGGGCATGTTACAGGGGAGGGAAGTGGGCTTAACCGCCTTAACCGCCACTTCCCCAAAACATACAAAAAAGAAAAAAGAAAAGAAAAAAAAAGAATTTCTTTCTCATCTTCAGAAACATCGGAAACCCTGAACTTCTCTGTCGCAGAGAACAAGAAGCATCAGCATCAGCAACATCAAAACACAAAGACACGGAGAAAGAAGAGAAGCAAATGAATATTCGGAAAATGGAAGGATTTAAGAAGGAAGAAATAAGAAAGGGGCCATGGAAAGCAGAGGAAGATGAAGTGCTGATTAAGCATGTTAAAAAATATGGTCCTAGAGATTGGAGCTCTATTCGATCCAAAGGCCTTTTACAACGAACTGGCAAATCTTGTCGTCTTCGTTGGGTTAATAAGCTTAGACCCAACTTGAAACAGTAAGTAACTTCACCTTTTTAAACTATATTTTATCAATCTCATTTTGAACTTGTTCGCAATTTTCATGTCATGCATGTTAGTGATAAATTATCAAGATTCTTTTTCTGGGATGTTTTCGATTCCCTTTCTTAGTAGTCCATGGGCAGTGGTGGTATTTTTATTTCCTTGATTTTCGTGTTTGTGTCTCCGTGTGTGGTTTTATAGTGGGTGCAAGTTTTCAGCAGAGGAAGAGAGGGTGGTGATAGATTTGCAGGCAGAATTCGGGAACAAATGGGCTAGAATCGCCACGTATTTGCCTGGAAGGACTGATAATGACGTGAAGAATTTCTGGAGTAGTAGACAGAAGAGGCTGGCTAGGATTTTGCAGACGTCAGGAACACCTTCCTCTTCTAATTCCAAGCCACAGAAGAATAAAAATGAAGTTCCAGTCTTTCAAGATGTTCCCACTTTGGAGGTAATTGGAAAGTTTTGCGGATTTTGCTGAGGACTTTTGATAGTATTTGATCGATTGACTCTACGAAGAGTCTTGTCGATCTGTAAGTTTTTCACCCTCATAATTTACTGTGCCCCCTTTGTTTTCATCGTGTCAAGGCTCCAGTGTTCAGTTCTTCAATGGAGGAAGAGTCATCCTACTTTGATAACCCTGAGCAGATAAGAATGATGCCCTTACCGTCTCTGGTCAAGACTGAGTTGCCGGACGGTGGTTATGCAAATCTGAGTCAGTACGAGCCCCCGTCAACGATTCCCTTCCCACAGCTCCCACAGCTCCAACCAGACCTTTTATTCTCACCAGAAAGCCATGAGCTCCTGGCTAGGCTGGATGACCCTTACTTTCTCAGCGTGCTTGGAACTGCAGATACTCCTGAACTTGGAGTTGCAGCGCAGTTTTCACTTGGGCCTCCATTGTTTGATCCAGTGTCAGGTTGTGTGAACAGTGCACCGGATGTGGCGAATCATGTGACCCCAGATACTCTCTTCGATGAGTTTCCGTCAGACATGTTTGATCATATTGAGCCGCTTCCAAGTCCTTCAGATTGGTGAAGGATTGATCACAAGGCTGTTTTTACGTGGGTGTAGCAGGATGACCTCTAGAATAGTTTCATTGGGCGAACAATTTGGCATGGCTCGCTATTATGAGACTGTTGTTCATTTGACTTCTATTCTTTGCACTACGTACTAACCTTCAGAACTATATATGTGACCTCTCTCTCTCGCTCGTTGATAAAGATATGCAAATGGCTGCTAATCATGAGATCACCGCGCGTGTCGCTTTCACTCAGTTATACCAGCATCGACATGACTGATGGCGAGTTTGTGGTATTGCGGGCTGATCTTGACATTAGAATAACCTTATTTTTTTCATATATGATGATTTGAAAGCGATGTTTCAAAGAGATTACGTGTTTGAAAGTTTCGTAAATGTATTTTATTTTCTTTTTTAAAATTTATATTAATATTTGCTAATCAAAATAATTAAAAAATATCAAAAAAATAAGTTCAAGTTTTCATGAAAATCATGTTAAATCTCAACTCTAAATGAACACCTTTAGTGTCTATTTAGCATTGCATTTCAAGTGTTTTTTTAAAAAATCATTTTTTTTTATTTTAAATTAAAATTTTTAATATTTTTAGATAATTTTAATGTGTCGATAAAAAAAATTATTATTTTGATATATTTCTATAGAAAAAATACTAAAAAAAATAAATTCAATAACACTTGCATTCCAAACAAGCTCGAAAAACTCCAACTTTCTTATTAAATCAGGCACGCTAAGAACATCTCCAATGGGAGTAGGCATTTTGGAGAGCTAAATCTCTAAAATAGCTTTTCAAATAGTGTATATATGACTTTTTTGTTGATGTATGTTCTAATGATAAAAGTCATTTTGTAGAGCCATTTTTTTTTTATTATTTTAAATATAGTGCAATTATTTTGTATATAGTTTAATTATGCAGTTAATTATACAATTAATAGGAGTAAATTATATAATTAAATAATTGCTTTTGAAAAACTCTCAAACAATTTTTTATAATTATATTTAAATTTAAAAAATGAATTTAAATATAATTAAAAACCCACAATATTTGAAATGTGAAATTTAAGCTACTTATTGTATGTTTTTCAAGTAATTGTATGTTTTTTTGTGATTGTTGTATTTGAAATTAATTAATGTTATTTATTGTCTTTGAATAAATAACAAATAAAATGAACACATTAACAAATAACCAATAAGTTTAAACATAATTAATTAAAATACATTCAATTACAAATAATTCAATCAAATTAATACCCATATTTTTATGCTAATAATAATAATTATTATAATTACAAATAATAATGAGTATAACCCCCCGTTCCCCTTCATCTCCACTTCTTATCTTTACAAAATAAAATAATAAAACTCTCTTCTCTCTCTCAATCTATCTCTCTCTGATTGCAAATGAGAGAAAGAAAGAAAGTATCGTGTAAGGGACAAGGGAAATGTGTTCTTCCTCTTTGATCTTTGCATTTTCTACTAAATCTTCTCTCACACTTCAAATCACACATCTTTCGATGAAGTAGACAACGAAAGCTACTCCAACTTTAGTTCTTACCCCACCGCAGCTGCCGCTCCCGGTGAGTTCTTCGGCGGAGATGTGTCAGTCGATCACGCCAGTGCTTCTACTGAGTGTTCGGCTTCTTTTCGTTATTTAATTTGATTGTTTTATTTCCTTTTAGATGTGCTGGTATATATACAGAAGAGGAAGTGAATTGATTGATCTGTTGACAGCAAGTGATTAGCTTCAGATTATAGTGTTGATTGTTGATAGCAAGTGAATTTCTCTTCTTGCTCTGATTCATCTCTCTCTTTGTTCTTTCATGGAGATTGTTGTTGCTGTGATTTTGTATGTTGCCTTTGCAACGGTATTATTTTCTTTTGCCAACGGACTGAAATTTACCAAAAAATCCGAAGATGAAGAAGCCATTTTGGCTCTTCTTTTGCTTCTCCCGCTAGAGACTGAAATTTACCAAAAAAAAGCCAAATATTTAAAATTTTGTCTTTGGCTCCCGGGATGGCTCCTCCCGCTGGAAATGCCATAAACCCCTAACATCACACTTGTTTTAAAATATATCATGGAGTGGAGCACGTCCAGGTCCATCCTGCCCAATGGTAATTTCTCAAACAAAAGAAAACCACTAAAACAAGAAATTCACCATTTTCCACAGAAAGGGAGTTCAATCAAAGATTTATTTATAACGTTCAGGGGTAGCATTCAACCACACCAAAACCCAAAGAAGGTTTCCTTAATTGCCTCTTTTATGTATTTTGAAATGAAAGCAATAACAGCATAGTTCTCTGATGGAACAATGGTGTATCTAATTGACTTTTACGATCAATTAGCCCTAAATTAAGAATCCCTTTGATCAAAGCAGTTCTCCTAAAACACAAGCAAGCGCAGCTTAAAGCGGACCCTAGAGGTTGAAAGAAGAAATGTTTAAAATGGTGTCTGGCATTGAAAAGAAAAGGTCACATGGCATCATACATGGGGCTGCTGGTCGTAGGGATTGCAGAACAGTAACTGATGCCAGTTTGACCGTAATGAGTGAGCACCTCAAACTCTCGAGCAGTAAATGACTTATTTTCGTGGACAACAGATCTTCTTAGTAGTGAATATGCACAAAACTCTACCTCATAAACTGATATGTCTTTCAAAAATGCAGAAACTGAAACTCCCACTCCTTCCCCTGAATTTACAAGTGGTTGAAATTTCATCAGAACAGCTTATTAAGCACATAGAAAGTGTAAGGCCTTATTCCATACATTTCCTACCATACACAGACATCCCATGATCATAATCCAAAACACCAAGTTGATAAAATCAGAAGAGCATTGGAATTAAAACTAGTCCAGCCAAATACTGATCTTACCGTGTGTGACAAGCAGCAAGTTTTCTGAAGGGTATTTATCAGCGAGCGCCTTAATGATTTGTTCATATCTAGTCCTTGCACCCATCACAGTCTCTTCCCATTGCGGCAGCTACAATTCCTCAAGAAAATAGCCATTATTAGACATTTGAAATGACAAGTAGGCGAGATCTTGTAATCCTTCACTACACTAACCTCTTTATACACTGGTTTCACAACATGATCCACTGTCCCAGCTGGTAGCATAGCTTCAAGCTCAGAGATATTGAACCCAAAATTGCCGTCTTTGGGCGCACAATCACGTCCGATGGTTTCCCTATTCAACATCTCGCACAAACCATACTCAATAGAGACCTGGAAATGTGCTATAAACAGTCAAAACTCAAAGCAAATAGAGATCCATTCAAGCAACAAGAACACCAAAATAATTACAATCAATGATGCAATAACACTGACTAACAAGATATAGAACTCCAAGTGAGGAATTATTCATTTGAGATGAACTTTCAGAAAATAAAAAATAAATCCCAACAGTATTTAATCAATGCCGTTATCATATACAATGGTAACTGTTCAATGATTTTAACTAAAACCCGACCGGACACGGAATTAGTTTCAATTCAAGAAAGCTGATCCGAGGATACCCATTGAACGCATTAAAAATTACATATATATTTATGTATAAAATACTTGATCTCGATTGAATCTGAGCAAATATACTTGAAAATTATGATCACCGCAGATCAATCTTATATGCCCAATCATTTCTTTGTAATCTCTAATTTAAAACGACGCCTTACTATAAATAGAAAAAGAAATATGGAAAAAAAAGCTACTCACCTTGAGTTTAGAAGGATCGATGGCGACACCGTGACTACTTAAAACGTCAGGACCATCTTCGACGGCGCAGAGGGCAGAGACAACCTCGGAGGCGGTCTGGATACAGCGTAGGAAAGGAGAAACAAAGACCCGGTGGATAGGGAACCCAAGATCTGTTTTAAGTTTCCGACCCGTGGCAAAAGCTCTGATCCGACCATCTTCCACCAGTGGTGGGTCCCACGGTCTAGCGGCAGTTGTCACCCATAACGGTTCGATGCTGTCGATTCGGTCACCGTGTCTCATTACGACAACGTTTTGCAGGTGTGTAGCATCGTTGATGGCGTTATTTTCTGGTAAGGGAGCGTCCATGTGTGTGAGCTTGGACTGTGTGGCTTTGAGAGGAAAGGTCTCGTAATATTATTAGGGAGAGGAGAGGAGAGGAGAGGAGATTGTTTTTTCAGGTGGACGAATATGCAGTCACCCGCTATTCCAAGTGTATGCATTTTTCTCTGTATAAGAATAGTATTCAGTTATTGGAAACATTTTAAAAGAAATCAAGATTAATAAGCTAGTTTGATAAATTATAAAAGAATTAGAATTAAATAAATATTTTTTAATAAAATGAAATGATGGGAAAAGATTTATGGAGATATAAATTTGGAGAAAAACAATTCCAATTAACCTAAGATAATGCAATAAACATATAATCTAGATGATAAAAAAAATAAATCAATTTGCGGTGATTCGTAAAACTTATAGGTCATAAATGAGAATAATTTGATATAAGAAATTAAAAAAAAATCATAAAATATAGTTTTAATATAAAAGGTAATGTTAAACAATAAAAGTAAAAAAATCAACTGATATAAATTCTTCAAAATCATGATCTAAGTCATTAAATTAGAAGCATCATGCATGAAAAAAATAGGAAAGCATGATCCCTAGAAAATTTAACAACACAAAAGTTTTTTTTTTTACTTTTCTAAGATGTTTCTTTTTGTGTTGTGAAAGGTATAATGGTGTTTTTATACATATTAATTAATTTTTAATTGTTCTATTTTTTATCTTGATTCTCACTCTTATTCTTTTAATTATTATTTTTAAATAATTTAAGAAAATGAGAGTGAAAATCAAGATACACAATTATTTAGTTTGTGTAAACTCACCATTATACATTTAACAACACTAAGAAAACATCTTGAAAAGTAAAAATAGTAATTGATGAAGATTTTTTATTTTTTATTTTAAGAACATTAAAGTAATCTCATTTTTCATCAAAAAATAAAAATAAAATTACCCCTTCATGCAAAGCATGTATGTGTTTATTTATTTATTACTTCTAAGGATATTTTAGTATTTTCATTGTCCATTCAATTTTTATTACTTTTTTATAAACAAAACCATATTATAATTTTTTTGTTTTTGTTTTGATATTTAAGATATCATGATAATTTTGTGTGTGTTCTAATTATACCTAAAAGATTTTTTTGACAAATATCATATTCTAAATCAATATTTTTTAGACAAAGAAATTTGATTTTTTATTGAAATTTAAATGGTCAATCCATATTTGGAGCAGGGTATCAATGATAATATTGTTTCTCTTATTTTTTTAATTCAAACTCAAGATAATAATATGGAAGATAAATGCTTTGGCCACATGAATTAAACTATTGTGATGCTTTATTTTTATTTTTATAATATTTTTCACAATAGATATTATAAAATCACGCCTCGAGACCAAATCTATTTTCTTGGTATATTTAAAATAAAATAAAATATTTATAACGTAATCAAGGTGAATAATATTATCAACTAGATTAGTTGATAGTTATTTAGACTTCTTTTTACAAGATGTAAAAACTGTATAGCAGCTGTTATAGGAGAATTTGAGCTTAAAAATGTTTATTTTTTTTAATTGAAAATTATCAATAAATTACATAGCCAAGGCTGTTAGGTCATCCTAACAACGTGTGGAATCACACAACACTATCACAATTTATTTGGTAATGGTACCGGACTTTCTTTGCAAGAACAGTCAAGATGGACTCGAATATGGAACCAAAACGACGTCGCTGCCTCCCAGCCGTCAACCACGACCAACCAACTCAAAACGACGTCGCTGCTTCCCAGCCGTCAACCACGACCAACCATCTCAAAACTTGTCCCCAAGTACAAAGCAAGCAACCTCCCAACCTAAGCATTCAACATAGGCCATCCGATATTGGCCAACCAACGGATACGGACACGATCTCACACAACCTCAATCACCCACTCTCGAGCCGCGTGCCTCCTCCACGCACGTGACAAAACAGACCCGAACCCGCCGTCAAAAAATTATCTTCTCACGTGCCAACATTACGTTTCCAGGAAGGAAAAACTATTTCCAATTAATTTATCACTACTTCCCCCCACTTCTTTCCCTTTAGCTGCCAGTCGTCAGTACACGTGTGTAATATTATAAGAAAAATAAATCTGGCAATAACATTTTTTTTCCTTATTGTCAGAGAGAGAGAGAGAGAGAGAGAGTTTAAATACACAGCTCTGTGATTTGCAGGGCGAAAGAAGAAGGAACGAGACCGAGCGAGGGACCTTGTGTAACCCCTCCCTCTCTTTCTCTGTAAAGAAGACGAAACGATAGCGTGTTCGTGAGTTTAATAGGTAATTTATTTGTATCCTTTTTTAATCATCTGGGTCTGTCCTAGTTGGATCTTTGGTTTTTTCTTTCGCTTCAGATAATCGATTCTTTTGATGTCGTTTTGTGGCTAATTCTCGGATTTATGGTGTTGTAAAGCTGTTTTTGTTTTGGTGTAGTGGTCATGTTTGGCTGGTTTTAGGTTATAATGGTATTTTGAATGCAGTACAGTGTAAATTGAGCTAAAAGGGAGATTTGTTTTTTTTTACTTTCTGGTTAATTTTTTTATTAGTTTGAGAAACTTGAATCAAGATAGCTAAAACATGAACAAAGTCTTATCGCTAATCTGAGATTAGTTGTTGGTTGTAATGCGATGAGGAGATTGGCAATGTATGTCTTTGGAATATGTTGAATTTTGATTGAATCTCATCGCTAATTTCTTATAGCTTGATTCTGAGATATTCTATTATGTCAATTGACAAAATTTCTGGATAGTTGTCCTGTTACTGTTATCCGATCTGGAAGTTTTTTTTTTTTGCAGCATGTGTGTTTTTTCTGTGTGCATGAGTAACTACTGCTAATTATTTATGTATTGAGGGGCTGGCCTTTTTCTCTCTGTCCTCCTTTGAAACAAGAGTTTATGATGCTAGGTTAGAGTTGGACGAGCTTATGTGTAGATTGTTTTTTGATTTATTGACTTGACCTGGTCTTGGAGCAGCCTTGTTGAAGTGTTGTAATAATGTTTGGGCGTGCTCCGAGGAGGAGTGACAACACCAAGTATTATGAGGTGTTGGCTGTGTCAAAAGGTGCAAGTCAAGATGAACTGAAGAAGGCTTATAGGAAAGCTGCCATAAAGAATCATCCCGATAAAGGTGGAGATCCTGAAAAGGTAGTTTCTCAAAACTGCTTTATATTAGCTGCGCAAGGTATATCTGATGCCTATTCAGCTCTGAACCATATCCAAGTTGTGCTTGGTAGCCAAATACTAGAAGCACTAACATCTGCAACTGGGCGTTTGACTGGCCAAGGCATGGGTGCGTTGGAGGCATGACATGTCAATTATCTCATGATGGTTATAAATGAATAGGTGCTGCAATGATTTTTAATTCCTTTCGGTTTAATATTTTGAATGCTGATGTTATACACCTTTAGGATGTCCTGAGAACTTTTATTCTTTCATAAACTTAGTTGCAAAAATATTGGTTTAATTTTTGGAGAGTCTGAATGTTTAAGATCGGTACACAAGAAATGCATATGACATGTAAAGATTAAATATTTGGTTGAAGACCATGCAGGATCCGAGTGTTGATCAAACTTCATCGTCAAGATAAAAACACAAGTGACAAGTATGCAATGATATTTTTTTTGTTATGAGAGTCTGTTTATCAACTTCTAATGTTATCTTTACGGATTTTGATAGTCAAGGTGTTCCTTAGCAGAGTAATTGATCAAGTCTGTTTATGTGTGCCTTCTGTCACTCATCTATTGATCTTTTTTACCAGTTCAAGGAGTTGTCTCAAGCTTATGAAGTCCTTAGTGATCCAGATAAAAGAGAAATTTATGATCAATATGGGGAAGATGCACTCAAGGAGGGGATGGGACCTGGTGGTGGTGGGGGTGGTCACAATCCATTTGATATATTCGAATCATTTTTTGGTGGAGGTGGTTTTGGTGGTAAGACAGAGATTCCTTGATGCATATTGTTATTATTAATGTTGACTATTTATCTTAGATAAAATTTCTCAAGTATCTGTACTTTGCAGGTGGTAGCAGCTCAAGAGGAAGAAGGCAGAAGCAAGGTGAAGATGTAGCGCACCCTCTGAAGGTTTCCTTGGAGGATTTGTACAATGGAACTTCCAAGAAACTCTCTCTTTCCAGAAACATTTTGTGTGCCAAATGTAAAGGGTATGTCCTTTTATCATACGGCTTGTTGGTTTTCTTGAATTTTTTTTGTGCATCCATGGCCACTTTTTTGTTTTGGTGTGTGTTGGAGGGTCTTTATTATCTTTTATTTTGAATTGAGTCTGATGAACTCACTGGTTTTGCAGTTTTATCGATGAGATTGGCCATGTTTTCCTCACACCTCATCCCCTGTATTATTTGCAGGGTGTTATGGATCATTTTTAATTTTTAATATAGTCTTTTGAACCAGTTCTCTTTAAATAGTTTTGGTTGCAGTTTCATTGATGAGATTGGCTGCATTTTTCTTCACACCTCATCCCCCCCCATTTCCTGCCATATTCAGGAAAGGTTCAAAGAGTGGAGTCTTTGGGAAATGTCGTGGCTGCCAAGGTACTGGAATGAAAGTTTCAATCCGACAAATTGGATTGGGCATGATGCAACAAATGCAACATGTGTGTCCTGAATGCAGGGGCTCAGGTTGTTAACTGGAACAGATTCTTTCCCTTTGTTTTTTCTTTAACTGTCATTCTGAAATGCATTCATAATTATTGCAGGTGAGCTAATTAGTGAGAAGGATAAATGCCCTCATTGCAGAGGGAACAAGGTAACGCAGGAAAAGAGGGTGCTGGAAGTGCATGTTGAAAGGGGAATGCAACATGGCCAGAAGATAGTTTTTGAAGGTCAAGCTGATGAAGCTGTAAGTAAAATCAAATTGCATTTTTTAAATTGGGCATTGGGCGTGTGCTTCATTTATTACCTTAGTCTAGTATTGAACTTCTCACTGAACAGAAAGGCAATATTAGAAATTTAAAGAATGAAAGATGGGAACAAAAGATGGCTGGTTTTTGGATATTATTTTTAATAATACACAGTCCTTGGACAAGATTTTAGTTTGAAAAATTTCCAAGAACCGATGTTTTTAGTTTTTTGTTTTCAGTTCTTGCTAACCAGTGCAGGAATGGGGGGGGTGATCTTCAATTTAATTCTTGCTGTTGGACATTAATAAAATTTCCAGTTGAACACCTCTAATTATGTTAATTGCTTGACAGGACTTGGAGACATTCTCCTGTGCAATTACATCAAACAAAATCTTATTTCTTGTCATGTCATTTGCAGCCTGACACAATTACAGGGGATGTTGTTTTTGTATTGCAACTGAAAAGGCACTCCAAGTTTGAACGGAAAATGGATGATCTCTTTGTGGAACACTCTCTCAGTTTAACAGAGGCTCTTTGCGGGTATCAGTTTGCCCTTACCCATCTTGATGGCCGCCAGCTTCTTATCAAATCAAATCCTTGCGAGATTGTAAAACCTGGTATTACTTGTAAATTATTTTCCTTGAATATCATTCTTAGTTCCTCGTTGTTAAGCGCTAGAAATTTTTCTGGATTCAGGTCAATACAAAGCAATTAACGATGAAGGAATGCCGCATCATCACAGGCCCTTCATGAGGGGCAAGCTCTATATCCATTTTAATGTGGGGTTCCCTGACTCGGGCACTCTTTCCCCTGAGCAGTGCCGTACTTTAGAGACTATATTGCCCCCAAGGCAAAGCAAAAACTTGTCAGAGATGGAGATTGATAATTGCGAAGAGACAATTATGCATGATGTCAATATGGAGGAGGAGAAAAGGCGCCACCAGCAGCAGCGCCAACAGCAGGAAGCATATGATGAGGATGGGGAGGAGGAATCATCCATGCCCCGGGTGCAGTGTGCCCAGCAGTAAGCCAGATATTATTACAGTTTGCCTGTTAAGATAAATTCTGAAAGGATGGATTAGCATCTCCATTATAATTAGCAGCTTTTCCAGATTGATTCTTTACCCATGCTATGTCTCCCGGATCTATGGTTTGTGTTGTTTGTTTCCGGCTAGTCATTTTTTTTCTGACAGTGGAATTAAGATGTGCTGACATTCATAATAGATATAAATATTTTATTCCATATACCATCTCAAAATATCTGGCCCGTCGTCATCATTAATTCGCTAGTAAATGGGTGATGTCTTCCATTCGAACCGTACTTTCTTCGCTTGTTTTTTCGTGTCTACAATGAACTTGGGAGACCGCTAGCTCTTAAATTTTCGTTTTCCAAGCTTATCATCGTGTGCTTGCTTGCAGAGATGGAAGTAGTCCAGGCCAAAATTTTCAAAAATGTTTTTTTTTTTTTTACAATTTATATGGAAAATACATTGTAAAATTAAAAGTAATTATTACATTAAAACTAGTAAAGAGAATCGATGGATCAAAATGTCTCAGAATAAATTATTTTAATACAATGAGGAAATCACCTTATAATATATATTGGTTTATATTGGTTGTTCCTCTATCGCTATAAGTTTTCAATGTGCAGGTTAAGATATCAAGAACATTTCTTTTATTTAGTTCGATGTTTTTAATAAATTTTTCCTATATTTCAAGCACTTCTTATATCCAATTTGATGTTTTTTTTAATATATATATATATATATATATATATATATATATATATTAAAAACATCAAACTGATATATATAAGTACTATATATATATATATATATATATATATATATATATATATATATATATATATAATATATATATATATATATATATATGCGCAACAAGTATTAAGGATTTATTTAGAAAATGTGAGGAGAATATAAAAAAGATAGACAAGAATAAAAATTTCATGCTATCTCTTGACTTAGATTTTCTTTAACTGGAAGAGTTTCTCAAACAAAATAAATAATTTAATCTAATAATGTCAAATATAAAATAAAACGATTAAATCAAAGATAATTCTAAAAATCACCCAAGCTGCTCTTGACAGATACACGATGGTGTCCTGATATAAATGCTGTATAAATATTTTCTTGCCATGATGTTTCACTAACCTTCACTGTTCATTGAAATGGCCAAAAGCCTGCTTCCAAGGAAAATGTCATCATCTCATTGCATTTCTGCTCATTAAATGTTCATGATATTCATGTGCTTCAGTGGCATGAACTGTTCTGAAGCCTGGAGTCAAAGTCTTCAGCTCCCAAGCTGGCCTGTTGCTTGTATAAAGTAAACTTCCTGGCTATTCAATTTCCACCTGTCAGTTCATGGAAAATCATTTGACAAATAAATAAGCACGAACGCACTCCACAGAGCCTTACAAACACAGTGAGTGAAGCCCCATACGCCTAACACTTACTGTTTATTGTGAAGCTATCAGCATGAGAACACAGAATACAACCAAGAATTGAGTTGAAATATGTAGCCGTGGAGAGCCCAGAACTCCCATCATCAACTATGGACGCCCTTGATTGATTATTTATGGCCAAGAAAATTGCAGAGAGAAGGTGATGAGGACGTGCAAGGTATTCATGATGTTACTCTACTTTGTTCCAGTTGATTATCAAGTGATTTCGACTTGGCATAGGACTCAAGAAACCAGACGAGTGTCTGTGAAAGAAAGAAAAAATCAACTTTGACATGATTAATATGAAAAACACCATTACAATTATTAATATCGTATGAGATGATACCCAATAAGAACACTACATTTCTTTTAATTTTTGTAAGAAAAATGTGGGTTATTAACACAGAGCATGGAATCAATATCAACGAGTTGGCTCAGGCACTGAAAGTGAGTCATTAATTTACCAGAAAGGCAGGGGTGTTGAGCTTTACAAGGGGCTTGATCCATAAATGGTTAATTAGCCACAGAAAACTGTTCATGGCTTGCGGATTTCTAGGCTTTACAAGTTGATGTTGCCATGTGCAGCAAGCAAGCAACACACCCATGTTGCTAGATTCAATCGAGCAATTTGGTCAAGTCTTTTGGAGCTTAGATCTCATATTTCTAAGGATAAACATAGTTTGCATGTTTTATTGTTGTTTTTCATCGAGTAGGTAGCAGGAGTTGCACGATTAGTAAATCTGCTTTTTATATTAACATTTTAGATTGGGATTGTATAAAAAGAAAAGTAGAAATGATTTTTTTGTTTGTCAGTGTATCATTTTTTTTATAAAAAAAACAATATTATTTATATATCTTCAAATAAAAAATACTCTAAAAAACAATCCCTGAAGTGGCAATTTCACGATGCATGTGGCAGGCAACGAAAATCAAGTGGAAAGACGATACGATTTGCACAACGCAATGTATTGAATCCTGATGGCGCCCTCGTGACTGGAAATTTCTTGTACCATAAGGAGGTTTTTTTTTTTTTGCCCCCTCCAACAGGCCCTCATTTTTGCTTAAATAACCTTTTTTTTGTATTTTTTTAATTATAAAATCAAATATTCCTTCCAATGGGGCTTTAAATATTATATTAGAGTCCATACAGCTGCCGATAATTATGCTAATTCAAGCGGGTAGTTCATCGTAGACAAATACTTAATAAGCAATAACTTCTTTGGTTGAGTTTACACACGAGACTTTACAAGCAAGCTATTACTAAATTATCTCTCATTCACTACAGCATTAACTTTTCAATAATTACTTTGGTTGTGTTCAGACACGAACTTCACAAACAGCTATTACTGGAGCAATCTGCTAATTTGACCATTGAATGAAGAAGTATCTGTTTTGGAGGGTTTTTTATTATTATTATTATTTAGAAATGCATCAAAATAATAATTTTATTATTGTTTTTTAAAATTTATATTTTTTTATATTAGCACATCAAATTAATATGAAAACACTAAAAAGTTAATTTAAAACAGATATATAATATTCAACTTCTTTTTTCAAAAACAAAACCCCTTCTTTTGACTGAAAATCAACCCCTAAGTTATCGGAAAAGGGATTAAATATTCATTAAAGCTTCGAACTTGGTTCTTGAAGCTTCTATTAATAACCCTGAAAGCTTTCACGCACAATGAAAGCTCTCAGAAGGCAGAATGAATTCAACGCCATCTCCTAGCAAAATACAACTTTCTTGAGGTAAGAAGCCATCGCTGCATGATTGTAGACTTCCAATCACTCTCACAACTCAGGCTGTAAGAACCAGTGAGGGCAGAACAATTCCTTGCATAAATCACTGCCTAGAAAACCTGGCAGTAGACCCACTACCATGTGAGCCATCACGTGTAAGATTGTGACGTGCATGTATTTCTTTAAGGAATTTCGATCCGGAAAATCCCAATAAATTGCTATTGGTGGGTTATGTTATATGCTCGCACAAGGAGATTAATTATTTATGATTACTTTATATGAATAAAAGACGTAGGGAATGCCAATTTGTTGCTATTAATTCATGTGCTGCATCCCATCAGAACCCACTTGAGAGTCCTCGATTAATTTCGACACTCTACTTATAAAAAACAATAACTTTATCTGCATAGGTCAGATTTCTTTCAACCCCCCACTCTACTTACTGTGTTTTGCAAGAAATATAAGGCATTCATTCAACTGCTAGAAGAAATGTGTATATAGAAGTGAAACAGTGTGACAAGTGCTGTAGCAGACGCCAAGCATGTGGAGACATTATTGGGTCAAGTTGAAGAAGACATATCAACGAAGCATAAGATCCTACTCTGATATGTTTATTTGATAAACATATTCTCTGCTACAAACATCACCTTCCATACAAAACATATAAAAAATTCTTATAAACCAGAAGAAGAGTACGCAGAATTAGGGCGGAAAGCTTACAGGGGTCCATTAATGGCACATATATATATATGCTGAATTCACGCGGTGGATGACCTCGGAATATGACCTACCTTTAATTTCTCAAGAAATAAAAGAAGGGGGGGATTTAATAAATAAATAAATAAACAAGAGGCATAATGTGGTTTGGTGGCGCACATTTCTATGAAAATTGGAAAACGACGAGTCGGGAGAAAAAAAGAGACAAACTCTGTGTAGGGTATAAATTGACATGGAGATCGAATAAGCCAGGGCAAGTAACCAAAATTGCTGATATATTCAAAGAAGGGCTTGGCACCTGCATTATTAATTATTTGCATTGCCACTCATGGGCAACAAATTAGCTGAATTGTAGTCCCTCTGTGTCCTGGACCCGTAAGCTTCTTTATTATATCTTTTTTTTGTTATATATATATATATATATATATATATATATATATATTCTTCCTTAATTTTAGTATAAATCAACGGAAGGAAGAATCATCATAAAAAAAGCTATCAAAAGCATCCTATTTTATGTGACAATCACTCAACATCTCTCTTTAGCTCCGCAGCACAGCTTGCTACTTGGTGTAGAGATCTCCCCATCATGGAAAAACAAATCAACCTTGAGATTGATGCTCAAGACAATCCCCCCGCCTCAGCTTCCACTACCGCCTCCGCCACCAAGTGGACCACCACCTCCTCCTCCTCTCCCACCTCTTCTTCCTCCGCGCCCATTTCATACATTAACCGAAGCTCAAAGAAAGAAGATGACTCTATTGCTATAAAAGTATCAAGAAAATCTCCAGAATTACAAAGTGGCAGCGAGGGTAGTAAAAGGCGAAAGACCACCGAAAATGAGAATAACGGGAAGCATCCAACATATAGAGGAGTAAGGATGAGAAGTTGGGGCAAATGGGTGTCTGAAATCAGAGAGCCAAGGAAGAAGTCAAGAATATGGCTTGGAACATACCCTACAGCTGAAATGGCAGCTCGAGCACATGATGTAGCCGCGTTAGCCATCAAAGGAAGCTCAGCTTATCTCAATTTTCCTGAATCTGCTCACGAACTTCCTCCTCCACTCAGCAAGTCTCCCAAGGACATTCAAGCTGCAGCCGCCAAGGCAGCGGCTGCTTCGTTCACTGAAACAAGATACTGTGAAGAAGGTGGGGGCGAAGCCGAGCTTAACGTTTCGAGTTTATCAGATAGTTCGGCCTTGGACAATACACAAGAATCAAGCGGTTCTCCTTCTACTGATTTTGATGACACATTGTTTGACCTTCCCGATCTCTTCATCGACGGCGTTCATCACAGTGATGGGTCCTGCTATTATTCTTCATCATGGCAATTATGTGCAGCCGATACTGGCTTCCGCCTTGAAGAGCCATTTCTATGGGAGTACTAGAAGGTACGTATTTTAGTGGCAACAGTAAACAGATTCCAGAAATCGAATACGTTTGTCACCAAACTCATTGGAGTCTATGAGAGCAGATGCCCGGCCATTGTCAAAATTCTTACACAAAGAAACTCTAACCCAAAATCAGTCTGAGAAGATATATATATCCAGATTGGGTAGCACAGAACGAAAAGAACTTGTCTCTCTTTCCTTAATTTCTTCCTGTCTTGCTTGCTTGCTAAGTAGATTGATTGCTTGACAGAAGGTACTTGAACATGACCTCACTGTAATATATGAGAGCCCAATAAAAATCATATTCAATTTGTTCTGTTCTTTTGTAGAGAAAGAGGTTCAAAGTATATATTATTCGCATTTTGTTTTACTTTTATCCCATCCATCTTTGTTTCTACACTTGTATGTCTTTGCAACTTGAATTTGCAGCCCCATTTTCTATCTTCTCCCAAAAGAAGAGCATCTAATTAACCCTAAGATTAGGTAGTGGCAGTAACTACATATCATATTTCTGTCTATCACCATGGATGTTACTGCAGTTATCACTATGGACAGGTACGTACGCCCATCTACTGATATTTTCTTTGGAGACGATTCACAAGTTGAACTGCATCATACGGCATTGATGTCATTAGAACCCCTTTATCTTTTTCTTTATTGTCTTTTCAAAATAAAAGACAAAATAAAGATAAAAAAAAAAACAAAAACAATATGATGCTGTATACATCAATGGGGTCTCGAGGAATATATATATTTAGTTTTTTCCAATAAGATTTTTTATATATATATTAAATGTTCCTCTTTTTAGTGAAGGTGTCGTTCTATTTAGAAAAAGCAAGGTCCCCCATGTAATGAATCCATTATCGATGTATTAGTGTCAACTGACCTGACCCCATGAATATCTCTCCTCTTTCATATTCTCTCCATGTTTTCTTTCGCCACACTTCATCTCGTCGTTGGCTTAAAAATTAGAGCGGACAGAAACACAATATCTTGCCTCCATAAACAAATCTTGAACATATAATTAACAACTAATTCTGTGTACCTAATCACTGGCCTAATTATTTTGATCTTTGAAAACTACCACGATTAAAAACTCGGTAGATAAATTATGTATGGTATGTAAAAATGGAAGCCAGCAATATGTATATATTAAATTTTTGTGACAATCTAAACTCGAATGGTAAAAACAGATCATAAAATCATAAGTAGGTTTTTTATACATTGTTCATACAAACAAACGATAAGCAATTCCATCAACAAACATGTGGTGTACATGTTCTTGCTTGATGAAATCCTAAGATGAAAGTGGTTTGTAAGACTCCTCGTCCAAGAAAAAACATTGAAAATAATTATGTCTTTAAAACTATGCTCCGTAGTTGGCCACCATGCACCCGGCCCGTACGTTCTAATGCTCTCTATAGATGCATGACCATTTGTAGTGACAGTCTTAGCTTATTTGATGTTTTTTGCCTTGATGAATAACACATCACTTTATTTTATAATTTCAGATATTGTTTGTTACATGCCATAAATCTCAACAATTGGCGGATCAATAAGCAATTGTAGGTTTTGTATGAACTAAAATGAACGAATCAAACAATTCAAGGTATGACTCTTTTTTCCTTCCACTATTGATTGAAGAAAAGAGTCCATAAATACAAGTGTTTGTGGGGCTCATGCATGCGTCAGTAAGTAAGCATAAGGGAATGCAATGAGAAATATTAGAATTTGAAATTATTGTAAAATAATAAAATCAGCAAAATAAACCAATCATAAAATCATGATCTTACTGATTTTATTATTATTTATGTGATTTTGCTCAATAAATATATGTTTCTCGGTAAAATTACATGATTTTACAAGAACAACACAATTTATAAGATTACACAAGCTCTCATAAGTACACTTTATAGATTGCATTGTCTCAACAACATAACTTGATTTTTTTTTTTTTTACTTTGTTCGAAACAATGCCAACCTATATATTGCATTGTTCCTAACGATGCAATCCGTATGGCCTACGTTGTTCTTCATTTTTCTCCCTCTACCACCCAATTATGCCTAATTCGTTGACTCGTTCTACAAAATTAACATGGGTGTGCCCCTCTATTCCATCTCTTACTCGATGCACAATCATAGAATATATATGAGGTCTCGGATAGAACCAAAAACATTGAGATTGAGAACTAGTCTGAGTTGAATGAGACCTGCCTGGTTACATAACAAAATAAATATAAGAGACCATAGCCTCATTTTGGCCTTTAAATCTTCTCTTTTGATTTAAATTTAAATTCGATAAAATTATGACTTTTTGTTTTTATTTTCGCCTTCTTGCAAATGTTCATTTTTAGATTCATTTAATTAAATAAAAAATATATTCTAAAGAATATTAAACCTAAGCAAGGCCATGATAAGGGTCATAAGATTCTTGGGTTAATTAGGTTGACTTGTTTTGGTTCAAAACATGGTTGTCTAGAATTGTTTTAAAAAATAAGGTGATTGTTTTTATTCAAACAGGGTCTTGAGAATTCTTAATCGAAACTAATATTAACAAGCTCTATGTTTATGTATCATTTCATAAAATATTTTTTAAGAAAAATTATGCGACCAATGTATTTTTCGGGTCTATATTTGTTATCATATAATTCAATCACAAACATGATTTAAAAAAAAACATAATTATTAAACCCAATTAGATTTATGATCCATATGGCAGATTTGATGGGTTAACTCAAATCAATAAAAAACATCACAGTCTTAAAATTATTTTTAAGAAATTAAAATGATAGCAATAACGACTTGAAACGTGTTTTAGACAAATTAGGTTTTGAATTGAACGACAGTCGTGTTTGGATCCACTGGATCAAACAGTACACTTCAAGCCCCACCAATACATTTTTATTTTTTGTAATCTAAATCGTGAAAGGGGTCACGTCGTAGGACCAAGTCAAATCAATAAAAAAAGCTATGCTAGGAAGTTATTTTGTTTCAATTGAGTTTTTATTTTCTCTAAAAAGTATTAAAATATAAGAAAATAAATAAGAAAACTCGACATAATGTCTTATTTATTTGCATCTATTTCTCAGCTTCTCGATGAAGTCTTTAGTTATATTGATGGTTCTTTTTAATATTTCTCGTTGCATATGATTATTGATTAATTTTATTAAATGCACAGGTGATCAAGTTTGCAATTTAATTACAGCTGGGATTTTTCATACATATTGTTTTTTTTTTTAAAAAAAACTATAAAACATCCCTCTATTGTTTTATTATGTTAAAATAATTTTAGTGGAGCGCAGACTACATGACTAGTCAGGAACTAATTAATCACGAAGCATGATGCATTGTTGGCAGATTTTGACAAATGTATAATTAGCTGTTGATGATACGAGGAACAGTGACAGGAAGGAAGTATACAGAGGCTACCAAGAATCTAACGGCGTGAGAGGAGGAAAAAAAAGAGATAAGAGAATCCAAACCTCGTCTGTTCTTTTAAGTTGGAAAGAGGTGGGTCAAATGCTTTGGCCTTGATCATAAGATACTTGTCTTCTTTTTTACCCTTTTTTTAGAGGGAGAGAGAGAGGACTTTAAATCATTGCATGCCATTGAAGAACAAATTATGCTGATTAACATGAGAATCTGTGACATGTATGGAACTTTTCACATGCAAACTTAATTAAGTTATAATATAAGCCAAAACTGCGTCTGATATATGCATTTGCAGCCTGCAGGGCCATAATTAGCGGGTGATATTGTTTGATATATTTCGTTGTTTCCTTTTCTAGGTTAAATTAACTTTAGATTAATGTAGAGCAACATGGCCAATAAGATGTTTCAAGATCTTAAAATAGATCGATTGATTTTCAAATAATAATAGCAACATGGCCAGTAAAATGGATTTTCAACCACATATATTCTCTTTGCAATCAACTTCATGCGCTTATGCAACGCGATTAGTGCCGGCATTTAATTTCAAGGGACAGTAAGGGAGCTGTCCTCGTGTTGTTTGTATTCAAGCTTGATTGATAAAATGGTAAACTCTCCGTGCTAATGTTTTTCATATTACTATTTGAAAATCAATCGATCGATTTCAAGATCTTTCGACATCTTGTTGGCCACGTTGCTCTAAATTCTATCTTAGGAAAGGAAACAAGCAGCTAGTATAGATCTGGTATTATGAATGAATTCTCGGTGCTATTCGTGGAAAATATTTCTTTTCACAGACCAGGGGAAGAAAGTCTTATGAAGAACTAATTATTGAGATCATGGAAATTCAAGAGGCTATTATGTTAGCTAATAAACTTGATGTCGAGGGAGATAGTTTGTGAGAACTGCTAGCTAATTAGTTATTTGACAGATCTAAGAAATTATTGGCAGCCATGCATCCCAATCTGCCCTGGTTGTTCGGTACAGAATGCATATATAGTATCTGAAAAGAGGAGGTTGAACTCCTCTTTTTTCTTGAGAGAGAGAGAGGAACCCTAGCATGTGCCTAAACTGAGGGCACAGACTGGAACATAGAGGAGATGGTTTGTATTTTCTTTTCAGCTCGAAAACGAGATTCACGAGGAAAAGGGAAGCATGCTTGTAATTTTTCAAAACTATATGCATGTTTTTGTTGCTCGCATTCAAAGATGCCAGGACATGACAGCATGTTCAATATACAAGGGAGCTTTGTTCTGTCGGGAAAGAAACAAGAAATTGGGGGATCCAATGTCTTTGGAAGTGAACGTTAACCTGAGCCGAAAATTGACAGGCGACTTGTTTAACAGCGTGTGTATGTGTGACCAATTCACAGTTTTTATTTTTGAGCTGTCATAATCGATTAGATAGAATATTATAGTACATGGTTTGGGACAATTTGGATGCATAGAATATCTTAATATTATATAAAAGATATTTTGATGCTGAAAACGGGTTTCATAGTTTTTTTCCTTGGGTGTATTTAAGTTTTTTTTTAAAAAAAAAGGGTTAAAAATGGGTTTCTCTTGATTACCTTTAATTTTTATCTAATGAATTATGTTGCTGTAAGAAAAAGTCATATAAGAAAAAATACACATATTAGAAGACAGTTTTGAGACAAAAAATGTTTTCCCTCTAGAATTCATATCTTATCTTTTACTGTGAATATCTGTTGTGTTAATGAAAATAGATTTAGAAAGCTCCTGGACACCACCCAGCAACCATGCTGGTTGTTCTTACTCCAAACGAAAACCCAGCAACACAAGCCTGGGCGAACCATCTCATTTAAGCTTGAAAAACCAAGAACCCATTCGAGACCGAGAGCATGACTTGTCAAAGAAAAGGCAGTGCAGTAACATGACCTTCACAAGGGGCACGGCCCTTCTGAGCAAAACCTCCATTATCCATTTTTCCATAGAAAGGAAGGGTACCTCCAATTCTTGACACGCACTCCACTGCTCGAAAACATTGCCGAAAGAAAGCCAGCTTGAGAAAATAACAACCCTTGAGAAATAAAACACTATCCCATTCCCCTTCAGAAGGTTGTACATAAATGAGGCAATGCTGAACGCATCAGGCACAAACTATTTATTATTAATGTCATTAGTTTATAAAAACAAAAATGTAAACTGGCATTTCTGCGACCTAATGTATATTCTAAAACCTGTACAGTCAAAAATTTAGTTCCACTGTGGCTATTTTCACTAGATGAAGAAAACTGGCATCAAATGCCAGAACCAACTCTCGCTGCTCTGTGCCAAGATGGCTTGGACGACCTCCAAGGCCTTCCACCAATGGCATTTCTTCAGTTCTGATCATCTGCAACAATAAATCGAAACAATCCAGTGGGGCCCCAGACAGTTAATTAAGAAACCAACATCATAAATACATGGAAGTCAAGAAACTAAATGAAATCAGCCTAGAATTAAATCTAAAATGATTTGCACAGGACGATAAGGGACAGGAACTGCACTGTTCCTGTCACTTTTGTCTCAACAATTCTCTAACATAAGAAAACAGGCATGAACCGCTGGGCATCCATAGGTTGAGGTTCTGATAAAGACAGACAGCCTCATTGGAGCCTGAATTTGACAATAAGAGTCATGATCAAACCACAAGGTACACCTCATTCCCTTTCCCTCAGATATAAACAGGCTTCACGTCATTATGCCCAAAACTCATGCTACATACTGGACACTTGCGGTGACGGCTTTCCACAATTCTCTGTACACAAGTATTGCAGAACAAATGGTAGCATTTTGTTATGACAACCTGATGAGATAATAAAAAAAATTAGAATTGCTGTGACAGAATAAACACTGAAGAAAGATCAATTCATATCATTGATTGACATGTATATCACAATTTTGGAGGATCATTAATTCATTTCAAAAAACACAGTAACAGTGAAAAGGAAGATCTTTAAGGGGTGAACATGATCTATCTCTCCTTTCTTTGGTTAGGAACATATCAGTAGCTGAACCTCTAAGCAAATACAGTAGATAGGATACATCCATTGAATTCCAATAAGCCTCAATCCTAAACATGTTGGGGTTGCTACAAAGAACCTTTTCTTCCACTCTTTTCTGTTTTAGGCCACTTTATGACAACAATGTTTTACCACTTCAGACCATGAGTTTTTTGCCTAATTGTCTGTTCCTTTAGTCATACACCAATCCAATTACTTTCTCACTTTCTACATAGCACACCTATGTCAACTCATCACTTCATAAATTCCGCCCCCCTGATGGGAAACTTGCTAAATGGATGAGTGTGTCAAACTTATTGAGGATTTTTGCGAGATATGGCTGCATTAGCAGGTTCCATTTTGTTTGAAAGCCACATGTTGCATGTTCGCCTTCACATCATGTAGAAAGAATATTTAACTAATATTTTGTTCATGCTTTGTAAGTCCTCTTCTAATATCCAGTTATCCAATTAGCAAGGCCAGTTTCAATCATCAAAACTTCCTACAGGAAAACATGACACCAAATCCCACAAATAACAGAACAGGGATTGCACGTTACCTCTTTAGGCCTGTCAAGACAGATACTGCACTTAACTATTTCCCTGTATTCTCGAAGCTCCTGCTGAAGTTTTTCTACAATCAAAGATCCCTCTGTCTGTGCTTGAAGATGAGAAACATTTCTCCTTGCAACCTCCAACTCCTCTTCCATTCTTCTCTTGTCAAACCTGATAAACAAGAAGTGAATGTCAGCACTTGATACAAATAGGAAGCAGGATGGGATTTATTTCATTACCTCTCTTTCTCTAGATCTATCCGCAGCTCCAGCAGAGCAGCTTGACTTATTTCAACTCTAGATTGTGAATCCTCCAACGACTCTCTTGCTTGATTAGATGATCTTCCCATATCTAGCAATTTTTTTTGTGTATTTTCCAGTGGAACTGACCTTTGAATCTTATCTTCCACAAGTTTATGAACCTGGTCTGCACAGAATTTTGACTGCAAAGCAGATGCATACAATACTGATTATATATTATATACATGATCCAGTAACGTTGACTCTATCACAAAATGACCCATGGCTATATAATCATTGAGCTCAAATAACATTCGATGAACAATTTAGTCCTTGATAATTTAAGCTTAAGATTAAATACCTTTATCATCATTAATTAACCTAACCTAATGAGAGCTTTTGGAAGAATACATGTTTTTCCTTGGGGATTTTATTTTTCTTATTTGGTTTAGGAATTCTGATGCTAGTTGGATTTTATATTTGCTATTCAACTTTCAATAAGGATTCCCTTTCCTTTTGAGGACTTGAATTTAGACCTATAACTATTATAAATAGGCTACCTATTAACATTTAGACCTACAGGATTGACTCTTTTGTTATTATTATCAATCATAATACATTCAAGAGGATGTCTACAAATTCTAAACCTATTTTTCTAGTTGTAACTTCAGTTTTCTACTAGTTTTATCCGTCAATTTTCTTTTCTTTGCTGTTTTGAGTTGATTTCAATTCCCATGCTACATAACCTAATCTTTACACTGAAAAATCATTAACCTAATACTAGAGTTCTTTAACTAGGAGACATGACTATCCTTATCTAATACTAAGAGAAGTAGTGAAAGTGCCAGGGCTACATTACCATGTACATAGTGAAAACATTTACAAGACACTCCTCAATTCTTGATCTAGAAAAAAAAAATAGGGATGGATAAAAGAATAATAGTGCATGGCCTCCCTGATGTCAAGATATCCATCCTATTCTTTTATGAAAATATGCATCTATGTTCATTTAATTTAGAAAGTCAAAACAGAAGGGTATAGCTGAAATAGAAGCTTGTTTTAATTAAGAAAATAATCACCATCTAAAGTAGACAAACCGAAAGAAAATAAAAACAGTCAAAAATTAAATGTATATTAGTTATTTATCAATTAAAAAAATAAAAATTTCATATTTAAGTTCTTTTCTAAATCACATACTATGAGCACAAGGATTTAGTAATGTTCATAAAAGTTCTTACTATTTCTTTATTTGAGAAAGTCTCGTAAAAGTTAGTTTGATAGCATTAACTGAATGTTGCATTTCTTTCTCGTTTATTTTATATATACTTTGGTCACTAAATTATATACATGAATACTATTATATGCAAGGCACATGCCAAACCAACTAGTTCTAAGAAATACCTGATCTTCTATTCTTGCAGCTTTCACATAAAAGAAATTGAGGGAAACATTGGCTTGCTGAATCTCCTTTTCCATGATTTGTTTGTCCATGAGCAAAGAACCTTGCATTTGTCTTGCTCTCACACCCTCTAAAACAAGCTGTAACAAGAATAGCATGAACTGAAAAACTGATTCATTCTCACATCAGGAAGAAAATGCAACCAAAAATACATTTACATAACTACAAGAGCTGATGAAAGGCAAGGTAAAACTATGTTCAGTTTACACGTTCAACACTTGTCAAAACCATACAGCTATAGCAGACACTGTCACATGTTACAACAGGCTAAGCAGAATCTTAAAGGTTCTAGGATGAGGGAAACTCGGCAACAATGTCAAAAATATGCAACAGAATAAAGACCCTATTCCAGGGTACAAACTATTAGTACATCTTCCTACAGTAAAGCAGAAAACAAAAGACAGACTGAGGTCTTAAACACTAACAGCAGAAAGACAACACATGCAACTTAAACTATATAATGAAGACAGGTTACGGCATATTCCAATCACCTTAATGTTATAATCATCTCTCTCTGTGATTTGTTGCAACAGATGTTGATTTTGAGTTTGCATGTCATCATATGCTTGACCAATTGTCTGAAACAAAACCAAATAAACAAGTCTTAAACAGATGCATTATCACATTGCAAAGAAAGCCTGCAATTAAATTAACTGACCTCTATTTCAGATAAGTAGGCCTCATTTCCTTCATTTTTTGATTTCAGGACATCAGAAAGTCTAGACATATCCCTGAATAGCAAAGAACCAACATTTTCAAACAGTGGTCTCCAATAATTAGTATGATAGAATTCAAGGTAGAAACAAATGATAGGCTCGCTAATTAACTGAAAAAAATAAAGATTAAAGAAGAATTGTTCAATGGAAAGATGCTTATTTGATAAGACTACAAAATGTAGTTCAGAAAAATTGTTGAGCAAATGAAACAGCGATCCTCTAGTAAAATCATGTTTGCTTATCTAATAGCACAAAAATAGAACATTTCTTTTGTTCTTTTTCCTGTGTTGTTTATGCATGTGTATGAATTAATTTCAAAACTTCACAGGAAATAGTGCACATCTTCTTCAGGAACACAACAATAAAAGCAACAATGCTTTGGCTTGGTGCTATTCAAGCCAATAAGGGACTTCCTGCCAAATAGAACTGACAAAAGGACATTCCAGAAAGAAAAAAAAATGAGTTCACCTAGCAAAAGATTGATGTCAGCATCTTCAACAGAGGCTCTACAATAGGATCAAATTAGTTCCAGAACTTCATGCATTTACCTTTTAGAAGCTTCTAATTTCTGCCTCAAATCAGCAATCTCAGCTTCCACAGCAGCTAGCCTTTGCTGGGATCTGGCCTCAGCTTCATTTGCTGTCTTCACTCGTGATTCCAAATTATGCTCATCAAGAGATGATTTAAAACTTTGAACTTGAGCCCTTGCCTTGTATTCAAGATCCCTAGCATCTAAGACATCCCTACAGTTGCAGAATATAAATTTATAAACCACCATATAATCTCACATAATCTAAACACCAATAACAAGAAAAAGGAGTAAACTGGAACATGCTAATAATTAAATTTGATCAAATGTTTCACCATAATGATAAGCAACACCCACAGCTGCCATTGTATCTTAAAAACAATGATTATACGCTGCTGCAAAGAGTCAGACACCAAATTTAAACAGAGCAAAGTCATTCAATTTACTTGAATTTCCAGCATGAAGCAACTAAGAAATCATTCAAACACACTTTATATACAAAATAAATATAAATTTAATAGGTGGTAAGGGGAAAGCAGAATGTATAGCTAGACCCCGACCTTGAACAAGTGGATTCACGCCGATACATGTCCAAAATCAGTTTCAACTCCAGTTCACTTTCCTTCAGATCTTGGACCTGCAACCAAGGGAAAGGGTTTTGATTTCTAAATCAGATCATATCAGTTTACTACCCTTGAATTTAGAAACCAATGCCCATCATAAATTCTTCTAACCCATGGTAGAAAAGTTTCTAATAGATCTTGGCAAAATTGTAGAGCTGTAAATGAGCCGAGCTACTCATGAGTATCTTGAAGCTCGCCTCACTAAGGGCTCCGTTCAAACTTGTTTGTTAAAGCATAATGAGTTTCTACATTCGAAATGTAAACAAGCTGCAATTGAGCTTAGCTCATAAACATTCATAGCCAGTGCAGTTAGACTCATGAATTAGGCTTCCAAACAAACTTGTTTAAAAGCTTGCATATAACTCATATATAAGCTTGTCAAAAGGACAAACAACTTTAATAAGATGTCATAAAATAAAACAATTTAGTATGTAATAAAAAGTGTTCTTTGTATGAAATAAATTTATCAATTATATTTGCATTTGATATATGAAGGAGTTTATAGAACTTTTATGATATTGCAATCACATGAGATTTTCATTTGTATGTCAAAGTTTAAGCCTAGCTTGTTTATAGGCTCATTAAATAATTGGGGCAAACCCAAGCCAAGTAGAGCCTGAGACTAACAAATTTTAAACGAGTCAAGCTTGAACCTCATAATTTAGGTCTGTCATGAACACAAACCGAGCTTAAGCCTTGCTAAAATTAGACGATCCAAGCTCAAACAAATCAAATCTTGGCTCGGCTCATTTGCAACCCAACAATATTCTTAGTAGAGCAGTTCTCAGTTTAAATTTATCAGTAATTTAGTATTCCTAAAAAAAAGCTCACAATGAAGAACTATACTTGATCCAGTAGAACAAGTTTGAAGTTGATAAGAGTTGAATACTCCAAGAGGCATAGTATTCTTACACAAGCGAAAACATTATTGAGGAAATAATCTACTCTGTAGTATTTTAAGCATTTTTGTGTTTTGGGCAGTTCATTTAAGAATTCCCTAACAGTGACCAGTGAGGGTACACAGCCTGCAGAATTATTACAAACAGCTTTCTTTCCAGTCAAATTTGATTTCCCTGATAACCAAGGTCAAACAATCCTTAGGCTGAATAAAAGATGGCTTTGCAGTCACTAGAACAAGACCCCAAAATTTTTAACAAAATGAAATCAAAAGCAAAGTAGAATGGAAACATACCACAGACTGCAACTTATGTATCTCAGTGTTTTGGTTTGTGGATCTGGCAGACAAATTTTCACCCTCTTTGGCCTGTTCCAGAAAAACAAATCTTAAGTGTCCATTAACTGATTTAAAGGAAAAGAATATAAAGGCATGCACCAGAATGTGCCCACCTTCCTATCCAGAACAGTAGAAAGAGACTGCCGATCAGCTCGCAAAGAATGAATACCAGAAGAAGCATCTTTGAAGTTACTTAATTGGCGTTGCATAGAGCTCATTTCCTCAGGAAATGAGGAAACCAAGGCTTTGAATTCAGCTATGATTTCTTTTCTTCCTGAAATAGAGAGTACTTATAAGGCTTTGAGCACAGACCTAGAGAGAAGCAGCGAGAATTACAAGACATGGAAAATCACCCATCAGTAACACACCTGGCTCTCTAGATGCCTCTTCTAACTTGGTCTCAATCATGTTTCTTTCATTAATCTGTTTTTGTATTTCTTTCCCTAAATCAGCAATTCTAGATTCCACAACTGCAGTAGATCTTCGACAAACTTCAACTAAATCATTTTTCATATTTAATTCTCTTTCCTTCCAGACAAGGTTGTCCTTCTCAACCTGTAAATTCCAGGTCAGAAAATATTGTCAGCACCAGCAATTAATCCATGTAAGGAAAATTGCAGACGCGGGCATAAATGAAACTACCGACCAGTTACAACCTGAAGTTTCTCGATTAAGGCCCGATATTGGAGAACTTCTGATTTTGATTTCTCTAGTTGATCTCTCACCAAGAGGTAGGCTTGTGATGAAGATATACTCTTCACATTCTTCAACAAGTACTGTAAACCAAAATATCCCCATTCCACTTCGATTGTTATTAATAAATAAAGCTGCATTTCATTCTATTTACGTAACTGAAGTGAATCTGCAGTAAAGGCATAATCATTTAGAAGGAAAACAAGGTCTGCGATCGACACCATGGCAAGGTATTAAGACCCATCCCCCTCTCCAAAAACAAACAAATAAAACTGACCTGCAAATTGGATAGCTTCTGTAATATTTTTAACCTTTCTTCGTGGAGATCTTTTAGTTCTTGAAGTCGAGAAGAGGTTTGGTCCTGTGGAACTCAAATTGATTAACATGCCTATCTCTTCCCCTTCGAAAAATTCTCAAGAACAAATCCAGTAAAATAAGAGTCAGAAACTCACTGAAAGCTCTTTGACAGCAGACTCCGTTTCTTGCAGATCCTTTTGTTTATCCCTAACCTTATCACCACCAATGTGCTTACTTCCCAAGTTTAAGATTGGAAAGAATGACCCTTTTGTTGCATCTCTCTCTGCTTTAAGGGTTGCCAATTTACAGTTGCTGTCTTTCAGTTCTGCAACTGCAATCTCTAATTCACCTATGGAAAACAAGCAAAAGCAAAACTTTCACACTGACTAAAGCATATCAGACAAAGCAGTAGCTGCAAACAACAAGTACTCGACATGCCAGCAAATAATGCTTCGTGTCAAGTGAATGAATAGCAAACATGCAGAATCATATCAGATTCAGTCAATAACTGTAGAAAGCGAGAACGGCCACCAAATATGCCAAACCTTAAGACCACATATAAATTACATGTAATTAAAAGTGCTGTGTACTGGTGAGCATATACAGATAGACAAGCCTTTTAAAAAAAAATGACAAGCACATTTACCGATGCATGTATCTTAAAAAGGATGTGCTACATTAGTTGAAATAGAGGAAGCTCTCAGATGGTTGTTAAAGGATTCAATAAGATGATGTTACCTTTTAGATGCTTAAGCTCTGCTTTATTTTTTGCATCAGCGTCTCGATGGTTCTGCAATTCCATCACCAGTGATTTGTGCTTCAAATGAAGGTCACTTAGCCCTGACCTCAAATTCTTAAGTTCCATCTCCAATTCATTAGATGTCACTTGCCTACATGCATCTAGAAAAGGAGAAATATGCATAGGAACTGAGAGAATTCTAAAGGAAATAGTCCAAGAGAAACACAACACACAGACTTGTGCCAAAATACTCTTACCATCTTCTGGAAGCTGTTTCAAAACTGCTGCATGCAATCCATCCTTCAGATGCCAAAGGCCATTGACTGTATCCACTATATTATGTACAACGTTTTTATTCTTTTCAAAGGCAGTTTTTGTATCCAATAGTATCTGATCAGGGCAATTATTTGAAGAGGAACTTTCAGTTGCACCAGTTTCAATAAGTCGGCGAAGAAATGCATCCTTAAGAGAAGATGAGCTCCCATCTGAAAGGAAATTTAGAAACCTCCTGTTATATGATGCCCTGAACAATAATTCCCAGTCAATATTACACCACCAGTTCACTAAATTTTGCATTCACTGTGAAAGAAAACTGGTTTATCAAATCCACCCAGAAGGGAGCCAATTTTTCTTACATGCTCACTTTGAACTGCATAAAACAGTGTATACATTGCTAAAAGAAGCCCCTCCAAATCAAATTACACACTCATATACTGCTGAAACTCACCCACGCAAGCGACCATGCAAGCCTACATACACATGCATAGTGTCAAAAACCACACAACCCAATCTACTGACAGTGGCACATAAATTGCCCAGAATGTTTTTGCAAATTCAAACCAACTTCCAAGACCATTAGCAACTCATGAATATGATATACAATTAAAGTTGTAAAATAAAAATTTGAAAAGGAGAGGCTGACTACTTATGAAAGGTTCCTTGCTGTAATCAAACAAGCAAATAGAGGGGAGCAAAATAAGTACATGTACAAAGCCAAGAACCACCAAGTATGGCCTGTACAAAATAAAAGTTTAAGGAAAACTATATTATGTTGTGTGCCAAAAGGTGGATTATTATTCTCCTTATACAATTTTCTCAGCAATATATGTGTTTATATATTAGCCATACTTGCTATCACAAGAAAGCACAAGCTAAGAATGGATGGCTATGCATTCATGCTATCTCAATATTAGTGAGACTGAGGATAAAAAGAACCAGAGAAGAGTAATAGATTACAGGTTCCTCACCTTTTGTAATTGGTATGTGTTTGACATCTTTCCCATTGCTCCACTCTCTTGTGCGGTTGGAACATTTTTCCAAGTCACTAACCACCTATTGTTAAGAGCATAGTCAGTGTTTACCCAATTATTATAAGGTACAGTATGGATAAATCAGAGAGATACCTTATATTTTGAATTCCCAAAACTACTATATTAAAGAAAAGTTAATAAGAAGAAAAAAAAGGTAAGAAATTACCACTTCCCAAGACTTATTGACAGCGTTTAATGTGGAATTGTATGGTTGCTGTTTCTCCTTTAGTTGAGAGAACTTGTTTTTTAGTGCAGAATGCTCAACCTTCTGAGCCTCTAACTTCTGTTGAAGCTTTTGATTTTGGTATTGAAGAACAGTGGTATCAAGCTACATCATCAAAAGAAAACATGAGTTCACAGCAAAAAAGCTACCCATAAGTGATATTACATTTTGGAAATGTTATAGATATAGAAACTACTAAGTGCAGTATCGTATAAAGCTTCGAAAAAGCCAAATTACCCAGTACTAGAAATGTAAAAAACAGAAGCTAGGGAGTTACAGCTATCAAGCACCAGCAAAGCTAAATAACTTAACAGATAAATGATTCAAGAGGAAATAGAGAAACATGTTGCTTGGAAACTTGTTGTTGACAATAAATAGAGGAAAGACGGGTACAGTATTAACAGACCATCAGACTTCAATTCTCAACAACCACAGGTAGAAAAGAAATTACTATACATTGTTCATGCATTCTGATGAAGCTCTAGATAATAACTAAAAGCAATTAACAGATAAGCCAATTCTCATACTTTGATCCAAATTCTAGAAATTATTTACCATGTTCTTCAGCTGGTACTGCAGCATTTTCAGACAACCACGTAGCATTAATCCCATGTACAGATTTTCGAAAGAGATTAAATGCATGCTCATTGGACTTGGATATCCTTCCATTCAGTTAACATGATATACAAGTAAATTGCAAGAAGCAAATTGTAGTCAAACGTGTGACACAACAGAAAATGTTAAGATAATTAGCTTAACGAGTCAAAGGCTATAAATGAAGAACATCCATACAAATAAAACATATATAAACAGCCCTGCAAATCTCAGATCCAATAACAATCTAATTTAGCATACCAAACACAGTAATTATCCAAATGATGCACACCCTAACCCAAACTAAAAAGCTACATGACTAGCAATAAAACCATACTTAATTAACTACAAGTCCATCAAATTTACGGTTAATCAGATAAACTCAGATCACGAAAACCATCAGATTCACAGAACAAAACAGAACCCACATAAGATTCCTCAAAACCACAACAAGAGCAGCCAAAATTCCGAAATAGTCCCAACCTTTTTGTCCTCGGATAAATGTGAGAATGGCTGCTTTTCAGTCATAGCAGCAGGTGGAGATGATATAGAGCTAAAGTGACGCCGTTTTCTGTCCGGCTCCCCTGTACTCCCCATTAAAACAAAACAAAACCCTAAACTCCCTCCCCGCCCCCGCCCCCCAACCGCCTCACCCGCATTAAGAAGCACGAGGTCTCATAAATATCAAAAAACCGTGATTCACAACCGATGACAAACTATATTTAATTCTCGAAACCCTAACTCAAAACCACAAACAATCTATTTGGTTCTCTTTCCACCAAAAAAACTAAGCTAGCCCTAATCAAAGAGTCTACACTCGAGTGGATTTCTTTGATTTCCTTTTCTTATTGAGAATTAAATAATAAAAGGGGAAAAATATGAGATTTTTCTTTTTCTCTTCGGTTTCTGCTGGAGTGCGCACGAGAGAGAGAGAGAGGAATTTGTTTGGTGGTTGTAACTGTGATTTTTTGAGCAGCACCAAGAGAACGTGAAATTCAGTGAATGCTAGAAGGGTAGTTTTGGGAAGAAAAGTCGACCGAGCTTTGATGGAGTCACAACGAGGTGAGAGGAATCAAGTGAATGCTGCAATTTGGTTGGTGGGAAATGGGAGAGAATTTTGGGGCTCCATGATTTTGGGATTTGGCTGCATTGTTGCCCTTCTTTCACTTCTCAACGGTTAGGTTGATTTTTTTTCGTACGCGGCCACCTACGAATTATTATTAACTGATTTTAACTAGCATTTATTTGTAATTGAAAGTATGGTTGGACTGTTTTTTAAAATATTTTTTATATAAATATATATATATATATATATATATTAAAATAATATATTTTTATTTTTTAAAAATTATTTTTAATATTAGTAGATTAAAATAATCTAAAAATATAAAAAATAATTAATTTAAAATAAAAAAATAATTTTAATATATAGTCTCAAACATTCCTATTGGACATCCAACATTGTTCTTCATTTTTATTTTTTATATTAAGGCTACCCATTGTTTAAAAATTCTATTAGTGGCATATCTCATTAAAAATGAAAAATCTAAAATATATTTTTTATATGGTGCATCTTGTAAACAAACACACTTTAAAAAAATTGAATTTCTAACTTAATGTTTTACAGTTCATTAAAATTATATTAAAAAACACAATGATTTCATTATACACTTGGAAATAGATTATTATTCAACGTGATAGTTATTATTTTGCATTTAAAAAAAAAACATTAATCTTACTATTGAGGTAAAATAGTATTTTCCTGTGAATTTATTAATTGTTATACAATTGATGGAGAGTAATTTGGTTTTTTTTACCTTTTAAGTATAAAATATAATGATTATATTAACCTAGAAAGGAAAAAAAAACATTGAACAGGGCAATCCAAACTTTTATGTTTTACATTAGCCTTGGATTTTCGGAGTTTTGACTTTTGAAATAAAATGTTTGTTTATCGTGTGATCTTAGAGGTTTAAACTCTATAGTTGTTAATATAATGATCACTAGAAGCTTACATGATCATTAATTTCGGGACTCGTGAGATTAGTCAAGATACACATAAATTGATTCGAACATTTATGTTAATAAAAAACATCAATCCACACCTCTATCATTAAGTATTTTAACAACCATTGATCAAATTATTTGAAATGACATCTCATATTAAGAATAAAGAATTAAATTTATGATCCATAAGAATTCCATTCGTTTCCAATTTTCTTACACATCCAATTACACCATTTCTCTTCTCAATTTTAACCATGATTGATCTTCAACTCCTCGTAACATCATAATTAAAAAGTAATTCACACAATCTAACATTTATCTCAAAATTCCCATAAACCCTAATATTTTCAATTTGAGAATTTTCTTACATGTCACTCCTTCATTTTTATTTTTTTATATAATTTCTTAGATGGGATTTTACACGACTTATCATAAAATTTACAACTGACAATGTTTTTTTCTTTAAAATTATTATGTATCTAATAAGCAAAACAATAATAGCAATAATATTTTTTTTATGAATATTTTCTTATAATCATATTTAAAAAAATAAACTGATTTTTGACATTATTTTACCACATTTGTTTTTATTTTTTAGCTTTCAATCACATACAAAATATGAAAAGTACTATATAAATGCTTTGAGTAATTCTACTTAAAACAATAAAATCATTATTTTTCCCTTCTAAAAAACCCTAAATTATTTATTAATAGTAATTAGGTTTTAGTTATTTTAGAATTGATTATGAGTAATTTAGTCTTTTTATATTTTTCAATATAATGATTTAACTGTTATTAAAATAATTATAACTTGAGTCTAGAATTTTTATATATTTTTTTATTTTTCAAAGCACAATAAAATCCTTGAAACTAAAATTCCCTCGCCTTATTATTCATTTATTATCATCACCATCATCATCATCATCATATGATTTTAGGGGCAATTTGGTGTGTCCAAGTGTATGTGTGTCTATATATATATATATAAGTTCATCCAATTGCATAACATGTTAAAAGTTTTGTCCCCAACAGGCATAGTTTAATAACAAAATTAAGTTTCAAGTTTGAATTAGAACGTGCATTCTTTGTGAAAGTTTGAGATAGCCGAGATTTTACTCGCTTACCTAAACCCACAAAATATAATTTTTAGGGTTTAATCTTGTAAAAAATAAATATTTAAAGATGAATCCATTTGAGGAAAGGGAATAAAGTCTGGCCATGGAGCAAAACTAGGGGTGTGTTTGGTATTGCTTTTGCTTTTGTGGTTAAGGTTTGAAAAAAGCAGTTTCAAGAAAAACAATTTTGCTTCGGTTCAAAATAAGTTTTGAAGTGTTTGGTTAAAACTGCTTTTGAGTTTGAGATTAATGAAAAGTAGTTTCATGTGTTTGGTTACCAAACTTTCCATACTGCTTTTAACTTGTAAAATTATTTTAAAGTATATGTATGTGTGTGTTGTTTTTTAAATATTTAATAATTATAATAATAAAATATATTAACAATTCAAGTAAATTAGACACTTGTTTTATTTTCCCATCAAATTAATTGTAATTTCATCACGAACTATAAATCCATATGTGACGGTCTTTGTGATATCGGAACAATATATAGTAAAATATCATCTGAAATAAAATTAGGATTGTGATACAAAAATTATATGGTGATCTCCTTCTAATATAATTAATTAATTAATTAATAGATTATTTTAATACTTAATATATTTTAATATTAATATATATTTTTTATATTAAAAAAAAATCTCCCCGTAACCCCCCAACCCACTCCACTCCTCTCTCCCTTAGTGGTTGTTTGGGAGAGCTTTTTTTACTTTTGATTTGAAAAAAGTGGTTCCAAAAAAAGCTAAAAACGTGTTTGGTTAGTTATCAAACCAACTTAATAATACATGGGACCCACCAATAAATCTTGCAAACCAGCGTTTCATAAAAAAACAGCTTTTCATTGCTTTTAATCGATAAAATTACCATTGAAATTTTAATTCTAAATCAACTCTCGTCCCTCAACATCACAGTCTCTCCTTCAAGCTCAACATCAGATTCAATTTTTCTTTTGTAGTTGAGAAGCATGGGCAATTGAAGCAAGACCCCCAAATGAAGAGAAAGCACGTGGAAGGAGAGGGGGAAGAGAGAGATAAGGTGGCCGATGAAGAAGAAGAGAAGATCAATAGCTTTTATACTCTGGTTAGAGATATAAGAGATGTCCATGATCAAGTGTTGACTGGTTGTAAAGAGAAAGGGAAAGGAAAGGAAGTGACGGACGACCACGAAACCAACTTGGACCCCATCTTTTTCTCTAGAAGATTTTGCCGAGGAAGATCATGGGCAGTTCAGAGGCAATATTGCAGATGAAGATGGCAAGCGTGCGGCTAGAGGGGGCAAAGCAACAATAGAGGGAGAAGAAAATTAGGGTTTTTTCTTAAATAGGGTGTGGGTCTCGGTTGTATGCTAATTATTATATTATTATTATTATTATTATTATTATTATAATAATAATTAGCATATAAAATATACGGATATTAATTTATAATTTATAATACAAAAAAATTTAGATGTTAACTTATAAAGGTTTGTTTTTTTTAAAATTATTTTTCAAAAAACATGTTTTTTTATTTTAAATTGTTTTTTATGTTTTAAAATTATTTTGATATAAATAATTTGGTGGAAGAACAAAAAAAATATTTAATTTACTTAAATTATTAATTATATTTTATTATTATAATGATTAAATCTACAATATTTAAAAAATTATATATATATATATATATATATATATATATATATATATATATATATATCCTTTAGATTAATTTCACAAGTTAAAAGCAACATGAAAAACTTGGTAACCAAACACTTCAAAACTTATTTTGAACCATAGGTAAAGTACTTTTTATGAAACTGCTTTTTTAAAATCTCAATCACAAAAACAAAAGTTGTGCCAAAACACACCCTTAATCCAACCCTTAATACTCCACTCCTCTCTCATTCACATTACACAGACCAACTAATCCACCCCCTCCCCCGGCTCTTCCTCTCGCGCGCGCCATTTACCTGATACTCCACTCCTCTCTAGCCGTGATTGGTTTGTATATTTTTTGACGGGTTTGTCTGTCCTCTCTCTTGCCCTCCCTCTCTCGCTTGAGTTTGTATATTATTTGATAGGTTTGTCCTCTCTCTTGCCCCCCCTCCCCCGTCTCGCCCCCGTGGTCATGGGTTTGTATATTATTTGATGATTTTGTGTTTTGAGTTATTATCGGGTTTGTATCATGAAGAACGGGGGAGAGACACATGAAGGCAGCACATCATCTCTGCCTTTTTCTTGATAAGAATTGGTCATTGAAGTGGCTTAATTCCCGTTTATGGAAATACAAGAAAAGCATAAAAAACCTACTTCTCATAAACCATGGTTTCAGTGATTTTCTTGGAAGGTCCCACGTGAAGTAATATGCTTTTAATACATTACCAAACAACTTTTCCACCTGCTTTTTTCCGACCTATGGTGAAACCACAGTGCCAAACATTAGAATCCCAAGTCCTAGAGCTTGCTTTCCTATTCTGAAGTATGATAGTAACATACACCTCGAGGTCTGCGTACAGGACGAACCCCTCCAGGATAGTTGAGGTTTGCACTGGATTGTCGGTTATTGGAAGAAAAAAAACACACTAAAATGATATCGGAGAAATCGATCCAGCAATGTTTTCCGAGAAAAGATTTACATCAGCATTAATATTTCCACGTACATGAATGCTGTGATGAAAATATTCAAATCGAAAGAAAGTTAAAAGTTCAGTCTTCTGTAAAATTTGCAGATTTCATTTCTTTTGAATTACTGCTTCAGAAACAGCATACATGTTTGGATTCATGGTGAAAATTAAAATTAAAAACGAAATGCAAATCATGTAGCTGCAGGATTTAATTATAAGCTACGAAGCAAGTCAAGTCCCCACTCTTCCTCTCCTCTCAACTCATCCCTCATATACTCCAAAACATAGATTATAGTATTGCTGTTGGCATTCCCGTAGTCCATTAGAGCCCTTTTTAACCTATTTAATATAGAGATAAATAACAATAAAAATTAATAGTCAAAACTATGAATATAGATATATAAATAGGAATAAAAAATAAAAACTACCTTAAAACTACTAAAGAAATTAAAGGGATTAAAATTAAACAAAAAATAAAGACCACAATGCAAAATAAAAAAATTATATATGTTAAAACGAGATAACATTTTTTTATCCCCGCTGTGAATAGCTATGCAAATCATAGTTGTCAATACAGATTCGGTCGTCGTTCGGTTTTTAATTGGAACTGAACGCTCCAGTTCGGAGCGTCCGACGTATCGCTTCGATTGTCGCATCGTTCATATATAATTAATTATATATATATGAAAAAAAATATTAATTTAACAAATATAATTAAAATTTAAATTCTTTTTCATTTAAAATATTTTGGTGTTTTTAAATTATTTTGATGTATAGATGTCAAAAATAATTTTTAAAAAATAAAAAAGATAGATTTTGAACCTGGAACGACACGCCCGGAACAGAACCGAGGCATTCCGACCAGAATTTGGCCGGAATTTCTGTCCCGTTTGTAAAACCGGGACAAAAACAACGCCGTTTTGTCCCGGTTTATAAACGGAACCGAACGGATTTTACAACACTGATGGAGATGGCTTGTGATGACTAGTTTGTTTTATGAAAAAAACAACTCACTAGTAAATATATGAGATTCTTTGATGTTTAAATTAGTAATACACACAAACGATATCATAATTAAATGATTAAATCCATCCATGTATAAGAGTCAAAATAAAAAAATATATCATATTAGATAAAAAAACATAAAAATCTTATGTAGTTTAGAATTTTGATGGGTAAAGAAGAAGAACACTTGATAAAATTATCAGCTTAGATAACTGTTTTAGAAATTAGTTTTTTTTAACTAGGTTTGTAGATTTTTTTTTTAAAATATACCGACGTGTCTTAGAATATTTATGGCATAAAATTCAGTATTTTTGCATTTTTTTTTATTTTATTTTGATGTGACAATATAAAATATAAATTTTTAATAAAATAAAAATAAATTATTTTAAAACATTTTAAAATAATTTATATCTTTTTTTTTTAAAAACCAACACACTATGACAATATAGCAAAGGCAAATGGACTGCAATGGACTTACAGCAACCGAAGTGTAGCGTTTTGATTGTTTATTAAAAGTATTTTTTATTTGTAAATATAATATTTTTGTAGAAATATTTTAAAAGTAAGTAATTACAAACCTGCACTAAATCAGGCCTAGTTGGAGCCACTATACCCTACCCAAAAATATTGTCAGCCCAACATGACCCAAAATCATTTAAAATCTGACGGCTAGGATTAGCTTTTTGATACATAAATAAAAACTAGGGCAACCCGCCTCACAACACTACGCCTTCGAGGAGAAGAGAGGGAGCCGTCTTCAGACATCCTGTGCCACAACAATGGGTGAGCAAGCATTCATCTGCTTCCAAAAGCACTTTCAGATTCTGCTTCCAAAAGCACTCTTAGATTCTGCTTTGAATTGACTGCGTTTCATGTCTCAATCTTTAACGATGTGCTGTTTATGGGATGATCTTATTTGTTTATTTTGGTTAGAAAATGAGCTTGATTTCTTTTCTAGCATGCAATTCGATGTACTTGATCTTGTTGATATAATTGAACTACATAGTTGATGGGGTTTAGTTAACTTGTCAAAACTATGTCGAAAAAAGAATGCCTTAGACTAGGTTAGTGAATAAAAATAGAAACGCGGGTGTTGGTTATAATTTGTGGTTTCTGAATTCTAGGACGTGGGGATTAATGATGAGTATGGTGATGTATAGGGGCTTACAAGTATGTTTCGGAGCTATGGAGGAAGAAGCAGTCGGATGTTATGAGGTTCTTGCAGAGGGTGAGGTGCTGGGAATACCGTCAACATCCTTCGATTGTGCGTGTAACTCATCCCACTCGTCCCGACAAGGCTCGCCGTTTGGGATACAAGGCAAAACAGGTAAAAACTTGGTTTGTGGTTAATGCAATCTAGCGGTTGGCTTTGTTGTAACTGGACTGAATAATGCATTATCTCGCACACTTCTATTTGATGATGACATGGATACTGATTTTCAGGGGTATGTTGTCTATCGTATCCGTGTGAGGCGTGGTGGCAGGAAGAGGCCCGTTCCGAAGGGTATTGTTTATGGCAAGCCAACAAACCAGGGTGTTACTCAGCTTAAGTTCCAGCGTAGCAAGAGGTCAGTTGCTGAAGAGCGTGCAGGGCGGAAATTAGGTGGTCTCAAAGTTCTCAACTCATACTGGATTAATGAGGTTCGTAATCTAAGTTTGCTTTTGCTCTTTCTTTCAACTTTCCATCGTTTATTGGAGGCAAATAGTCTTGCAATATGACTTGTAATGGTTTGATGTGGATCCTATTTCTATGGAAACATGTTTGATGGTCAATTGAACTAAAGAATGTTCCAAGTACTTAGCAATTAAGATAAGAGGGTCATACCATGACAAACCTTCTGATAATCATTTTAATATCGATAGCTATTTTAACCTTCACCTTTCTGGATTACACGTATAATTATTTTTAAGGACTGTTATTTGAAACTTGTGTTGCCCCCATCTGGATGCAAGCACATGACTGTCACTTAACAAGTAAGAGAGGTTCATCCCATGATTAAGAGCGCTTTTGGAATTGTATTAATAGTGCCAATTGTTTTTTAAAGTGTTTTTTACTTGAAAATAAATCAAAATAATATTGTTTTTATTTCTTACAATTTCTTTTTAACATCAGAGCTACAAAATGATTTGAAAATATTTGAAGTAAAATTACTTCAAATATTTTCAAATCATTTTGTAGTGCGATGTTAACAAATATTTTTGACATGTAAAAACAAACATGTAATAACATTTATTTGCTATCACTAATACTTGCTCCCCTTTCATCTTTCTTAGGCTCTATTTTAGTTTGCTCGTGTCTGTATCTGTATCTGATCTAACCTTCAATTATCAGGATTCCACCTACAAATATTTTGAGGTTATCCTGGTCGATGCTGCTCACAATGCCATTCGCAATGATCCAAGGATCAATTGGATCTGCAACCCTGTCCATAAACACAGAGAGCTTCGTGGTCTAACATCTGCTGGAAAGAAGTACAGGGGTCTCCGAGGAAGGGGACACCTGCATCACAAGGCACGGCCTTCCAGGAGGGCAACATGGAAAAGGAACCAAACTCTCTCCCTCCGTCGGTATCGGTGATTGCAGCATTTGGGGCTTTTGTTTTTGTGCGGATTCGGTCTTTTTTTCCTTCCAAACTTTGCGATTAAGAGATTATGATAGTTTATTGCTGTTTGTTTATTGCAAGGATTTGCTGCATTGGTTGTTGTAGCCTTATTTTGGCTCGCAAGTTTATTCACATGCAAGACTGGATATCTCTGTCTTTGCTGCAATTGCTTTTTGTTAGATGGTATCAACCTCCGTGCCTTGTCTTGTGTGTTTTGCTACATTGTCATACTGGTCAAGTTATTGTCTTTGGTTATGGCGTGATAGTTTGTTTTTTCTAAATGTTTTTATTTTATTTTAAAATATATTAATTACAGGTTTTTTTTTAATCGGTGGGGATGGGATTTGAGGGCGAGGCGTTTATTTTCCTCAATATCTAAATAATTTACTTCTCCGATGCTAGGTAAATTTACAATATTTAAATCATACTAGAATTTCGGAGTGATTTGTTTAGCAATATACCATTAACTAACTGGATAATTCAATTTTAAATAGGGATCATAAACTAAACTTTTTTTTTTCAAACCCGACCCGCTTGGAAAATAACTTGGTTTTAGTGAGCCGAGAGCCTATAAAAAGGAAAAGAAGGAAATAAACCATGACCATTATTAAAGCCTAAGAAAAATAGGACGTGGTATTAGTCAATCCTTGCCATTTATAAACAAATGGAGGCTCGAGCATTCTTCTCTGCTTTTTCATGATTTCATTCCAAGAAAGAACGAAGAGAATAGCCATTGAAGATACTGCATCCTTCTTTAATCCTCCACATCACCCTCAGATCCTTCCACTTTTAAGGTCCATTTCTTCCTCTCCTCTCTGTTTTATATGTTTTTTGATGCAAATAATGGTGTGAATATATATATATATATATAAGCTGTGGATGTTATATTACTTGATGATCAGATGGATCAAGATGATCATCATGCAAGATATTCTCGTCGGTACGTGCCATTAACAAGAGAGCAAGAAGCACCCGTGGGCGATATTGAACCTGGAGAACTCAACCAGCCCGTCAATGTCTCTCAGGTCCTGTACAGTATTTTCTTTCTTGCATGTATACTAATAGTAATGATAACGTTTTATTCATCCGGAAATATCAATTCTCATCCTTCATAATTTTATTATTAGAATTTTGTGAAAATTAAATGAATGTTATTTGGAAGAAAAGCAAAACTAAAAGTAATTGCATGCTGTGATGTAGAAGTTGGAGTTGTACTTTATTATTGATTTGTTTTCCAGGTTTTTTGGTGCGCAGAGGAAGTGCATTGAATGTGGACAATATCTACCAGAAAGGTATGAGCCTCCTGCCGATGAAGATTGGACAACTGGGATTTTTGGCTGCCCTGAAGATACTGATAGCTGTGAGCATGCTTTCATTTCTGCTCCCATTTTAATTACAATATTTTTTTTTCAAAAAATATTATGAAGTAACGAATCGTTTTATGTACTGAAGGTTTCACAGGATTATTCTGTCCATGCGTGTTGTTTGGTCGGAATGTTGAGCTGAGAGAAGATATTCCTTGGCCCAGTGCATGTGTCGGCCATGCAGTGTGTGTAGAAGGTGGAATTGCAGTTGCAGCAGCCACTGCTTTCTGCAATGGTATTGATCCTAACACTTCAGTTCTCATTTGTGAGGGCCTCTTATTTGCATGGTGGGTTTGTGGCATTTACACTGGCCTCTTTCGAGAATCACTGCAGAAGAAATATCATCTCAAGGTGATTGATTTATATTTGCATAAACGTCTGATCTGCATATTTCTTTGTTTGGCTAAAGTATAGAAAATTATCCTGAATTTTGGATCAAATTGAACGTAGCCCTTCAGTTCATTAGCCATATTGTTTTGCAGTTTCTGTTTTTCTGCTTAGAAAGATTGATTGACACCTGAAATTGAATGCTCTAAAGTCGACTCAATTGTGAAACCGTTGCAGAATTCTCCGTGTGACCCGTGCATGGTACACTGTTGCCTGCATTGGTGTGCATTGTGTCAGGAGCACAGGGAAATGAGGAACCATCTGTCTGACCCTTCTGATATGCAGATGACAGCTGTTCACCCTCCTCCCGTTCAGGAGATGAAATCTGGCGAGAGCCAGGATTCTGCTTCATCTGCACCTGGCGCTCCGTCCGTACAATCTTCCGGAAATGGTGAACATACTGGGTTAGAGATACAGCCTGTGTAGGATTATGGTACATCATACACAGATTGGACGAAGAGCTGAATTCTTTTTATATTGTTATCATTACGTTGTATTACCTTAATCCTTTGTCGGGGCAAGCTGGACCTGGTGGCTGCTAGCTTGACAAGCAGGAAATTTCTCAGTTGAGAGATATGGTGATTGGACTTGGCCCTTGCTCTAGCAGAAAAAATTGCTATGAATGTCAACGATTGAACTGCACTTCATAGCTCAAGCCATTTGATTACTTTGCTAATTTAATCTTTGTGACTTCACTCATTGACACTTCGTAATATATATGATGATTAATCAGAATTCGACAATGACTTTTGATTGTATTGTTGAACTCTTCCATTGTACTGCAAACCTAGGACTAGTGCCCTCCATCTCTCGGATTCGATTGGAAAGGGACTTCAATTTGAATATAAGAGATCGTGACAATAGATGATGAAAGCTCCAACCACATGCCGAGCTTGAACGAACTATATTGGAAAAATTGACATCAATAAGCTTTAACACCATCGACAACGCTGATAAAGGGTATTTAAACCTCTTCTGGAGACCATTCTCAGTCCCAGATTACCTGCGAATCATATGTTCTTACAACAAAATTCTCAGACAGCAAAAGGTCTATCATCTGCCTTTCCGAATCTTTTCCTCAGCTTTAAAAAACACAGAGTTGAGAAAAAAAGCCCCTCTGGATGGTGACTAAGTAGATGCTTCTCTCTGTTTTGTTGGAAGGTCTATATCAGGGTCGGATTCAGGAAGAGGACAGAAACAGCTATCCACCATGTCTTCAGACAATGTCTTCAGACATTGTTCCAAGCTTGGAGGTTTCCATCGGGTGTTTCAGAATGCATGATCATTCGATTATCTTAAGAGCTACATTCTGCACAATCATATTTGAAAATTCATTTCAAATTGTCAAATTCTATCCTGGTGTATATTATAAACAGTAAACTTTCCATCGATACCTTTGGTGCCAAGTCCTTTGGCCACCCTTCGTGCCAGGACCCCTAAAATAAGCAAGATGCAATCTCACACATGAACATCAACCACGTAACAATACTAGTAACCATTACTTACCACTCAACACAAAAGGGCCATTTAATAAGTCAAATATTATTTATTGTAAATTATTTTCTTCTTATATATTTACTAATTTAAACATTGAAATGTTTATTATACTATAAGGGACTTGGGTTTGGAAAAAGTTTAGGAATTACACTCACTTCATTAATCCAAAATCATAACCGTGAAAAGTTAAATATAGATATATGAGGTTTTCACGATTTCATCAAACATCTAATTTTAATATTTTATGAAGTGGCTACCATTTTCCTAGATAAGAAAATTTGGATACCAATTTGATTAATTTCTTAACTAGTCCAATTATATAGCTATTTATCCCAACAAAACATTTCAAAATCATGTCGAGAGTATAATTGATATTGTTTTTAAAATATTTTTTATTTATATATATATTAAAATAATATTTTTTTTTTATTTTTAAGATTATTTTTGACACCAGCACATTAAAATGATTTGAAAACACAAAAAGAAATAGTCCAATTGCATTTAGTATCGTGATAGTTATTGCAATTAAAATTAAAAGATAATTTTTAAAAATAGTTATAAAATATATATTTTCTTAAATAAAATTTAAAAGTGGATTTTTAATGAAACTCATGCAAAATTATATAGTGTATTAATTAATTAAATACTTTTAAAATTATAATTAAGATAAAATGTATTTCTAACCATATTACAAAACAAATACCAAATAAAAGTGTATATAAGTCCCTTGGAAGTGGTATAGATCAAAGTTCAAATTAATTACCTTTGTTTCAATGGCGAAACGTTTCTTTCAACTGCAAATCTCTAAAAGGCAGCGCCATATTAACATCAAGGTTATTTATTTATTAACCGAGATATATGTCAGTTTACACGCATCATGATTTATTTCGTCATTATGGATCGGCTTCACCATTTTTGTCCCTGTAATTTCACACCTCCTATCTTTACAAGAATGGCCAGAAGCTCACTTAAGGTTATGGTTAATGGTGCTGCTGGTAACATTTTTACTACTCTTGTCATAACATTTTCTTTCAGATATTACATATCCTTTGCTTCCAAGAAAATGCAGACAAAGTTTTGAGTTCCTTTTAACGTGCTATTCCAAAACAAAGGGATCCAACAAAACCACATGGAAAGATTGCTTGGTGGATGTTTTCTTCAGACTGTGGAGATCTTTATACTTGTTGCAGGCTTTGTCTTTTACGTTTTGCCTTGTTATGGAGGTGTTGGTGTAGATTCTTAATTTCTCCCATTCATCATACTATATATTAAAGCATATCTTGGCAGGTAGGATATATATTGCTCTATCTTCATTTCATCAGGAAATCTATTGTTCTAGAGAGATGGATCATGCTGTATTGCTTCAGAAAATTCTAGTTGTATCATTTATTGTCGCTCTTTTTTGGAAGATAATTAGATATATGTGCAACCTCCTTCATGTAGAAAAAGAACCTGTGAGAATTCTTGTAACTGGTGCTGCAGGCGAGGCTCTGACACTGCATAGTTCATGTGGATATTTTCTATTCAATTCAATTTAATTTTCTTTCCCATTATTTTTGAGTCTAACCATTCCAAGTCTCACAATAATTTCATCTCACAGGGCAAATAGGCTATGCTATTGTTCCAATGATTGCCAGAGGAGTCATGCTAGGCCCTGATCAGCCTGTAATTCTTCACCTGCTTGATATTGAACCTGTAGCTGAGGCCTTGAATGGTGTCAAAATGGAACTGATTGATGCTGCCTTTCCTCTGCTCAAGGGTATCGTACCTTGTAATTCTTGTGCAAGTTAAGGTGTACTTTTCGATTCTCTTCGAGATTTCATAAATTTTGTATCATATCTTGCTCAACAGGAGTTATAGCCACTACAGATCCTATTGAGGCTTGCATGGGTGTCAACATTGCAGTCATGGTCGGTGGATTTCCTCGGAAGGAAGGTATGGAGAGGAAGGATGAGATGTCGAAAAATGTGTCAATCTACAAGGCTCAGGCTTCGGCCTTGGAGAAGCATGCTGCCGAAGATTGCAAGGTGGGAAGGCATTTGAATAGCCTGTTATACATTTTATATAATTGAATATTAAATATATATATAGTAGCGGAAATTTAAATTATAAATACTTTTCAGTTATTTTTGTTTAAATTGCAAATAATTCCCAACAAAATAAAAAAAATAAACTCTAGAGAAATCTTCTCATATATGCCTATCAGTAGTTGTAAATGAAATACACAAGCTATTATTTATAAGTAAATCAGAGACCCTTCTTATTAATTTATTAGCTACTATTTTCCTGCCATTGAAGAGAAAATTAGATGGTTGATCTCATGATATATATCTTTATGATAATTTCAAACATAGCCCTCCCTGTAGGCTATTGATTTGTTTTTCTTAATTTTCGGGGTTCAATTCCATGTTATAGATTTAAGGAGCTTGAGATGGCATTGGACTTAGGAAGAAATAGGTTTTAACAGTGACGCCTGACTCTCCTGCGGTGACACATTTCGTTGCTTTTGTCTTGCAGGTGCTTGTAATCGCCAACCCAGCTAACACAAATGCGCTCATCCTGAAAGAATTCGCACCTTCAATCCCGGAGAAAAACATCACATGTCTGACGCGACTTGATCATAACAGAGCATTAGGTCAAATCTCTGAGAGGCTAGATGTACAGGTTAGTGATGTGAAGAATGTTATCATCTGGGGCAACCATTCTTCAACCCAGTATCCAGATGTCAGCCACGCAACTGTACATACCAGCAGGGGGGAGAAGCCTGTTAGAGAACTTGTCTCTGATGATAAATGGTAATCAAATACTAAGTTTATACCTGTTTAATCTTCTTAGATCATTTCCATATGCTCCAAATATTGTCAGAGCATTGTATTCTTTGGATATATATGCTTCACCAACAAGTTTTCCTTGTCTCAGGTTAAATGACGAGTTCATCACCACCGTGCAGCAGCGTGGTGCAGCCATAATCAAAGCTAGAAAACGATCGAGTGCATTGTCTGCTGCCAGCGCTGCTTGTGATCACATACGCGATTGGGTTCTTGGGACTCCCAAGGTTGATTCTTTTACCCGGATATTTCTTGATCTTAGAAAATTCATGTCTTAAAATTGCTCTTCTTTTCCAGGAAATTATAATCTTTCAGTGGTTCTTTTTTTGCTAATTTACCTTGTTTTTCAGGGAACATGGGTTTCCATGGGGGTATATTCTGATGGATCTTATGGGATTCAACCTGGCCTTGTATACTCTTTCCCGGTCACCTGCGAGAAGGGCAGATGGTCTATTGTGCAGGGTAATCTCTCTAATCTCCACTTCCTTTTACTTTCTCGTGTTTGTTTCACGCTTTGTATGGATATAAACTGTCAACATTTTCTGTAAAATGATCTAAACTCCAAGTTACAGATAGGAAATTTAATTTTTAGAGAAGAACAGTTAAAACTATCCCATTCATATCTCATTAGAGACTGAGTCCTCTGGTCATAACAATGTCAGGACTGATGATTGACGAGTTCTCGAGGGCGAAGATGGATGCAACAGAAAAAGAGCTTGTGGAGGAGAAATCAATGGCCTATTCATGTCTCGATTGATCATTTGTATTAGGAGAATAATAAAGGATATCACTCTTAACACACCTATGAAGAATAAAGAGATTGCATTGTAATTTCAGGCTATGAAATGATACAACAGTGCCTCTAAATTCATCCTTGCATAAGAACTCGTTCCTTGTTTTTTTTAGTGGTTAAGCTATGCAGTGGGATAATCCTTGACTTTTAGTGAGTTGGCATTGATCAGTGGATTGCATCTTGAATCTTCTTCTCTATTGTAGTATTATTAACTATAAAATTAAAAGGATCGGGGTTTTTAGCACAGATAAATCTCAATTTATTCGATTACAATATGCGTGTGCAAACTATTTACATTTAAATATTTTATACTACATACACACATTAAAAAAACCTGCATATACAATTCTCTTATAAGAAAATAAAAATATTTAACTCGTGGCAAACACAAGACATAATAATATAACTAGTCATTACACTGTCGGGGAAAGAAGGCCACGATAATCCATTACAAAAAAGGAAAATATGCAAGTGTCAACGAAATTGCAAGAAAAATATATACAGGTTTACAAAAAAATGATTACAATATTTACCCATTTGAGTGCTAATTAATTTCTTTACATTATAAAATAATTTGACAGTATTTTTTGTGACCCCAAATTTCTTCCATTTCAGCAAGATTCATAAATGGCTATCAACTTAAAAGAAAGAAAGAAAAAGGTAGGGTAACAACAGATGTGAAATGTGGTTTTCTGCAAGGATAAATATGCAAGTGTCATCAAATCACCGGAGCTACTGGTAATCTTTGCTTCCCTTATGAATTGCAATTTTTCAAGGGTTTTAGAGAGATTGCAAAAGAACTCTTGCAATGCTTTGAATCTTATCCACACCAGTTTTCTCTCCCATGCAATTCGTTTTGTTTTCTGTTTGCGTGAGTGTTTTATCATTTGATCTACAACAATGCCAAAGGATGCAGTCAGGATTTTGGTTACTGGTGCTGCAGGTGATCTTCCCTTCATATAAAGAGTTTATTAATCTTTTTTATTATTGTCGAGAAAGATTTAGGGAGGAGAAAACACCATCAAGATCTTTCTTAAAGTAGAACTTCCGAATTATCTATTTTCCTGTACAGGGCAAATAAGTTATGCTCTTGCCTTGATGATTGCAAGAGGAATGATGTTAGGGCCAGATCAGCTTGTAATCCTGTGCTTACATGACATTCAACCTGTTGTCGAGTCCTTGAAAGGGGTGGAAATGGAACTGATAGATTCTGCCTTCCCTCTTCTCTAAGGTATAGCTCTTAATTTTGAGGGTAGTTTGATGTAGATTTTAACAGTTGTTGCCGTCAAATTGCGTTTGTGGTTCCATAGGTATTCTAGCTACAACGGTTGCCAATGAAGCTTGTAAAGGTGTTAACATTTCGGTTATGCTGGGTGGTTTTCCCTGTAAGGAAGGAATGGAAAGAAGAGATGTGATGCATAAAAATGCACCAATCTTCAAGGCTCAAGCTTCAGCTTTAGAGCAACATGTTGCTCCTGATTGCAAGGTTAAAATATGCCAGGAATTGGCTCTAGTCAATTTGTTGTCATTGTAATCGAAAGGTGATATCTTTTATTATTTGCAGATCCTGGTGGTTGCCGATCCTACAAACACTAATGCACTCATTTTGAAAGAATTCATCCCTTGAATCCCAGATAAGAATATCACATGTCTCACTAGACTCGACCATAATCGAGCCCCAAGTCACATCTCTGAGAGGCCACATGTTGAAGTTGGAGATGTAAAGAATGTAATCATATGGGGAAATCATTCTTCAACCCAATATCCAGATGCCAATTATGCCATTGTCACCACCGACAGCAGAGAGAAGTCTGTCAGAGAACTTGTTGCTGATGATCATTGGTAGGCCAAATTTCCTAGTATGTTCCTATTCTCGTTTATTGGTTGATGTAGTAACTTTGTTGAAGTACATGTTTTGAAATCATCCTATATTCGCAGTCTACTTGATTACCTCCGGGGGATATGAGGTCTGATGTTTTTACAAGATAGATTTCAGTTCATCAATTCATTGCGGGAACATGGTGTTGAAATCATCAACGCTCAGAAATTGTCAAGCTCATTGTCTGTTGCAAGTGCTGCTTGCGACCATGTACACAATTGGATTGTCGGCACTACCAATGTAGATTCCTTGGACTAGGTATATGGTGAGGTTGGAGCCTATTTTTTATATTGCTGTTGTTGACAGTTGCCTCATTTACTGTTGAAGAATATGTTGTAAAATTGAAATTTTGGTGAAGAACATTTACTTTTCAAATCACCCTCGAGGTTTTGCAACTGATGAACAAAAAATAAGCACTTGTTTAAATCGATGCTAGAAACCGAGAATGTGCCCAGAAATTTTCTAGAATATTATGCAAGAATTCAAAATAATTCAATGCAATAACAAGTGTATGATAATGGACAGAATTTCACTCTAAGGTTGTTGCCATCCCTTTAATTTTATTTATTAAAGAAGATTGAAATACAAGAATGGAAATTCAAAGATATTACAATCTCTTGACTTAAAACAGAAATAAAACCGAGAAAATAAAGAAACAAGATATGATCAAATATAATTTGATCTTACTTAACTAAAACACAAACTTCTTAACTTAAACATGACAAAAGAAACAATAAAAGAAAAACAAAATTCTTCATGATCCACGCAGCTTCGTTCTTCATTCCAGTGATTGACTTTAGTTGACTTGATTCTCAATTTCAACACTCCCCTTGATTCCAGTCTGCTCATGCCAATCATCTCCTCAATTCTTCAAATCTTTCTTTGGCTAAGGCTTTTGTAAATAAGTCGACCAACTGTTCCTTTGAGGTGCAATATTTCATCTCAAGTTCACCCTCTTGTTGAAATTGACGAATTGCATGGAACTTGATCTTCATATGCTTGGTTCTATCATGAAACACTGAATTTTTTGATATAGCAATGGCTGACATGTTGTCACACATCAATTCAGTGGGTTCCAGTTGACTTAGGTTCAAATCTTCCAATATTTTTCTTAACCAAACAAGCTGATTTGCGACTACATAGGTCGCAATATATTTAGCTTCTGCAGTAGAGTGTGCAACCACATTTTGCTTCTTAGAATTCCAACAAAAGATGCTTCATCCCATAGAAAACAAGAGTCTGAAGTACTCACCATTTCCTCATCACTTCCAGCTCAGTCATTGTCACAATAACCTATTAATTTGACAGTTTCAAGTTTATCAAACATCAAGCCATAATCCGGTGACCCCTTAAGGTATCTCAGCACTCTCTTGGCAGCAACATAATGTGTTTGGCTTGGATTTTGCATAAACCTTGAAAGATAATTCACTGTAAACACAACGTCTGGTCTTGTGGCAGTTAAATATAGAAGGCTTCCAATCAAACTTCTATAAACTCTTCCATCATCCTTGTGTTCATCATCATTTTTAGTCAATTTATGTCCAGCCACCATGGGAGTGCTGACAGATTTGCATTTATCCATTGCAAATTTGTTCAGCAACTTCATTGTGAAGTTCCTTTGACTCACAAAACAACCTGTTTTTGATTGAGTGATTTCCATTCCTAGAAAGTAGGATAGTAATCCCAGCTCATTCATCTCGAATTTGTTCTTCATTTTCAGCTTGAACTCATTAACCAGCTGCTCATTATTTCCAGTGATCAATAGATCATCAACATAAACTGAAACAATCAATATGTGTTTATCAACCTTTTTCACATACAAGGTGGCCTCATTTAGACTTTTTTCAAACCCCAAACTCAGCAAGAAATCATCTAGGTGGCTGTACCAAGCTCTAGGAGCTTGTTTTAAACCATATAAGGCCTTTTGAGAAGGTAGACCTTGTTGGCGGTAGGATCAACTTCAAACCCCTCGGGTTGTTCAACATAGATTTCTTCATCAAGAGTTCCATTTAAGAAGGCTGATTTTACATCCATTTGCCACACATACCACCCAATATGTGCAGCAATTACAAGCAACAATTTGACAGTATCAAGCCGAGATACAGGAGCAAAAGTGTCATGAAAGTCTATACCTGGTTCTTGAAAATATCCCTTAACCACAAGTCTTGCTTTATGTTTATTAATGGTGCCATCTGCATTTAGTTTGGTTTTGAAGATCCATTTCATTCCAATTACTTTTCTGTTCACAGGTCTGTCCACAAGTGTCCAAGTCTCATTTTTTTCAATCATCAGCAACTCCTCTTTCATGGCTGCCATCCATGTGTGTGAGTTCATAGCTTCTTGAATATCATATGGTTCAACTTCAGCTACATTACACCTGCTATAAACATCACTTAGCAGCCTGGTTCCTCTTACAGAATCTTCTTCATCATCAGCAGCAGGTTGCACAATTTCAGGTTGAACTTCTTCATCATTTTTCCTCTCGGCTAGTTCAGCTTCCCAATTCCAAATTTTATCTTCATCAACTCTAACATTCCTTGTAATCACAGCCTTATTAGTTTCTAAATCAAATACTTTATATCCACTTGATTTAGTGCTATATCCTAGCAAAATTCCCAACTTGGATTTTTGATCAAGCTTCCCTCTATTCATCTCAGGCAGCAGGTAGAAACAGGGGCTCCCAAACACTCTCAAGTGTTCTATGTTTGGTTTGTAACCATGCCACACCTCATAAGGTGTTTTCTCTCCCAACACTTTAGTAACCATTCTGTTTAGAAGATAAGAGGTTGTACTTACTGCCTCTGCCCAAAATTTCAGGGGCATTTTCTTCTCATACAAAAGGCATCTAGCCATCTCCATGAAGGTTTTATTTCTTCTTTCACACACACCATTTTGTTGGGGTGTGTATGGTATAGTGAGTTGGTGTTTGATCCCTTCTGTTTCTAAAAGTTCATCAAGTTTATGAGAGGTGAATTCACCGCCATTGTCAAACCTTAAAGCCTTCAGCTTGGTCTCAGCTTCTCTCTCGGTTGCAGCCTTAAATTTCACAAACAGATCAAACACTTCCCCTTTTGTTTTGAGAAAATAAACCCAGCAGTATCTACTATAGTCATCAATGAAGAGCAAGAAATACTTAGCACCATTTAAAGATTCAGTCCTCATAGGACCACACACATCAGTAAAAACCAGCTGCAATTTACAAGTGGCTCTAAAAGAATTTTCATTAAAAGCTATCCTTGTTTGTTTACCCAATTGGCAAGCCTCACATACTGCCTTTTGCTCTTGGATTTCAGGTAAACCAAAAACCATCTCATGATCTGCCATTTTCTTCAAAGTGGCATAGTTAAAATGCCCTAATCTCTTGTGCCACAGCATTGATTTTGAATTTTCAGTTATGCTCAAATTCACATGCTCATTCTTCACACCAAGATTGAAGCTTCATTGTTCATTTCAGCGAGTAAACAAAATCACCCCTTTGACATCCTTTATGGTGCATATGTTATCAATGAAGGATAGTGAGTAGCCTTCTTCAAGTAATTGACCAACACTCACTAGATTTTGTTTAATTTCAGGCACATAAAGCACTTTATCAAAAGTTCTTTTGCCTGCCATTGTTTCAATGTCCACATCTCCTCTCGCTTCAACACTCACATATTGATCATTAGCCACTTTTACTCTAGACTCATAATTTGAATCCAATGTATTAAACATCTTTATGTCTGCAGTCATATGGTTTGTACAACCATTATCAACAAGCCAGTTTGAAATATTTACCTCAACTTGGTTACAGCTTTGTTCTGTCTCTGCCATGAACAAGTGCTCGGCTTCAAGTTCTGCTTCCTTTGCAACATAGGCCAGTTTTGCAGCTCCAGTTCCTTTGTTTGACTAGCATAATTTTTGAAGATGTCCATACTGCTTACACCTCCTGCATTGTGTGTTCTTGAGCCAACACCATGACTCAAGATGATTAGTTTTGTTACAGTACTTACAAGTTGGAAATTGTTCCTTTTTCTCCTTCCTTTTTGTGTTAAGACTGTTGGGATGATTCTGGTTTTGTTGCCAGCTTTTGTTTTGTTGAAATTTGCTAGTTTCTCTTCTGCTAACATAGTTCTCCTTAGGGAAATTTTGACTCCGAAATTTTCCTTTGAAACCTGCAACAAAAGCTTCTTCACTTGAGCTTTCTTATCTGAAAGCTTGCCTCTGCTCCACTGCCTGAAGAGCATTGATTAGCTCTTGAAGGCTTAACTGAGTGCAGTCCTTTGAATCCTCAAGAGAACAGATTTTGTTCTCAAACTTCTCAGGTAAACTCACAAGGACTTTTTCTACAATTCTCGAGTCCTGAACATCTTCTCCCAACAATCTCATTTGATTGACTAGTTTTGAAATGTTGGATGAAAATTCTTTAATTGTTTCAGTCTCCCTCATTTTCAGCCCTTCGAATTGCCTCTTTAAGTTCAATACTTGCATTCTCCTTGACCTCTCATCACCTTGGAACTCAGCTTTCAGTTTATCCCATGCCTCCTTAGCACTTTCACAAGCCATTATTCTTGTGAAAATCTCTTCACTCGCTGCATTATGTATGCAGGTAAGTGCCTTGAACCTCTTTGCTTTTTCTTCATTAAAAAACTTGATTTGAGCCACGGTGGAGTTGTTGTTCAAGGGAGTTGGTTCCCTGTTATGTTCAACAACTTCCCATAGATCAAAAGCTACGAGATAAGTTCCCATCTTTACTTGCCCATACACCATAGTTGGTGCCTGTGAAGATAGGTGACTTTGTCGAGAAATTTCCAAAATCCATGAGACACAAAAAAACTTGTTACTTGCTAAGTTATGCACATCATAATGAAGATAAAGAACCTTGTTTGTAATGGGGAATAATGGTAATTGACAGCTTTGAAGTCAATTATGTATTAATCAAAGACAAAAATCAGTAGATTTCTTTGATTAATTTCTTCACTCTTGTGTTTCACTCACCTTCCCTTCAAAGTTAATAACTTTGAAAAAAATCTCACAATTCTCTCGTGTTTCTCACAACCTTCTAAGATCAGAATTGCTCGATACCAATTGTTGTAAAATTGGAATTTTGGTGAAGAACGATTCATTGTTCAAATCACCCTCGTGTTTTGCACTGATGAACAAAAACAAGCACTCGTTCAAATCGATGCTAGAAATCGAGAATGTGCCCTGAAATTTTCCGAATATTATGCAAGAATTCAAAATAATTCAATGCAATAACAAGTGTATGACAATGGGTAGAATTTCACTCTAAGGTTGCTGCCATCCCTTTAATTTTATTTATTAAAGAAGATTGAAATACAAGAATGGAAATTCAAAGATATTACAATCTCTTGACTTAAAACAGAAATAAAACCGAGAAAATAAAGCAACAAGATATGATCAAATATAATTTGATCTTACTTAACTAAAACACAAACTTCTTAACTTTAACATGACAAAAGAAACAATAAAGGAAAAAACAAAATTCTTCATGATCCCATGACTTACGTTCTTCATTCCAGCAGACTTGAAGCGAGTTGACTTTAGTTGACTTGATTCAATTTCAACTGAATAGGCCTTCGATGCCGTGAAGATCCAGATCAAGATTAGCTCCAGAGTGTTAGGATGTTAGTTGCAAATAAAGCTGTTATAAAACAACTTTTTCTTTGTTTTTATCTTCTCAATATTTTTAGAATCTTGTTATCAAACTCTTCTATAAAAGAGTGATTTATCAATAAAGAAAGTACACTTACATTCACAACATTTATATCTTTATTTTATTGTTGAGTTCTTGCCTGTTCTTATATAATTTGTTCTGTCTTAAATGACAAATTGGTATTAGAGCACATTGATTTTAAAGGGACCAACTTGTGAGAAAGAGAGTAACTCGTGAGAAACCCTTCTTTCACCAAAAACCACAAACACCAATACCAAAACCTTTCATCATTCTTTCAAATGACATCCAATACTTATTCTCTTGCAACTCCAACAATATTTATTGGTGTAAACTACCAAATGTGAGTCTGTGAGAATAAAAACTTACTTACAAGCCTGCGATTTATGGGATCGTTGTTGAACAAGAACATGAACCTCAACCTCTTCCTGTAGATCTAACCATAAGGAGAGATCAAGAAAGTTCAAAGCCAAAACTCATCTCTATGTTGTTGTTTCAAGCAATATTTCCAAGAATAATTGCTTTTGATACAGGGAAACAAATATGGAATTATCTCAAGGAGGAGTTCCATGGTAATGAGAGGACAATTCAAATGCAGATTTTGAATTTGAGAAGGGAGTTCGAAATGCAGAAGATGAAGGACTCAGAAACCATCAGAGATTTTTCTGATAGATTACTCTCCATAGTCAACAAAATAAGACTATTGGGAGAAGAGCTTTCTGATCAAAGGGTTGTTGAAAAGATCCTTGTGACTTTACCCAGAGGTTTGAGTCAAAGATATCCTCATTAGAAGAAGCCAAAGATTTGTCAAAGATATCTTTGGGAGAACTGTTAAATGCCTTACAAGCTCAAGAACAAAGGAGAACTATAAGGCAAGAAGAATCCATGGAAGGAGCTTTTCCAGCAAAGGTGCAAGTCCAAGAAGGTGACAAAGGGAAAAGGAAGAACATCAAATACAAGGGAGCAGGCAGTAGCAATCGAAGAGTTGGAACCTTTCCCCCTTGTCAACACTGTAAGAAAACAAATCACTTACAAAACTATTGTTGATAGAGACTGGATGTTAAATGAAGGAAATGCAATCAATCGGGACACATGGAAAAATCTGCAAGAACTAAACAAATCAACAACATGAAGAGGCTCAAGTTGCTGATCAACAATAGGAGGAACAATTATTTGTGGCCACTTATTTTGTAAGTAAACATGCAAGTGATTGCGGGTTGATAGACAATGATTGCACAAATCACATGACAAATGATGTGAATTTGTTCAAATATCTTGATAAATCAAGTGTCTCAAAAGTCAGAATTGATATTGGAGAATATATTCATGTCAAAGGAAAAGGAACAATGGCCATCGAAGGGAATTCAGGTATGAAACTCATTTTAGATGTCCTTTTTGTACCTAAAATTGATTAAAACTTGTTGAGTGCTGGCCAACTTCTTGAAAAACGATACTTGGTTGTTTTCAAGAACAAACACTGCTTAATTTGTAATCCTACTGGATTAGAGATTTTCACCATAAAAATGCAAGGGAAAAGCTTTTCACTAAATTGGATGGAAGAGGAGACAACAGCAGTATCAAACACAACAAATAAAGCTGAATTATGGCATAAGAGGACGGGCCACTTAAATCATGCACCATTGGCACATATGTAGAGAAGGAATATGGTGAAAGGGGTGCCCAGCCTTGAAGAAAAAATCACAGTTTGTGTTTCTTGTCAATATGACAAGCAACACAAACTTCAATTTCCTCAAAACAAAGCTTGTAGAGCAAGTGAAAAACTTCAGCTTATTCATACTGATTTTACAGGCCCTCAAATGACAGATTCGTTAAATAGAAGCAGGTATTACGGTGCTTTCACTGACGATTATACAAGAATGTATTGGGTATATTTTTTGAAATCCAAAGCAGAGGTAGCAAGTGTTTTTTTTAGGTTGAAAATCAAAGTGGTCATAAAATTCAAATTGTGAGGTCTGATAATGGCACGAAATATATTTCAAACAAGTTTGCCCAGTTTTGTCATGATATAGGGATTGAACATCAATACACTACACCTTACACACCTTAGCAAAATAGTGTGAGTGAGTGGAAGAACAATACAATCATGGAGATGGCAAGATGCTTATTATTTGAGAAAGATTTGCCCAAGAAATTCTGGGCAGAAGCTGTGAACACTGCAGTGTTCTTGTTAAATAGGCTTCCAACAAGAGCATTACAACACAAAACACTTTATAAAGCTTGGCATGGTTATAAACCCTCACTTCAAAACTTAAAAGTGTTTGGATGCTTATGTTTTACTCATATACCTCAGGTGAAAAGAGATAAGCTTGACAAGAAGGTTGAAGATGGAATTTTCGTTGGCTATAGCAATGTCACAAAAGGCTATAAAGTTTATCAACCTGCAATAGAAAAAGTCATAATCAACAGAGACATTAAATTCGTTAAAGTTGAAAAATGGAATTTTGAAGATGCAACAAGCATAACCCATACAAGTCATTTTGTTGTGATTGTTGAAACCTCGTTCTTTCAATGACAGGTGCTTGACCGCTATTTATGATCAGCTTGTTTTAACTCACAAGTGCATGAGTGTGCGATGTAGCAATTAACTCGGTAAGATCGAGGTCATATCCACAGAGAGATAAATTTAGAATCAATTTTAATGGTGATGTATTGGTGATTCCTTCAACATATATAAGATAACTCAACCTAATATCAACGATGGTGATATTAGATCAGAAGATATTACAATGAAGTTTAAAAAGATGAAGATTGATTATTGCTTAAGAATAAACGAGTGTTTTCATATTAAGTAAGACATTAAATCAAACAATCTCGATACCAAAACTAAGTTTTGTTCATAAAAATTCAAGATTATAACATTACTTAGATGATTTCTAAAATTTCTTTGCAATAATAAAATATTCATGAAAAAAATGTGAAGATAGACATTAGGATTCATTCATATCTTAAAGAACTCACCTCAATCACCATCATCCTTGATTTGGATCCAAGAAAGAGATTAGCCAACCATAATTATATATAAGAACACTATAATAAACATGAAATAACTTGAATCAAACTGAAATAATAAGTTTTACAACTAAAATAAAACTGAAATCTAAAACAAGAAGAGCAAAACACAATTTCAGAAAATATTGCAAGACAAATATGATGCTAACTTTGGACTGCAATTTAACCCTCTTTATAAGCTTTTTTTTGGAGAAGTCTATTAGATACATAGTTATAGGCTTTTCTGTTATCTATCCAGAATATTAAAAAACATATAATTTGAAGCTCGGAGTCAAAAGTTATGACCGAAACGCCAAAAGGTGTTCCGGAAAACTTATTATTTCAGCAACTTGGAGAAGATTTTTGTGCCCGATTTTTTTCCTCATTTTTAGCTGAATCTTTCTTCTTTTTGACCCAAGATAAAGTAACAATCTTCCCTCCAGCTTTCCATAGATTTCTCCTCCAATTATTTGTTCCAAATTTCGACGTTTAAATTTCCTGAAATAATTCATTTAAGCTCCAAAAACTTGTCGAAATATTAAAAGAAATTCATTACTAAAAAGCACATCAATTATTATAAAATCCCAAATAAAAACAATAAATACATATGTAAAATAAGAGACTTAATGATACTTTTGATGCACAATCAACAGGTCTCAAGATTAATGAGTTATAAAGAGAAGATGGATTCTAGTATGAAAGAACTAGCTAATGAGAAGTCATTGGCTTATTCATGCCTCGATTCCTCTTTCAATATATCAATGACATGAGACAAGGAGTAGCATTCTTAGCGAAACGAAGCTCACAATTCATTTCTTAAATATTACTCTAAAAGCCTGGTGGGTTTCACCATACAAGATTTCACTGTTTATTCTCTTATATGTTATTGTGAATGGTTTTGTTTTTCAAACTTTTAAAACCATGCAAATTTTATAATTTCAGCACCTAAATATTTATTCAAATCAATTTTGGTATAAGAAATCATTTTTAGTCCATAGTTGAGAGAATATATATATATATATATATATAAAGGTCAACGGATTGCAGCGATAAAGAGAGAAATATTGTTAGTACCGATTTAGACTATTAAAACGCACAACATTTCTATCAAATTATTCATTTTAATAAGAAATATTCCTATTAGGTATTTTCTTTATCATTAAAATTCATGAAAAAACAAAGTTAATTTTTTGGAGCAATTTTTTTTAAGATCATTAATTGGTTTATCAGGGTTCCTAATTGTTTTATAAGTTTTTTTTTAGTAAAAAATAGGTTGATAAACGGGTTTTGGGTTTAAAAGAACTTAAACCCTAATTTTCTAACCACTGAAATAGATGAAACTATGCAAAATCAAATGATTTTTTTCTTCAAAAAAGATAAGGGAGAAAAGTCATCCACCCCAAATGCAAAGAAAAAAAACTCATTTTTTGAATCTCATCGGTAGATCCTATCTGTCCCCAGATCGTCTTCAGTTCATGTCCCTAGATCCTATCTGTCTCCGTTGCTCTCAGGAAAATCAATCTCATCAGCACTTATTTTTTGAATGTAATTGGTGAGTGCAGCTTTGGAATTTTATCAGGTCCTGGTTGACGATTAATCAGCAAACGATGTCTTTAAGTAGCGCGCTTCGTGAGCTCAACACGGGGGGCCATAGCGTGGAGACCAGGTTAAGATGGATTTTGTTAGGTATTACAGTTTACTTAATTTGGGAGGAGCGTAATAATCGTGTATTCCGCTCGAATCGATTATCGGTGTGCAAATTTTTTCGAAAATTCCAGGTATTATTCTATACCATCTTTCATTTCCGAGAAAAGGACCACCTCAATCTGAATTTTGGGTGACGGTCTTGATTTGGCTTGGAGTTAATGCTCGGTTCATTGTGAGGAAGATGTCTTCGGTTTGCTAGACTTTAGGGACCGATTGTGTGCTGCCCTAACTTTTTGTTGTGTCAGCTGTGCTATCCAGCTGACTGTCTTGGAGGGGATGGCTTGTCAGCTTGCTTTCTTCTTTTAGGTTTGTCTCCATCAGGTTGGCTGCAAAGATGGCTGGCGTGTTGAAGCTTTTTTGTCCCGGCTTCCTGCTTTGTGCTTTTCAGCTTTCCCTCTGAGCTGGGCAAGGCGTCATTTGGCTCATTTCCTTCGGCTGATTTGCTTTGTGAGCCTATCTTTTTAAGCTCTTTTCCATGCTTTGAGTTTGGGCTTGTAAAATAGGTTGTCTCCCAGCTTTTCTTATTGGGCTGGTCGGGCTTTTTAGGAGGGCTTTGTTGTATTGTTGCTTTCCTAGGGCCTTTATTTTGCGATAAAGGAGCTTGTTTCTTTTTTTCATTTTTTGTTTTGTTTGCTGTTCTCTTTGAGGTTTCTCGGTCTTGTGCATTCTTTGTTTTTCTTTTAATATACTTACATTTTACCAAAAAAAAAACTCAGCCGTGTGGGCCCTAACAAAATAAATTAGGTACTGGCCAGACTTTCCAGGCCGAACAACGCCTAATATTGTTTTCCTATTTTTTTTATATGTTTTTTAAATTATTTTTTCTCTCTTTTAATCTTTCTAGAGTCTCTTTTAAATAATGATTATTTGTTTGTTATGCGTTTAATTTTTTAATCTTTTATATAGATAAAATTATTTTTAAATAAAAAAAAATATTTTTTAATATATACAACCTTACATAATTTTTTTTCTTGTATTTTATTCAATAAATTTAACGTCTTTGTTGATTTCAATAATTGTTTGGTAAATAAATTTAATCAACAAATTTAAAATAAAAATTATTTTAATAAATAAATTTGTAAACACAATAAAATAAATATCTTATTTTACAATATTAAATATTTTGATTACTCATGTTTTTTTTTCTTCTAATAAAATGGATTATTTCTACGGTGTAGCTATTTCTACACGTTTGGATTGAGAATCCAAAAGATAAAATAGCTTTTTTATTATTATTATTTTTAATATTAACCTTAATCCCAAAACCTCAAATTAATTTCTCCCACACGGACAGTCTTGCACTGATGAGCGATGAGTGATCCTCCAACCGCCCGAGCAAACACTGCATAAACCCTAAATAAAATGGATGAAGGAATGCAGCAATTCCAACAAAGCTTAATCGAGCTCGAAGTCGAAGCCGAGCATCTCCTATTAGCTCGAAATCAGGTACACTCCAAAACCCTAAAACTATTTCTTTGCAAATTATCCTTTCCACGATTCACTTGTTTGATTTTTATCAGGTGATTGAGAATGATAAAGAGAGGAACGGAAACAGAGAAGCATTGACAGCTTTAAGGAAGAGAGCTAAGACTACAAAAACAAGCATAAAGTTTCCTTTTGAGTCGATAATGAAGGATATCGGGAAGTCGGGATCAAAGAATGTTCCTTTAGTGAAAGAAATTTGTGGGACTTGTGGCAATCATGACGAGAAAGAGAAAACTTGGATGATGTTTCCAGGAAGTGATGTTTTTGCTTGCATTCCATTTCATGCTGCTCACACTATCTTGGATAAAGGTTTTTTTTAGTTCTTTTAACTAAAAACTTTGGGTTTTGATTGCAAGAGAATTACATATTTATGATGAGTTTTAGTCTGATGATTTGTCAATTTAGTAGAATTATTAACTGTGGTGGTTTAATTAATGCGTGCAATTTGTTTTGGAAAGTTAAGTTCATGGTTATTTCGTACCCCAGAGAAACTTGTTTTATCAAGTTTTTCGTTGGTTTAGTTTTTTAATTTGTGCTCTTGTCTGATAAATAAGAGGTGTGCGAGTAATAAAGCTGGTTTTCTTTATGTTCTGGTTCTGTTTCTCTGCCGAGAACACGAGGGACTTTAGGAACATATGGTTTGCTTGAGATTTAATTGGATGTAGAAGACACTTGGGAGATCTCATTGTTATGAGAAACTCGTATTTGAGGGTCTTATGTTGCCTATTCTCGTTGAGGACTGATATGGTTTGTCCAATCGGGCCAACAGATAGGGCCTTTTTCTGTTTCTGGAGTTAGTAGATTGAGAGTGAATTTATGCATTGCATCAATGCTCCTAGCTTGTCTTAAAACATGAAACCCTAGTTCAAAGAGGAACTATTGCTTCATGAGAAGATTTTATATGTAGACATTTGATCTGATATTTATACCATTTTCCCTGTTCTTGAAAAATACATATAATGTACCTGGACAAGCATGATTTGTGAAGTGTTCATCATGTGATGCTCTGCATAATGTGGATGGCTTATTATCTTCATTAGATAACCACTACTACTTTGGGTGAGTTTTTTTGTTGAGAGAGAGAGAGAGCATGCAAAAAATTTCATGGTGTCTCAACAAACTATTATTTTCAGTTTTTTGTGATTCATGGAGAAAATTCCATTGAAAATATGTTAGACTCACGTGTGAAAAAGCTAGCTGCTTACAATTGATGAAGATAATGAAATTAGGATACCTGGAACATGATTGGCCATTGAAAGACTTTTACTGTGCTATATTTTTCTCTGCAAATGTCTTATGACAATTCCCTCATCCTGTGTTTGCTGTGACGCAGATCAAGAACGGCTTGAATATGAAGCAAAAAAACTGCAAAGCTATGTAAAGGAGAAGACCCTTCTAATTTCAGAAAAAGGTGTGCTTGCTGACAAGATTAGCCCGGGTGTGCTCCGGTCCTTAGTAACCTTAACAGACAAACCAAAGTAAACTATGCTTGGAAAGGTAACCAAACTAAATGTTTAATATTGGTTTTACAAATGCTGTGCACTCTCTCTCGTTTATTTTTTCTCGTTCAGTTTCAACTGGAACAAGGATTGAGTTTTATTTCAAATTATGCCATTCTTTGGAGTGTTCATATTTAGCTTCAGTTAAATGGTTTGGTGGCTTCTAAAATTGCTTTCTTCTGAGTATTGTATCTTGCTAGGCCACCATTTACTGCATTGATCTTAATATTGGATTATATCCTGATGGTCCAGCAAGGAATATGCAGTTGTATATTTCATTCTAAATTCGTTCTACTTCATTTCTTGTAATCAAGTAAATTACGAGCATATACACGCTTCAACATGAGGACTATTAAAAAGAAAAATGCATGGTGTATTGTTGTCGTTACCTTTTTAAAGCTTGAGTGCAGGCATCCAATTTCAGTTTTTAAATGATAAAGAAATGTAAACGGGTTAGCTTGTTTTGCTATGTGTGTTCTGAAAACTTAGCATGCGTAAGTGCAGATATTGCATCATGATAGTTTAGGAAAAACCTCTTTTTCTGGCTTGGTCACTGAAGACGATACTTAATAGTTCTGATATTGAACACGGATAACATTTTTGTTGATCTATAATGGTTGTGATGATGACCCCCCCCCCCTGTTATGGTGTTTGTATTTCTGGAGTTGCTTGTATATCCAATAGGGTCTTTGCCTATTCGGTGACAAAAAGATTGGTGAGAATAAAGCTTGAAAGCGGCCAATTGCACAAAAGTTCTGCAGAATTAAACTCTCCCTCCGAAGGGACCATATCTTGTTAATTGCTTGTCATCCTATTATACAATATGCTAAAAAAGACATCAGGGAGTCACTGTAGCACCAAACTCATTGCCCTGTGGACTTGCTATTTTTCATCTGTACGTCGCGTGAGTTCATATGTCTTTCCCCCTTTATGAATAGTGTTTTCACGGTTTTGCCCCTAAAATAGAGAAAAACCGGTTTCAGGCCCAGTCACGGATGTAATTACAGCGCATGCGACCGATCTACCATAATTTTTACTTTTTTATTATTTTTTAAAATAGCTAAATACGGATATATTCTTTAATAAGATAAAATTGGTGAATTAGACAGGGGTGGATTAGCAAATGACCATTATTTTTTATTTTATTTTTGAAATACTGTCGGTGCGTGTTCGACAATATTCCGCCTTACGCCCTGTTCAGGTGGCGCGTGACGGCTTATAGGGTGGTAGGAAATGGGCTACCGACATCTCTGTCGGTGGTTTTCCTCCCGGTGCGACGTGGTTTGTCACACGGTGGATGTGGAAGCTGCAGTGGCCGGTTAAAGTCAGTTGCACTGTTTCTCTCTCCTGCATGTAAAAGTGTCGAAGAGACTCTCGGTTATTGTGCCTTTTCACATCGATCCCTTGACTTTTAATTTTGTGTATCGTTTTGATTTTTATTATATAAATTTTGATTTTGTTCAATTGGGTCATTTGATTGCAATTAATTAAATATTAATTATTCACTTCGGTCCTCCTTCTCTTAATTTTCGAATTGGGTGTGAAACTTTTAATATGTTCGGTACAAAATTTTCAATTTTTGTAACTTTTTCCTTTAATTGAAAATGATAATAAATTTGATTTTCATTTTAGCCCTTAAACTTTTAATATTTGATTTTAATCCCTTTATATTTGATTTTCATTTCAGTCCTTATACTTTATATATATATATATATTTCTAGAATAATTCCTATTTTTGTCCATGTATATATAAGTGTGCTTAACACAACAACAACAACAACAACACCAATTATAATTTAATTGTTTTTATTACTTACTCTTTTGTTAATGTTTTTTAGTTTTTTTCTCCGGATAATTTGATATTTTTTATTGTTTTGACAGTAATAACAATGATAATTTTTATTTTTATTTTATTTTTTGTTTCATCTTTTGTTAAAGTTTCTAGCATTTTTTAGTCTTTCATTTATTTTTGTTTCTTTCATTATTAACATAATAATAATAATAATAATAATAATAATAATAATTTAATTGTTTTTCTTGCTTACACTTTTGTAATGTTTTTTTTTACAGGATACTTTGATAATTTTTATTGCTTTAATAGTAAGAGCAATGATAATTTTAGATTTTAAGACTTCGATGTTGCTATTGTTATAATAGGGTGCGTTGAGCTATTTTATTATATTTTAATTTTGATCCAGCAAATTCTATAAAAATTGTTTGCTCAGCCTGCAACGTAGAACATATATTTTTTTTAATTTTCATTTTAAATGATTTTTTCAGCTAATAATTTTTATTTTTGTTTTTATCATCTATTGTATTTTTTATTTTCTCTTTCTTTTAGCTTTTTACTAGTCAAATGCCCGCACTACGTTGCGGGCATTGTGCGGATGGAACAAATAATTTTTACCGTTATTGAAATTAAAATATAATATTTAAACATGTAAAATTTGATATAATGAAAAAGATCAACATACTCTATCATAACAACAGTAACATTGGAGTCTTAACTTCTAAAATTATCGTCACTATTACTGTCAAAACAATAAAAATTATTAAATAAACATGAGAAAAAAAATTAATAAAAAAACATGTAAGAACAAAAACTAAAATTATTAATAATAATAATAATATTAATATCATTATTGCTTTAATAACATGAAAAAAACGAAATTAAATGAAAGGATGAAAGGAAGCCTAAAAACATGAGGGGGTGAGTTCAACAAAAATTGATAAATACAACAAAAAATATTGATTGAAAAAAAATATATACCTAGGAAGAAAAAATCGTGGTGCGCGTAAACTGACCCGAACACCTCCGTTAAGAAAAAAAAATATAAGTGGCAAAACAAAATAGGAAAAAAATATAAAAAAAAAATGGATCCGGAGATTAGTCATGGTACACGTAAGTTGGCTCGAACACCTCAGTTATTAATTTTTTTTTTGTAAAAAAAATAACAACCAGTTATTAAAAAAAACATTTATTTTTTTTAAAAGAAAACGGTTCTTGAAAAAACAAAAAACAAATCAGAAACAACAACCAATTATTAAAAAACAAAAGACCCTTAACTTCTAAAATTATCATCACTATTATTGTCAAAACAATAAAAATTATTAAACAAACCTGAGAAAAAAATCAATAAAAAAAACATGTAAGAACAAAAACTAAAATTATTATTATTATTCTTAATATTAATATTATTATTGCTTTAAGAACGTGAAAAAAAAGAAATTAAATCAAAGGCTGAAAAGAAGCCTAAAAACATTAAAAAAAGAGCAAATAAAAAAATAAAATAAATGATAAATACAACAAAAATATACCTGGGAAGAAAAAATTATAGTGCGCGTAAACTGACCCGGACACCTCGGTTAAGAAAAAAAATATAAGTGGCAAAACAAAATTGGGATTTTTTTTATAAAAAAAATGGATCCGGAGATTAGTCGTGGTGCGCGTAAGTTGGCCCGGACACCTCAGTTATTAATTTTTTTTTGTAAGAAAAACAACAACCAGTTATTGTTTTTTTTTAAAAAAACCATTTATTTTTTTAAAAGAAAATGGTTCTTCAAAGAAAAAAAAAACAAACCACAACAACCAGTTATTAAAAAACAAAAGACCTTTTTTTAAAAAAAAACAGTTCTTTATATTAAAAAAAAACACAAATTCAAAGCATTTTTGCGGTCGGAGCATTTCGAACTCGCGTGCTGCCAGAATTGGCATCGGGCGGACGACCGCTTGGCCACAACCTTTGCTTGGTCTTAACCACCATAAAAAATAGAAAAAGAAGGCCTTTGTAAAAAAAAAAAAGGGCAGCCGAACGCCTGCGAAGCACGGAGGAAAAACGACCACTCTAGAGTGCCAAACCCGATCTCTTTTAGTATATTAGTAATAGCTGGATTGGAAAACGACCACTCTACAGTGTCAAACCCGATCTCTTTTAGTATATTAGTAATAGCTGGATTGCCCGCACAACGTTGCGGGCAGAGTGCAGGCAGAACAAATAATCTTCATAATTGTTGAGATTATAATATAATATTCTAATATATAAAATTTGATATTATGAAAAAAGATCAACATCCTTTATTATAATAATACTAAATCAAAGTCTTAACTTCTTAAATCATCATCACCATCACTGTCAAAACAATAAATATTATTTAATAAATCTCATAGAAAAACCAAACAAAATCAATAAAAAAGCACGTAAGAATAAAAACCTAAAATTACTATTATTATTCTTAATATTTATATTATTATTGTTTTCATAACAGGAAGAAAACAAAAATAAATCAAATGATTAAAAAAAACCCTAAAAACATTAACAAAAGAGCAAATGAAAAAAATAAAATAAATGAAAAAAACAATAAAAATTATTGATTCCAAAAACAATTATTTGACCTGAAAATTTATAAAAAAAATATTACACTACTTTGCGGGCTGAGTAAAAAGTTTGTATAACTATTAAAAGAATAAAAATTATCAAATTATCCCGAAAAAAAAACTAAAAAACATTAACAAATGATTAAGTAAGAGAAAAACATTAAATTATTATTATTATTATTATGCTAATAAAAAAAATTGTTTTTTTTTAAAACATAAGTGAAAAAAATAAAAATAAAAAAAAATTAAAATCAATAAAAAAAATCAAAAAAAATCAAAATAATAATTAAAAAACATAATTAAAAAAACAAAAAATCCAAAAAATATAATAAAAAACAATAAAAAAATAGGAAAATGAAAAGAAAAAAAATAGGAAAATGAAAAAAAAAAAGCTAGCCTCTCCCCCACATGGCATGTGTTTGCCAATAAGCTACATGATTGTTATTGTGTCTTTGTGTGAAAAAATATATAAATAGTATATTTACTGTTAAAAAAAAAGCACAGTTGAAATCCACAGTGATTTCATTCAGAATGCACAGTAACCGACTGACCTCTTTTAGTATATAGGATAATTGGTTTTTTTTTTCAAGTTAGATTAATTTCTTTTGCGTGATAATTTTGATTTTATTTTTCTGTCTGATCTTTTGTTAAAATGATTAGGATTTTTTAGTCTTTCATTTATGTCTAGTTTTTTTTATTCATTATTAGCATAATAATAATAATAACAATAAATTTAATTATTTTTCTTGCTTATTCTATTGTTAATGTTTTTGAGTGTTTTTTCTCTTAGTATAACTTGATAATTTTAATTGTTTTTACAGTAATAGCAATGATAAATTTAGATGTTAAAACTTTGATTTTGTTATTTTTATAATAGGATGTGGTAATTTATTTTATGATATTATATTTTGCATGTAGATATTATATTTTAATTTTGGACCAACAAATCCTATTAATTTCATTAATCCCACCAATCATAAAAATTATTTGCTTAGCCAGCAACGTAGTGTAGTCAATATTTTTCATTTTCAAATCAAATGATTTTTTCCAGGTATTGATTTTTATTTTTGTTTTATCATTCATTTTATTTTTTATTTTCTCTTTTGTTAATGTTTTTAGACTTCTTTTAGGATTTGATTTAATTTTGTTTTTTATGTTATTAAAACAACAATAATATTGATATTAAGAATAATAATAAATTTAGTTTTTGTTCTTACTTGCTTTTTTTTCTCTCGAGGTAGTTTAATGATTGTTATTATTTTTATAGTAATAGTGATGATAATTTTAGAAGTTAGTGTTACTGTTGTTATGACAATGTATTTTAATCAAATTTTACATATAAAAATATTATATTTTAATCTAAATAATTATAAAAACTGTTTTCACATCGAAATACGGGCTATCAAACTAGTTTTTACATGGGGCATCTCGGTTGTTAATTGCGTGTGGCTTGTGCCTTCCATTCCCTTCCCACTTTCATATTTTCTACGCAAATAGGATGTCAGAAAAGAAAGGTGTCATGTTTGGGACCATATGATACTTTAGACCCTCCTCGTCTTCTTCTTTTTTAGTGGTCCCTTTTAACCTAAGTTTTCACATGGTCTCAGCAGCTGAACGAAAATTGTCACCCCCACCCAACTCTTCGATTCTCTTCAATCATTTCTTTCTTAATATGAAGACGAATTTCAAATACACATGTACTCTCATTTCATATACAAATGTTTTTGGATTTAATCTTTGCATAATAATCTTTTTTTTTTAATCAAATGTTGAATCATAAATGATCTATCTATCTATTTTTAAATTGGTGTGTTTATAATTGTTTTACTAATTAAATACCATTATTTTTAAGCATGATAAGATAACTCAGCCCTTCACTTTGATTCAAACATATAATTTTTAAAAGTCACCTCATAACTTACTTTTACAGGCGTGCATTTCTTACATTACTTGCTCCTTGATTTGATTATCATAAAACTCATCATACTTGTTCGGTAGTGGTTGTATTAGCCAAACTTGTATTATTCAAATATTAGTGAATGATTTAGAAAGCTTGCTTGTTAATTCTTCGTTAATGTCTTTTGCACGACCTTCCTTGAGGCTTAAGTCAATATTAGTCATTCCGCGAGCTTTTCAAAGTTTTTTTCAATCATTTTATGTATAAATTACAAACCTAGCAAAATTTCCACATGAATGCACCATATCTCATAGTTATTCTTTATCAAACGAGGACATTGGAGTGAGAATTTTGGATTTGCCATGTAAAACATATGTTACAGTCAAATGGGTAACATGATAGTTTTGATTTTCACTTGGAGCAGCTCCAAGAGAAGAATTAAAAAAAAAAATGTAAGAGTAAAAGACAATATTTTTTTAGCTTTTATCTTTCATTTTAATAGCTCCAAGTGAAAAGTTATAAATACATATTGATCAAAAGAGCTAAAAATTTATTTAATATATTTCTATATAAAAAAATAATTTTGATTATACTTGTATTAGTTAATAAATAACTATATTAATATTATATATATTAAAATTAAATTGATTTTTCTAAATGAATTTTTTATCTATTGAAGTGTATAAAAAATATTATATTTATACTATTTCCATAGTTATATTACTAATTTAGCTAGCTTGTATAACTAGCTTTTTTTTAATTGGAGTTGCTTTTTATCTGGGAGTTGCTATTACATACCAGTGATACCACCCACCTATCTCTGCACAAGTCGCCTCATAACTCAGTTTCTCTCAGCCTCAGAGACTCTCACCTAGCTAGAGAGAGGGGGGGGGTCGGTTTTTATTTGTCCTGAAAGTCGTAGACAGGGAGCTGAATCGAGACAAGAGAGGGGAGGTGGAAGATTGAGGAGACTTTGAGGGTTTAAATTACTGTGCACAACCCAGCCCCAGTTAAAAATAGAAAAGGGAAGCAAACTTTGAAACTCTGCAAATGGCAAATATAGTGTTTTTGAAACTCGCACCCTCTTCTTCTCTGTTTCAGTTCACTGACTCAGTTTTTCAAAGGTGAGCTTTTATTCTATATATTTTATTTTATGACTTTCAACTGTTTGTAATATCCCATAAAGCCCACCTTAACACCGACATGTCTCCCAAGGACACTCATACCTCTCCAGGAGCAGAAACTCCACATCAACAAAAACCAATCAAAACGAAATAATAATATTCAAGAAAGATCAAATCTGTCCAATCACCCTTTTCCTTTTCTTTATCATCTATGAAACCCCCTCCTCTTCGTTCTAACTTCTTCTTTCTTTCTTTGTGTCTTTTACAGGGTAGGGTAAAGCTTGCTAGATCGATTAAGCTTTCGATATTATCTTGAGGAAAAAAAATGTTGGGGTACGAATGGGGAAACCCATCAACGATAATGCTATCAGGTGGTGATGAACAAGCCGCGAGCAGCCAAGAAGTAGAAGACCTAAATCGTCAGGCTAACATTTTCGATCATTACACCATGCCCTCTTTCAACGACAACAACCTCTTTCCTCAACAAACCTCGTCAACCTTAATGTTTCAGAACCACCCCACTGCCACCAGCTCTGCACATCATGATTTCAACCCTCTTTTCGACCCTCGAGCTTACGGCGGTTCCGGTGCCTCCTCTTATTCCGCCAACCATCCCTCCCTCCTTAGCCTTGACTCAATCCCAGCAATCACATCAGTTGCAACCGCTACCCCTCATTTCCTAGTACCAAAAAGCGAGGAAATTTCTCGGTCTTCTGATTTGATCACTCCAAGGATAGGACTGGATTTAGGGGGGAGAACTTATTTTTCTTCTGTTGAGGATGATTTCGTGAACCGACTGTACCGCCGGTCTAGACCGCTTGATCCCGGTTCTTCGTCAAATGCTTTAAGATGTCAGGCTGAAGGGTGCAATGCTGATCTTACCCATGGAAAACACTACCACAGACGCCATAAAGTCTGTGAGTTTCACTCTAAAGCTGCCACTGTCATCGCTGCCGGGTTGACTCAGCGTTTCTGCCAGCAGTGTAGCAGGTTCTTTTGAAATTACACTATTGCCCTCCCCTTTCACTTTTCTCCATTTTACACCTCGTTTTGTAGATGATGCTGGTGACGAGGATGACGGGCATGTGATGAAAAAAATACGGGAATACCCCTGTTCTCATTTTATTTGTTTTTGTGCTACGATGTGGCCGATGAGTGGTTGGCAATGCATGGAGGAGTCTCGAGGGCATTTGAGTCCGTGTAGTACACCATTTATGTTTTTTTTTTCCTGCTTCCTTGCTATAATCAATTTCATGGCCGCATCACGTATTTGGAAACAGTCTAATTTAATTGATAAAATGCAGTTTAGTAATTTGAAATTACAAAGACAACCTCAGTATACTTTCGTATTTCAATTGTCTCGCTGAGTCCTTTTCTGTCTTTGACATCCGGACATGGTCAGAAAAAGACTCGATTGACGATAATACCCCTGGACTTAGGTTTTGCCGCCAATGATTGATTGTGCCGTACATTTAGAGAACCCGGGGGCATTTGTGTCCGCGTGTTCTTATGGAGTACATGATTTTCTCTTACGTACTGCTGTTCCTTTTCTCTTTCATAATATATATATATGTGTGTGTGATTAATTAACAACCCTAAGTAAGGTTTTGATTACTTAACAGTGATTCGTTGCGTTAAAATATTGTACAGGTTTCATGTTCTATCGGCATTCGATAATGGAAAGCGTAGTTGTAGAAAGAGATTGGCTGATCACAATCGTCGGAGGCGAAAATCACACCAAGTTAGTCAAGAAAATCAGAAATCACAGCCAGAAAATGCTGCTAATTCCTCATCTGAGATTCTCACAAGTAAGCTCCACTTGCAAAGTTCACACAAGCACAGAGATATCGAATCAATCCATTAAAAATATATATATGGCCTCGTAATTATAATCAATTTCATGATTTTTATTTTTATTTTGTTGGGGCTGGGGTAGTCATAGGATCTCCACCGGACTCTGGTGGTCATTCTACTTCAGCGGCGACCGTAGCGGTATCGCCGGCACCTCGAATGTCTCTGGATTGTTTCAAGCCAAGAGCGTATCAAGCGAAGGCTTCCTCTTCTACATCATCAAGCTCACTTTTTTTCTCGAGTGGGTAAAAAAGGTCGATGAGATGAAGAAGGGTTTAATCAGTCAACTAATTAATTAAGCAGTACGTAACGTATATGCTTTTCCTTGTTAATTTACCCTCTCTTTATTAATTATTGTTCATTAACGCCAAATGAAGCATCTGATCGATCGCATGATAAAATAACTATTAATGAAGAACACCTTTCGTATTGTTTCTCCTGTATTTACCAGAAGGTATCTCCAAAAAGGAAAAAGGCATTCATAATTGCCGGGACGACTTTTCAACTCCAAGTATCTGTTTGCTTTCAGAATGGTTGCATGGGCACGGGCCGGGATGAACTGTTATTATCATTTAGGGCATTCAATTATTATCCCTTTGTCAGATCCTGACCTGGAAAAAAAGGCAGGAAATTAAACATGCATAACAAAATGCGTGCAAAATAAATTTAAAAGAATATTACAAAGGAAGATCAGGTTGTCGTTTGTTATTGTTGTAGGACATAAAAAACTTTCATTGTGAGAACATAAAACAAAACGAGAAAATAAAACTAAAACATAGCGGAGTTTGGTGACGATGTATAGAATAATCATTTTGTTTTGCATCTTGTTTTGTAAAGTTATTGTTTTTTGTCTTGTTAAGCTGTGTTAAATACGATAAAATAATATATATATATATATATATATATATATATATATTGTTTTGAACATGCATAGTTATTACAGTTGCATATATTTAAAAAAAATTAATGATTCAATTTATTTATTTTAACTTTAGTTTATATTGAGTATTGAAATTAATAGTATTATAATAACTCCAATTACAAAATCAGAACTGGCTTAACTGGTTGATACGAGATCAAAATTGGTCTGAATTTAACAAAAAAATAAATGATCGACTCGACCAGTCAAAAACTCAACTCAAGATCTTATTGACTTTTTTTTATATATAAAACATTAAGAATCTTGGGTTAGCCGAGATGACCCTTTCAACCTATAATTTAATCGTTGCCTTAAATCGATGCTTGATTTAAATTTTAAAACTATAATAATAATAATAATAATGATTTGTACCCGTATAAACTCGTGTTGATCCTCCTAATATTTGATCCAGGCTTTGCCCCTATTTATCTTGAGTTGGGTCTTAAAATTAAGATAATATCAATTTTTATCTTTACATTGACTAAATTCAACTTGAGTCGAGCCTAATAATTCGTGATTGGGGTCTTACCCTATTTTTTCTCTGAATCAAGTTTTAAAACTTTAATAATAACAATTTTATTTTTTGCTGACCTGGGTCAACTTGAGTTTGATTTGTCTAGCATACTTAAACCTTATCCTAGATCGACCCTCAAATCAGGTTTAAAAATTATAATAATAAGCATTTATGCTCTTGTATTAATTTGGGTTAATGGTCTATATCACTCGTAACCATAGTTTTACCCCGTGATAATAATTATTTTTATTCTTATATTGACTTAGATTAACTCAACTCATGACCTAATACTCGACTAGGAATTGAGATTGACCTTGGATCGTCCCTCAAATTAGGTTTTAAAACTACGATAATAATATATTTGTTTACTTGTCCTTGTTGAACAATTTTATAATTGAAAGTTTGTTACAGCGATATTTTATTAATAAAAATTATTGTGTTTGAATACATGTTCTATTTGCACCTATTGTTTTGGAAATACAAAAATTCACTCAAAAGATGTTATGGAGACAAATTTATTTTCATATCTCTATCTTTTAGCCAAACATATTTTTTCTCAACTTTCTTTGTCCCTTCTTTACCAGGACAGTAACCAAACATTATCTTTGTATGCTTGCCAGTAAGATGACAATTTAATCCAAATCCAAAAAAATGATTTATATATATATATATATATATTAAAGAAAAAAAAGATATGATATGCATAATTTTAAATACGTGATGATTAATTAATTAGTACCAATCAATGACTTAGGGTGCTCGCCTCTCTTCAACCATCCTTTTCGCTCTCTGTACGTGGTTTTTTCCTATTTGTGGAAGGAAGTATTGAAGTTGTGTAAAATGTAAATGCTAAGACAGCCTATTATTATTAGCCACGTCATCTCAACTCCACCCACCAGGCCAGGTGAAAGTCTTGCAACGTTGGTGTTTAGTCTTTCGGCTTTTGGTTCAAGTCTTTGCAAGATTGTGTTTAGTCTTTCGGCTATTGGCTTATACATGTTGGACACCAAATCCAGTGGCATTATTCGACAAGAAATTTTGCCTACCTCTTTTGCAATTTTCTTGTCTTGGAGGTGACATTTTATCACGTGAGGTTATATTGACGGTTCTATCCTTTGGTCTGCAGCAATGAATAATTACAGATCAATAAAAATATCTTACCTAATCTTATGACACTTGTTTTTTTTATACACGCGAGTAAACCCTATTCTTGAAAAAATATATTTTATTGATTTAGTGAACATGTAAAACTCAGGTAAAACTCTGATTGTATTAGAATCTTATAAACATGCATATTTTGATTTGAATTCGAGATTTATGATGCAAATCGCAGATTTATCATCATGTCACGGCCAAATATATGACACTTACTTCATGCAAGCAATTTTTTTTTTAAGCTTATTCATCTTAACAAAACAAAAACAAAAATCAAATTGCAGGCAATTACCCTGACAAATGCTCGGATTAAATATAAATACAATATATTATACACTTCGGGAATAATTATCAACAAGTTTTTATACTTCTACTCCAAGAAAAAGAAAATTCCAATGAAATTCATCAAAGTTATCATGTAATATTTATTTATACTAAACGTGCTCTATCTACTTTTGCTATGCTCTTCATATCAGTATATTTTAGTAATATTACGAGCTCGCTTTAGTTAGCAATTGTTATTTTGATAATGATACAAAACCAAATGGACATGAATGGGCTTGATATTGCATGATTTGTGCTTCTCTAGCATTGTGTTTTAAAAATATATTTTTTTAAAAATTATATGTTTTATATAAACCTATCAAAATTCATCTATATTTTTTGTTGGGCTTCTTTCATTCTAAATTCATGTTTTATTATTTTTCTATTTTTTTATTATCTATTTAGTCAAAAAAATCTAAAAGTAAAATTATTAAACCTAACTTGAATCAAGTTAGATCGCAAAGTTCATTAATCCAATGTGTTGTTGTTCCAATAATTATTTTTGAAAAAGAATTCATTAAATTATTTTTTAAAAGTATTTGTTTTATTTTGAATTGGTTTTCATTATGTCTTGAAATATTTTTATTTTTTAAATTCAAAATATATTATTACCATGTTCAAGTTTCCTTTAAATCTACTTGCTTTTGTTTTTTTTCATGCTTTATATGACATTGGTTTTATTATTTTTTTATTTAGCTGGGTTGCCTCATATCTTTTTATTTTATTCTTGAATTAATAAAATTGACTTGTTGAATATAGGCAGATGCCCACTTCATTTTATTTTGTTTGATTGCTTTCCTACGATGTTGGTCTAGCAAACCATCTGGCTTCTTCTCCTGTCATCGTCCAAAATTGTTCGTTCAGATATGAATCATCTTCGCAAGCTCTTTTTATGATAGGTGATATCCATAATAGAGTTACAGTGGGTTGCCAACGATCTCTCTCTCTCTTTTTCGAGTGTAATATGAGCGACCCATTTGTTTTGTTTGATTGTTGCTCTTTTTTTTTTTAATATTCATTTGGCATTATTGTTTGTAAATAAATATTAAGATGGATAGTAAAATTCTAATAATTCTTTTATAAGTTGTCCGAGAGCAAAAAGAAAATACAAGGAAGTTAAGTTCAGGGGGGGAGTAAAAGAGAGAATGCAGGAGAATTACAAAAATAGCCCGAGGGGAAGGGGAAAATACCTCTTTTAATTGACTGAAAATGAGAGGAGGGAGTTGGGGGTAAGAAAAGGATAGCGAGTAAAATCATATTTATGACCTAAATTAGAGAGTTAGTTAAATGTGACCTGACCCCACGTCACAGGCTGCGTGTTTATGGAAGTCTAAAATAATATTATTTTGTTTTTCATGATTAAATGATGACGTGTTATTTTAGACTTAAATCAAAAAAATGTTATTGCTTTAAATAAAAATAGAAATCTCTTGGATTTGATTAATTAGATATTATTTAAATTTGATGAGGTCGAATTTTAAATTAATTTGAAATAAAAGCCATTGTATCTGAACAAAAACTATTTTCTCACAAGTATTGGATAAAAAAAATGAAGTAAATAAATTAAAAAACAATAATCACGATACTAATAAAAAAAACTTAATAAATAAACAATTCGAAACTCATCCCACATTCTGCAATGGACAAAATAGGTAGCTCAAATATCATTCATCAGCCAGTGATCGAGAGGTTTCGGGAGTGTTTGATACTATATTTTATTTTATCATTAAAAATTAGAAAAAAAGAGTATTATAAATTATATGTATGTATTGATATTAATGATAATATTTTAAAAATATAAAATATCAATTTAATATATTTTTAAATAAAATATATTTTAAAAAACAATTTCAATACCAATACCAAACATTCAAATCATTCAAAGAAGTGGCCACGATCTTGGTGCCTACGAAATTTCACACGAAACCTCTTTGTTACACAGAGGCATGAAGGGTACATTTGCCTTGCCTCACCTCTGTCATACAGTGGTCTGAAAGGTACATCTGTATTGTCTTCCCCTGCTGCCTCATGAAACAAGCGCAGCATTTGCATTAGCTCCCCAATCCCCGATTTTATTACTGTTTACAAGTTTCGGATGAGGATATTTTTAAAATTGTTTTTTTATTCATAGATATATTAAAAGACATGAAAATGATTTAAATTATATTTTTTTAATTTTAAATAAAAAAATAATTGTTTTTAATTTTTTCAGAATATTCTTGAAATATCGAATCAACCACTCCTTTATCTGCGCCCACCACCACACTTTAATCTTTTTTCTCTCTCACCACCGTGGCCGGGCCCTAACTCTGATCACCAATAACTTTGCGGGGAGTGTGGAGCCCATTAATAAATGCAACTGCGAGCTCAGCCATGGAGAAGCGAATACTTTTCAAAGCCTTTGCACGAGGAGCCTCCCGTTAGGTTGGCAGGTCTACTGCGGGGTTTCAAGTTCAACTGATTGTTTTTTTTTTTTTTTGGGTGATAGGTGTTTCGAAGGATCACGTGTACTGCACGCGACCATAAATGTATTGATTGTACTCTGCCTCTGTCGTGTTGGGGGACTTGGTCCACAGCTGGAGAGACCCGTGGCGGTCTGCGAGAGGTCTCTGTGCCTTCGTCATCTAGATAGAACGAAGGAGGTCAGGGTCTATTTCTATTTTAATAATTTTAATTGTTTGAAGAGCTGGCTTACCACTGTGACCATCTTATGTGTGACGTCAAGGTTATTTATTTATCTTTAATTTAAGTGTTGGGACATTTTCAAACTTCAATTGATACTGACTTTCTATAAACCACGCTTGTTAATTATTTTTCATTACGATTGAAATGAAATGACTACAATGTTCCATATCATTAAAAAAATATAGATGAAATGATTTTATTTTTGTTTCGGTTTTAATTTCAGTTTATTTTGAAAATTCTGGCTAAATTTTGGCCGGAAAATCTTGATACTGTTCCGGTTCAAAATCATAATATTTCTTTTATTTTAGAACATTTTACTATCATAAATTTTAGAGTTTTAGAGATATTTCTAATTTTAAGATTATGTTTGTTTGAATTTGTGTTTGTATTATATAATTTAAAGTTAATATATCTTAAATTTAAATTATACTAGTTAAATTAATATTTTATTTTTTTCATTAAATTAATATTTTATTTTTTCATACATATATATATATATATGAACTGTATGTACTCTCAAACGGCACGTCAAGACGCTTCGATGGAAAACATATTTATTAATTACCCAATGATGAAATTTACATAAACTAGCCAAGCAACAAAATTAGAGAGAGATCTTGTTTAGATCCTGGAGATATCTAGGAGCTATCTAGTGTTGGTGATTAGGTTTTGTTTAAATTAGGGCAAGAGTTTTTCAACGTCTACAAAGATAGGTTTGATCTATAGCATGATAGCCCTGCATCATCGACGATTGAATGAAGCCAGCTGATAATTGGTTAGAATAGTAAAAAAAAAAATTGCTGAGCGAAACCTTCACCTACTGAAGGAGGCCACATGGTTAGAGACTGTTTGGCCTGAGGTATTTATAATAAGATCAGAATACAATTAGAGACTGTTTGGCCTCTTTTAAAAACCAAACGTGTCTTATAAGCTTGAGGTATACAAATTACAAGCGAAGTGGTGATTCTTTAGAAGAAAATTTGCTTAGGCAATTATTGCTTTCAAGATTCATGCATGGGGATTCTTTTTGCGAGGATGTAATTATAATAAGATCAGAATACAATATATTCTTTTCTACATTTAGATATTCTATAATATTTATATTAATAAAAAGAGTATATTAATTAAAGTAAAATGCTAGCGTGATTATTGGACATCCATACAGGATTTTCTTGATTGAAGCAATCATATCAAGCATACATATTTGTCATATTATCTAAAAGCTAAAATAGATCACTGTTTTTAACAATATTTTTGTGATGTTTATCTAGACTCAGATTACTATAGATTGGAACAATCAAATTACTTTATAATATTATTATTAGATGTATACTAGACCTACTAGTTAGATCGTGCCTAAGCAGGGCAGGGGCACGAGTGTTCGAAACTTTGTACCAACGAATTTTTGGAATAGTTAAAATATAAAATTATTATTTGAACCCCCCATGTGATCAAAGAAGTCGTTTGGTCGAGTGGTAAGCAGGCATGGGAGTTCGAATCTCTATAACAACAATTTTTGGAATACTTAAATTATAAATTAATATTATCATACAACTGACCAAAGAAGTTACTTGGCCGAGTGGTGAAGGTGGCATTTCCATGCGGGAAAAGGGAGTTTGAATCTCCCTACTAGGGAAAATGATTTTTGAATAATGAACAATGCTTTTCACTGTTCATTACTGTTTGACATCGGGTTTTTTTTTTCCAATTATTTTTTATAATCGGGGTGGTCGGGTCAGTTTATACACATCACGATAAATCTTTCTACTTACTTTTTTTTTTTCAATTTTCACTATTAATTACTGTTTGAAAATGTGTTTTCTCCTCTTTTTTTCAGGCTTCCTTTTTTTTTATAATCACGGTGTCCAGGCTAGTTTCGCGCACCACGATTTTTTTCTCACGTGTGTGTGTGTGTGTGTGTGTGTGTTTCAGATCTGCTATTATTGGGCAAAAAAGACAACTTACAAGCAAAATAGAAAGACAGATTCAGATCTGCTATTATTGGGCAAAAAAGACAACTTACTAGCAAAATAGAAAGACAAATTTACCCAAAATATCTGCAAATAAAAGATATATGAACCACTACCCTTATGTTTGATTACACTGTTCATTTTAGTCGGATTTGTTTTTATTAATTAAATATTAAAAAAACAATTACTTTTCTACATAAAAAACACAACACAACGCACAGTCAAATAACCTCTTTTCATTCCTAAACTAGGTCGTATTCTCATGTATATATATAGTTGTTGTATCTCTGTACAAAACAGTTATTCAAATAATACATCCACAATTCTCTGCAGCCCCTCTTTGTTAAATTTCTTTGGTCTCTGTTATCATAAAGTATAACTCATTAACATTTATTAGAAAAATAATAACTGCTATTAAATGTAAATAAATTTGTTTTAGTTTATTTCCAACACATGATATGATGGGTAAAACAATTTTTTTCTGCATTTTATTTTGTTTTGAGCTCTCTTTCAAATTTTTGATAGGGTGCTGTTATCTCTTCATGTATGTTTCTTATAAATTCTCCACCACTTGGACAGTCTTGTTCATCACTTATATTAGCTACTGAAATTTATGGTGGCCAACTTTGAAAGTTGTGGAGTTGCTAGTTTCTTATGTTGCCTAAATTAAAAGGAGGAGAAGAACCCTTTTTCTTTTTTCTTGGAGGGTCAGAAAGGTTTTGTTCATGGCAGGCACCCCGAGTTTGATCGTAGCTTTATATTACAGATTTAAAATTTGTTTACATTTTCCAAAAGAAGGGTTATATATATTACTATATATATATATATATATATATATATAATAGGCCAACAGTGTAGCTTTCCCACTCCAATATATATATATATATATATATATATATATATTCTTTTGGTGTTTTTGTTCTTTTTAGACAAAAATAATCAATATTTTATGTATTTATGTTTTTAGATTTTTTTTATTTTTTTGTGTACTTATCGTTCTGAAATTTTAATTTATATCAGTTACATTGTATTTTATTTTTAAATTTATTATTATTATTTTATATTCCCAAAAAACACTGTAGTAATCTACAGTAATATATATATATATATATACATATATATATATATATATATATATTATTAACTATATAATAAAACACGTCCCAGTTTTACTGTGCTAATTTACAATAACACCTACTATTAATATATATTTTCGTGAAAGACAAACGGTTGTTGAGGTAGCCGAGATGATTTAAAGAGCGTCAAATTAAGGTCCTCTTCGAGAACATGGGTTTGAATCTCACTCTCAGCACATTGCTTTTTAGCGAATCCACATTAAAATTAGATTTAATATATATTTTCGAGAAAGATGAACAAATGATGAGGTAGTTGAGCGGGTTTATGAGGCGGAAGACAAAAATTTTGTTTGAGAGATTGGGGGTTCAAGTCCACTCTTGACAAATTTCAATTTTACTTAAAAATATGATTAATTTTTTTTTAATAATTATGGTAATTTTCTTGCTTTTTTAATGATTATGATAATTTTATATTGGTTATTTCGTTGAAACCTATTAAATAGATAAATTTATATCAATTTAAAATTCATATATTTTATAGAAAACTTACACGTCACAGAAATTCTGTATGAATTTATCATTTTAACCAAAAATATATTATAAAAAAAATATTTTTTATATTGAAAAAATATGAGTACTACCCGCTGACGAGACGCGGGCATTGACTTGTATATATATATATGGGAGAGTCCCAAAGGCATGAAACCTGGCAATTTAGACTTGATTCAACGATGCCTTGGGAAAGTTCCAAATGCATTGAATTGAAGGATGGAACTTATGGTACAGAGAATTATACAAGTAGATCGACTCAAATATCCATCAGCTAAATGACCAAACAATTTACACCAAATGCGAGAGGATACAAGTGTTGCAGATTTTAAACCAAACGGGCTCCTTCCAAAGAGCTCCATAACTGGGAGCACTCCCCTCCCTCTTCTTTATTTTTCTCTCTTGCGGACAAGAATCCGAAAGCCACATGCGTGGTGGTGGTGTTGAACCGGCCCCGATTGTGCGGCTCGGACAACATTTGTTGCTGATGGAAGTTGGAGCTCGGTTGGAACTCACCAAGGTCTTCCATTGCATGGTTGTGTAGGTGTTTTTCAAGGATAATCTGTCTAGCTAGGATGGCCGCACGGTTTTCTGCGATCAATTCACCTAGCGCAGCACTTGATCTTGAGGGGAGATCAGATGGAGAAACCCAAGAATCAGCCTTGGATGACAGAAGAGAGAAAGCACACCCTGTCGGTGGCGCGATGTATGGAAATCTCCCAGCTATCAACCTGTCTGATGAGAAAATTGGCTATTCAGATAGTTTCATGTTCATAGATTTTCAACTGCATGATGTCCATATCAAAGCAATTCCAAGCATAAAGATTATTAATACATTTAATCACCAAGATCACTTGGCAGATCCCTAATGTAACACATCTGGATAATAAGGTTTGCCAAGCAATCTCTGCAACTTGAGCCTATCCACACCTTCTCCGTTTGGTTAGGCGAAGGCCAGTAGTTCAGAAGTTAAGGTTGAAAATTTAAGCCTCTAAAAGGTAAACCTTCATAATACAACATTAATGTAGATGAAAGCTCTAGGAGTTAAACCCTAAACTGTATGGTTATAGCTCATGAAAGTTGCAACCTTTTTTCTTCTTCTTCTAAATCTCTCCCCTCCCTAGTAGTATGAAGTATGAACAGAGTTCAACCCGGGTCATTTGATATCATGCCAGATCAAAACCATGTAGTTATAATTTCACTGATACCATATTGGGAGGCTATCCAACCAGCCTAACCATAGCTAAATGCGAACATTCCATTGAAAATTTAATTATAAAACGTAAAGTTCCTCCTTGTAGCTCATATTTTTGTGATGGGCATCCATACAAGCAGGCATTATGTATTATCATCATTTTATTACAAAGGAAACCCTCACAAAAGCAGTGTTGTAGCCCTTTGATTCAAAATCTGATGCATCTAGTTGATACTTAATTTTTATATTTTCTGGGCTTCATGTTTGGAATCATTTTGGGTAGAAAGAAAAATACGAAACCATACACTAATCAAAGTGGACTCTAAAGTTCAAACATGATTTGAGAATTAGAAGGGAAAAAATGGGGCTTTTTTCATCTTTCTGATCAAACAACAAAAGGGTTTATTCCTCGCAAATTCTTTAAAAGCGAGCTAGTCGTCCTCGTCCTCGTCGTCATCTAGTTCTAACAGCTGAAATTGAATTTCATGGGAAGAAATGTAAAACATGGCAAAACTGTTTTTTTCTTCAAAGAGCTGTCAATAAAATTGCATCAAAACGAGTTAATTTAAAGGAGATCGCATACTAACCTTGAGACGAATTCCTAGGAACAGAATCTAGAGAGCTCTTTCTTCTTCTTTCATTGTGCCCTGCCAATCTCCTCCTACAACTCCTCTTTGCATCATCAAATTCTGAAACCACATGAAACCTAGAAAATAACCAGCCAAACCCACTTTAGTCTCATCACAAGCCCATTGCGCAATTACCATCACAGGCTAAAATGTTACTTTATATCAAGTTTTGTAAAGACGAGAGAGCGGAAGGAAATCCCAAAAATCCAGGAATAGTTACTATAGGTTAGAACAAGGCAGATTGCTGTAATTGAGAATCTGTGAGAAGCGCCAAGATTACCTGCTACACTGCTGGCAGAAACGCTGCTCCAAACCTAGAACAATTACATTAGAAGCCTTTGAGTGCATTTCACAGACTTTGTGCCTCCTGTGATAATCCTTAGCATTTACCAGAGCCACATGGCACCCCTCCACCTGACACCTCGGCACATTCACTGACGAGGAAGCGGAGGGCTTGTCGTGAGCACCACCACCACTGACGGTGTAGTAGGGTTTGCTTCTTTTGCCTATAGAGAACCCACCAACAACGTGCCGATCAATTATAGGGTTGGTATTGTTATTACTTGTACTGTCTTCAAAGTAGTGTCGCTTCCTAGCTTCAGGCACATGTGATGCGGGTCCGGGTGCAAGTTGGACCCGTCTCCGGCAAAGAGAGAGAGCTGCTGATAGCTGATATTGTTGATGTTGTGGCAAGGCCAACAGTTTTGGTACGGAATAAAGAACCCATGTGCAGATTTGGCTTCTGGGTGGGTGGGACTGCCGTTCTCCGCCAAACTAGTGGTGGTGGTGAAGAATGTGTTGGTTGCATCAGCAGCAGTGTTATTACTGCTATCGAAGTCAAATCTGGAAGCATTAAGCTCCCATATATCACAAGAAAGATTCGCACGATCATTTTCTTGACCTTTGTTTCCGTCATTTTCCATCTCTCTTTCCATTAACAAATCTTGTGCCGCTGCTTGATTCCAGTGTCCCTTCTCTCTCTTTCCAGGACAGTACAGTTGTGCTGTTTTTGAGTGTAGGGAAGGTATGAGGAAGAATGCCAATCTGTAGAGAATTGATTGGGTTTAACAGTGAAAGAAGAAAATAGTGTGAGAGACAGAGCACTGAATGAATGAAAGAGTCTGTTGTACTCAAATGAGTGATAGGAGGAGAGATCATCAGCTTCGAATTAAAAAGTTGTGGTATCACAGAAGAAAGTAAAAGCTACAGAAGATGGCATGTGTGAGGGACGATGTGGTAACACGTGGGAAGATTTAAGAGGGACTTCCCAAGTGCATTCAAGTTTCGAGGAAGGAAGAAAGAATCATTTCTTATTATGGTGTGCGTGTGTGTATATAGGTAATGTTTTTCACTTTGTTTTAAATTGTTTTTGAAATAAATTGAATATTTTTTGTTTTTAATTATTTTTTTATTTTTTTAGTTTAATATCAAAAATAAATTTTAAAAATAAAAATATATATTTTTACATGTTATATTCAAATGCAATCTCAATCACATTCCAAAACAAATACATATAATCCACGTTTCATCACTAATCAAATTAAAAGTTTTTAATACAAAAGATGGAATATATATTTAAAATTAATTATAAATTAACACACACTCATCTCTCGCCCACACATAATTTTTTAAAAACAATTACTAGCGTTAACTAAAATTTTAAATTTTAAATTTTAAATAAATAAATTAAGATATGATTATACATTGTATTTAATATTGTTGTTTTTAAAACTAATTATTTGTTTAACTAAACAGTGATGAAAAAAAAGGAAGTGATTAAATAAGATCCAAGAAAAAAAACACAACAGAAGAATGCACAAAAAGATCAAGTGCTGATATTTAAAAATCAAATGAATAAAATAATTCTATGAAAATGTATTTATGTTTTTTTCACATTGTTCAAGAGCAACACCACCTTCATTAAACTTCTCAAACAAATAGAAATTATTTGATACTAAAAGTGACCTTTAATTTTTAAGATAAACTCTTCTCCCCCTCAAATTTTCCAATAATTTTACTCTAGTGTCTCTCAATGTTTATGTACTAAGGTCCGTAAGAGGTATATCGTGATGACAAAGAGTTTGAGATCAACACAGAAGATCTTGAGTTCAAGTCAGGATTTACACTCTTCGTAAGAGTCTGAGATAACTGAAGTTTTACTCGTTTATCTGGACCCACAAAATACATTCCCTGAAATGGAGTTTTATATCCTAAAAATAAAAAAATTATGTACTAAGATGCATAAAAAACAAGTCTAGGATCAAACTAATCTATATTTTTTTTTCTACGATAAAATATTAGCAACGCTTACCCATGGACTTCTTAAAAGAGAGCTGGCATAGATTAAAACATAGCATGGTATGAGTCAACAATAGTAAAACTTCTGATTTGGAGATACTCCAGATCCGGGGAGGCTCTTTTACCATAAAAAGAAAAAACTAAACAGCGTGCATTTCATCCTCAACAGACCTTTTTTTAGTATCATCTACAGGGATTAGTATCAGTCTAAACAGTATCATCTGTACAAAACACTGGATCGTATTGGGCTATCCAAGGTGCAGTGTTGGACTGGAGAAGGCCATACACGTGTTGTTAGACCAGTTTATGGGGACCACACTTTCTTGATCAGCAAGATGATATAAGAAGTTTTACGAAGCTCGAACGATAATTATGTTTATATAATTCAATAATATAAAGAAAAAACCCTTAAATTGGGGCTTTTCTTTTAAGGCAGAAAGAATGGACACCACGCACAGAATATAATCTCGCGTCCGCAAGAAATGTCAGAGTAACTATATCTGTATAACATGTTTTGAATTTAAATTAAAAATTATATTTTTGTATTGTAAGAATCAAGGTTATTAATTACTCATCTGAACTCATAAAATATATTTTTTGAATAATAGAATTTCTCAAATCAAAAATAAATTATGCCCAAAAGTGAATTACACCCTTTCTTTATTATTAATACTTTATATTTATATTAATATATATATATATATATATATATATATCAACTAATTTTATAGAATTTAAAATTAATAACTCTATAAATCTCAAATAAGTATCGATCATCGCAATAATAAAACTCAAATTACACCTCTTTTTCAGTTTTTCTTGCAAGTGAAATGGTGAAAAGGGAAAGTCACGTAACAATGTTAAGAAGTCAGGGACAACACAGTCTGCTTGGCAGCTGGCTGTTTGGTTTAACATTTTATTATTTCAGGAGTGGAAAGGAAAGGACTTTGCAGCGGTTTTTCTTAACCATGGGATAAAAAAAAGAAAAAGAAGAAATGCAGACTCCTGACATTGATGGACACTAGTCAATATCAGGCATGTGCCTCGTAGTATATTTAGTAATTTTCAGGCCGATCTCTGTCTGCGTTTGCTGAATAAGTTCTAAAAATACCCAAACAATGAAATTAAAGAAACATACAAGCATAATTGGATAATATCTTTTCAGGTTCATCGTGGTCAGTGTTTCAATCAAACCTAAGGCTGCATATCCTTTTCTTTCGCATGGATTGTGTCAAATGGTTACCCATTTACCGTGATCCGAGAATGAGAGGTTAGCAATGGCAATCTTTTGGCATTGGGCATCCGATGTTGTGGGATTCATTTGGGGAGGGTATTATTTTTATAAAAATAATAAAAATAGAAAACGCTAGCAAGTTCCCATAATAAACATGGGAGATAGCTTTTGCTGTATAATTGGTTAAAAGGGGGTTCGACACGTGTAACACAGCAAACTTGATTCCCAAATTCTTTTATCTCTGCACGGACTCATCAAACAGAGGCTGGACAGCTGTGAGATACTCCAAGTTTTGAGACCACATTGTTCCTTTTAATTAAACAACAGCAAAAAAGATTGCAATGGGAAGGAAATAATCAAAAAGAATTATGAAAGTAATTAAAAGTAAAAATGAGAGTACATAGATGAGAGTATTCATATCAGAAGTTTTGCTTGCTGGAAAAGAAGAGAAATTCCATCAAAGCCGAATCAAGATGGGGCCTGCCTCTTTTTATCGCATTATTGATCAGTGAACTCATGATAAAAGAAAAGATACTGCGCGTTGATTCATCTTGTACAGATGGATCTGACACTGTCATATGATCACCATTAAAGAAAATTTCATCAGTGATTTCTCTCCAGGCTGGTCCCTTACTGGTTCTTCCCCTGTATGAAGGGAAATTAAGAGGAAAATGGTTGCCCAGCCCACGTGAATTCTTGTGGCTAGTCAATCACTGAGTTGTAAGGTCAGGATATTGACTAAGAGTATGGTCAGATTCTCAGTAAACAAACACAGCACTGCTTTATTTATGAATACCGTTACTTGTATATTTTTTGCAGGGCACATCAGTGGCGATCTACAGCATAATCAAGACGTGCTGGATATTTTTCCATTTTTCTTACATAAATTTCTTCAAGATATAAAAAATGGAAAATATATTTACTGTTACAAGCTTATAATGGGTGATAGGTGATTTTGATTTCTAAATTATTATTTTTGCTTGAATCCAAGAAATGACGTGAAAATTCTAGTGAATAAATATAGAAAACTTGCTTGTAATCCAAGCAAGGTGAGATTGAGTCTCGGGCCATGAAAAACAAAATGGATAATAAAAGGAGATTCGGGTTTTATCCGAAACTGTTACGTAGAGACAGCTGTCCCTAGTCTGATCCATATTTTCTCTACGATTGAAATAGCCACAGGCCCATTCTAGGCAAGATTTTGGAGGACCATCCTAGCCCAAAGACTTGCTTTTCTATCTTTTGAGACCACGGTCCAGCACAGGCAAAATACTGAAGAAATTGAAAGTGTTAGACTATAAATATGAGTGGTTGTTGTAACACACAAGGAGGGTGACAATTACAATAAAATTCAATTTCTCTTCTCTCCCTCTCCTCTGTTTTCTTTCTTATCATTCTTCTTCAATTACACAATCCTAACATGGTATCAGAGCATTTATGCTTACGCAGAAAAATTAAATGATCCAATTCTCTGCTTCCGCAATCTAATCCTAATGCATTATTCAAAAAAAAAATCTCGGTTGATCTGTTTCTTCTGTTCTAGATTCAAAACTCAGAGAGCAGCAAGTAGCATAAGTGAGAAGACGAGCTCGTTAAGCAGCAGGAGAAGCTGGTTAGATGCATCAATATTTTTGCCGCTTGCTTCAACAAGAGATTCATACCTGCCTTTTCGAAGTCATTTCTGCCAGTCTCCAGCCGATGCTCTGTTTTTCCTTCAATCTCTAGCTCTGTGAGTTGCTTAAAAAAAATAATAACCTTCGTCTCTTGATGATCGGAGCAACCTGAGCACTGGTGTTTTCGTCATCGCCAGCTGGTAGCGGATCTTGAGTCCTGTTCGATTGACGAGCAAAAACAAGCTGCCATGGAGATCAGACTCCTCGCCAAGAACAGACCAGAGAATCGCCTCAAAATCGCTAAAATTGGTGCAGTTAAGCCTTTAATTTCGTTAATTTCATCGTCTGATTCTCAGCTTCAAGAGTACGGCGTCACTGCTATTTTTAATCTATCACTTTGTGATGAGAATAAAGGACTGATAGCTTCAAACTCCAAAAGCGGCTTGCTGCTAGTGTCCTGAAGTGTGGCAAAGGAAAAGTCTGGCTTGACCCAAATGAAGGCAATGAGATCTCCATGGCTAATTCACGCCAGAACATAAGGAAGCTTGTGAAGGATGGTTTCATTATCAGAAAGCCTACTAAGATTCACTCTCGGTCCCGTGCTCGGCGTATGAAGGAAGCTAAGAGAAAGGGACGTCACTCTGGCTATGGTAAGCGCAAGGGTACCACGGAAGCTAGGCTGCCAACAAAGGTCCTCTGGATGAGGAGGATGCGTGTTTTGAGGCGTCTTCTTTGCAAATACCGTGAGTCAAAAAGATTGACAAGCATTCTTTGTTATTGAGGTAGGGTTGCTGTATGCCTTTCTTTTATCTTTTATTTCCTTCCTTTTATAAGTTGTTATTGTGTGGTACGGTGCTGTTTTGTAAAAAAAAAAAAAAACGAGAAAAAAAAAAATTAATCCAACGAAGAAGAAGAAAATGAATTCTTACACAGATTAATAAATTCATCGGCAAATGAAAAACTTTAGAAAAACTGAAGAAGCCAAATGAAATCCTTCAGAAAAAAATTGAAGTAGATAAATGAAATTCAAACGCATTCTATCACCTCGCTTCCCTCCCATTTCTTTCTTCTCATCCCTCTCTTCTCAAAGTCTTATAGAGACAAATAAAATTGAAATCAAGAAATAGACCAATGAAATTCCTTCTCTTCTTTCTTTTACATACTGTTTTTTCCCAATAGAATTAAGTACTCATGTATTTTATATTCATTGTTGCAATCTCATGCTTGGTTTATCAAAGCATGAGATTGAGAAGGGATGTTAGAGTATAAATATGAGTGTTTGTTGTAACACACAATGAGGGTGACAATTACAATAAAATTCAAATTCTCTTCTCTCTCTCTCTCTCCTCTGTTCTCTCTCCTCTGTTTTCTTTCTTATCATTCTTCTTCGATTACACAATCCTAACGAAAGTAATCTGGTATGGAAACGACGGAAGATTGATTGCTGAAATTATAGCAATATTGAATATTATGTCATAAGTTTTGAAGTGTATTACAATTGAATATGAATATATATACGATACATGGGGAACTAAAACTTAACTAACAAGTACTATTGTATTATTCTAGTTGCCTTATTAATTGTAATTATAGGAGAGCATTTATCGTGCACAATGTCTTATGTGCAACCTTCAATTAATTGCACTTGTGTCCATTAAGTTCACCATGTCCAACACTCCCCTCAAGCTAGATCAAGATAGTTGATGGATCCAAGCTTGCATAATAGACGAAGAAGCCGGGATGATGGCACGGCTTTGGTGAACACATCGGCAAGTTGGTCACCGGTTCGCACATAATGCTTAGTGATGTTGTTTGATTGAACTTGTCGACTGAATAAAATGACAATCAACTCGATGTGTTTAGTCCCTTCGTGAAACACAGGATTTTTGCAATATGCATGGTCGCTTGGTTGTCACAAAAAGGCTCATCGGAGTGACCGATGAACAACCCATATCGACTAGGAGGCTTGACAACCATACAAGTTCACAAGCTGCAGCCGCCATTGCACGGTATTCAACCTCGGCACTGGAGCGAGTGACGACATGTTGTGTCTTGCTCTTCCAGGACACAAGATTACCTCCAACAAACATGCAATATCCAGTAGTCGAGCGTCGGTCAAGTTGATTTCCAACCCAATCAGAGTCTGTATATCCCATTACATTGGTATGATTGTTTCTGGTCATGACAATTCCGCGACCACTGGTGCCTTTTAAATAACGCAAAATTCCCTTGACCATGCTTAGATGATGTATGGTTGGAGCATGCATGAACTGGTCGACAAGACTGACAGCACAGGTAATATCCGGACGGAAATCGTCGGATAAATAAGTTTACCCACAAGTTGTTGATAATATTTGGACGAGGGTATTGAGAGATATACCAGCTGTCATTAAATTCATTCTTGTATTTATTACTTGTAACGACCCAAAGTTTTTTTGTATATATATATATATATCTAACACATATGGTACAGAAATCAGTGGACTCGATTACCTCACATCATCAGAATATCATCCATACAATCAACATTTCATTAAAAGTGGATCTTACATAAACATGTAGTATTATGGTTGCATAATTAGAAATTCATATTAAAAATATACATACATGGACATGAGGTTTCATTCCTATACTACTAATAGCCATTACGAATTTACACAAAAGGGTCTAATAAAAGTTATGTGTTCATTACATTGATTCACACAAAATACATTGTGATTTAGAATGCAGCTACATGGTTCCTTGCAAAAATAGGTTCCCGTGTATCGGGTTCCTTAGACATCTTATGGATGTGACGTCCCTACAGCAATACAAAACATTTAAGAAAACATAATTACTTAATGATAATTATAATGGTAACTAAATGGTCTGGCAGTTACAGGAGGCATTAACATTTATAATTTCTTCATGTACTTGGTACAAATAGCTTGTAATGCATATAAATGCATCAATTTAATAATAACATATCCCGAGACAATAACATGTCTCAAGCACTAACAGTAACAGGTCAAATAGTAACAGGTTTGGAAACAATAACAGTTCCAAACAGTAACAGATTGACCAGTAACAATTTCAAACAATAACAGATCAAACAGTAACAGATTAAACAATAACAGGTATGGAAACAGTAACAGAACCCTTAAAATCAATCTCAATCCAATCATCCTGGGTCTACAAAATCTTAAACATCGTTCTCAACACAACCATAATTAATAACCCGTCTATCCTCTTAAGGCATATTTACCGAGGTTAATCGTTCATTCACCCCGTTCATCCTTTTCAAATGCTATTAGCTAAAGATAATCAATCATTTGTTCCGGTCATCCATTCGGATGCCATTAGCCGAAGCTAATCATTCATTCATACCGGCCACCCATTCGGATGCCGTTAGCCGAAGCTAATCAATCATTCGCCAGCATTTATGCTTTCAACAATTTGATATAGGTTTTTACACAATAGAGTAATATTCATGTTAAAGTATTTCCTTATTCAATGTATGAAAAAGAAAGGTGCAAGTCACCTACCTGCTCCACCCGTGGGTCGTTCCTATCTCGACGACAGTCCAATCCCGACCGCACCACCTACAACATCAATGGTCATAATCAATACATTTGTATTTTTGAATCACTTTCATCATCACACTCATTTCAAGAGTTCATATGTTCACATTCAAGTGTTCCAAATTTTACAATCTGAATCCATATTGGAAGTTTGGTGATCTTGTTCATGTCAAAGACAAACCCGGAGTGCCATTGCTAAAGAATAATGGCTTCCCCCTCCCCCAAACATCCAAGGTCCATTTTCAAGAACCTTTTGTAACTCATTTCCTGTTTTGAAATGAAACATTGTAAAACCATTGGCCAAGGATGTCACATCCTCAAGACCAAACCTCTTCCATGTCTTGTTAGCAATTTAATTCATAGCATGAAAAGATAACTTATTCCCGAGAAATAAACCTACCAGGCACCGGCGCCAATCCACAACGGACTTCTCCCATAAACTACCATTCAATTGAAGACGAGAAACAATCGGTTTACAAGGGATAGGGTTGAGAGTGCATCGAGTGTTAATGTCGGTAACTCTTATCTTGTCGGCCTAAGCTCCTGTGAAAAGGGTTTTTGGATTAGTGGCCATGTAAGGACACAAACAAATCTGCTGTCAAGATAGCACCCATCGATAATTGTAATAGCAATAAATCACAATTAACTCGACAAATATAAAATCCCAACGGTTAATATATAGAAATACCCATTATATAAAACATATTGAAATTTCGGGGTATTTCAACAGTTGGACCTACCAAGATTGGAGTTAAACCGGAGATCGACCTTAAACCGAAGAGCTACTCGTTAAACATCAATATCTCCTTCGTTGAAGAGTACCATTCTCATCTCCCCGCTCAAAAATGAACAACACTTATACTCCCCACATATCCAAATTTCGATTGATCCAACAAGTGTAATGAAGGCAAACTAGTCGGCGACTCGATTGCCCGAAGGAACAGATTTAGCTATATTGTTCAAAAGATCACATATCTCCGCCAGAGCAATACCAGGCTGATCTCTCCAGTGAACATTTAGTAACAAGGCGCACACAATACTATAATTTGAGCTTGATCTAACGGTAAATAGATTCTAAAATCAGAAGGCGGCTCAAGCTGGTTGAGAGTTGCAACAACAAGATCCATAATTCATTCAACCCAAATATATCTCAGTTGGTTAAACATACTTCAAAACCCTACGGTCATCTTGTAGGAAATATAAATACACACAACATACCAAAAGTTCAGAGAAATCCAACGGTGGAAGGAGAAGGAACTATCTCGGCGACTCGACGAGTTTGAGGGGTTTTCCTGAAATTTTCAGATGAATGGATTTCTCAAACGACTTCGAGATAATAACAATCCCTCCGGTCCGATTTTAGACAATGGTTAGGTGCATAACATACTCAAATTCCAGCCCGATCCAACAGTGGCCGGAGGCGATATTGTTCTCGGAGTACCGCCCCTTCTTATCTTTTTCTCTCCAACCTCTCTCTAACTTATTTCCCTCACATCTCACATGTTGTTGGAAATGATAGAAAAGAGGGGTATTTATACTCCTCAATTTCTCTTATTGTACTTAGGCCCCCATCTCCTTTAAATGCTACTTTTTACCCCACATGTTCTCTTCTTATATTATAAGTCATAATCTTTACATTTATTTCAATTTCACCCTCCCCTCTACTTATTTTATTTCTCTTTTAATTTAACACTTACATTTATTTCCCGGGGTTTACATTACTTTACAATAATCACCACTCTGCAATAGTTGTTAGGAATTTGTTACATATTGTTAGGAATCTATTTTCTCTCCTCTGCCATAGCGAGTTACAATATTCTCTCCTCTCGCAAAGGAGCTTGTCTGTATAAATACTCACCAAGTACATGATGAATAGAACGTGATTTAACAACAATACTTTTACATTGTTTACATGGTATTAGAGCAACCACAATTCTCTTCGTCACAACCACCATGAGTGACTCCATTACCCCAATAAACCAAGCGAGTAAGCCACACTTTTGTGACTATCAATGTCACGGCTCAAGCACCTCTCAAACTTAATAGCACCAATTATTTGTCCTAGAAATTTCAATTTCAAACCCTCTTCATTGGATATGACCTTCAAGGTTACATTGATGAAACCACACCATGTCCAACTCAAACTCTCACTACCATCTCAACCACAAACACCATCACTACACCAAACCCGAGTATCATACATGGATACGCCAGATCAATTGATCCTCAATGCACTCATTGGGTCTATAACACCCACAATATCTCTTTCATTACATAAGCTTCCACCGCCTGTGAGGCCTGGAATATTCTTGATGCCACTTATGCCATACCCTTCGAGGCGCATCAAACAAGTTAAAGCGAGTCTTAAAAATCTCACCAAAGGATCACTAAGCATCACCGAGTTCTTATACTCTGTCAAGATCAAGGTCGATGAACTTGTTGTTCTTGGAGTCCCTCTTGACCATGAAGATATCATTGAGAAAATTCTTGAAGAACTAGGGGATGATTATAGAGAGTTTGTGCATGCAGTTCAAGCACGAGATACCACAATCTCATTTGATGACCTTCATGAGAAATTGCTTATGTTTGAGGCTACCATCCAAGCAACAAATAAAGTGCCCCACTTCTCACCCTCATCTCATCCCACTATTCAGTAACTATGGACGAACTTCGCAGTCCAACACTGGATGTTTTCTCTCTCACAACTTCAACCCCAATCACCAATCAAACTAGCTTCCTCAGTCACACTTGCAGAACAAGTCATTTTCCCTCACAATAATTTTTCCTCGACCAACAATCGAATGCCACAAAGACCATATTTAGGTCACGATCAAGTCTGTGGCATCCAAGAGCACACTGCTAAGCGATGTTCATCTTTCAAATTACTTCCCCAAAACCCAAACACCGGTTCTACCAACAATCCCATGGCTTGGCGACCCCAAGCTAATATGGCTACTACGACCCCCTCACAAAATAACTCTTGGTTGTTAGATAGTGGAGCTTCACATCATGTCACTAGTGATCTTAACAACTTGTCCCTCCACACTCCATACAATGGCACTAATGATATCATGATTAGGGATAGTAAAGGACTACAAATTTCTCACACGAGTTCTACACACTTTCAACCTCCACTCATTCATTTAAATTAATGATGTGATGTGTGTTTCCGAGATAAAACAAAATTTAATCTCTATTTACCAGTTTTGTGTTGCTAATAATGTATCTATTGAGTTCTTACCATGGTGTTTTCAGTATGAAGGATCTACTCATAGGGCAATTCTAGCTCGGGGTGAACCCGAGAGATGGCGTGTATGAATGGTCAGGCGTGTCTTCTTTGTTATCCAGTCCTCAAGTATTCTTCGATCATAAACTCAGCACACATAAATTAGCACTTTCATTTAGGACACCTGCATTCCCAGTTCTCGAAACCATCCTTGATCGAGCACAAGTTAAATTTCAGTTCTCATTCCTAGAAAGCAGTATGCAATGCATGCCGATTAAATAAAAGTCCTAAGCTACCATTTTACACATCCACTCTAATTTCGCATCATCCTCTACAAATCATATACTCGGATGTTTGGACATCCCCTATTTACTCAATTGATGGATTTAAATATTATGTCATATTTATGGATCACTTCTCCAAATATATATGGTTCTATCCACTAATGAAAAAATCGATGTTAAACCAATTTTCATTCGATTTAAGGCCATTGTCGAAAATTTCTTTAAACAATCCATAGTTACCTTATATACTGAGATAATGGAGGAGAATATATTGCTTTAAAGGATTTTCTTGCGATTAATGGCATTTCTCACCTCACTTCCCCCTACACATATCCGAACACAATGGTTTTGCTTAGAGGCGCCACGCACACATTGTAGAAACTGGACTTACTCTCTTAACTCATTCATCCCTACCTTCTCATTTACGGTGTTATGCTTTTTCACAGCAGTATACTTGATAAATTGAATGCCTACTCTCACACTAAATAATTGTTCACAGTATGCAAAGATTTTTCATCAAGTTCCAAATTATCAAAAACTCAGGATATTTGGTTGTTTATGTTTCCCTTGGTTGCGTCCTTATGCAGCACACAAACTCGATCAACGTTACAAGCCATGCATTTTTGGGATATTCCTTGTCACGAGTGCATACTTATGCTTTGATTATGCATCATCTAAAGTTTTTGTCTTCGAGACATGTCACATTTGATGAGTCCACATTTCCATACACTTGCATATTCAAAACAAGAGTCTAGTACTATGTCCACTACTGCAAACATATGGCTTCCCCTATTTTAATTTCATCCACGTCTACGCCTCGACCATCTACATGCATCTCTGCGGCTCCACCGATAATCATCATATACATTGCACATCACCCCGGTTGTAGTTAGCAAAGGGTTAATTATTTCTCAGCAAAGGTACATTCAGATTTGCTTCATCAAACCAACATGATTGCTCGCCAAACCTACATCTACTCTCATCGCCACCTGGTCATCAACCTAGCTTGACTGAGGGTGCTCTCTTATCCGATCCTTCGAATATCGTGCTACAATGGGTAGTCTTCAATATCTTTCTCTCACGAGTCCGGATATTTGTTTTGCAGTCAATAAACTTTCCCGGTTTATGCATAAGCCCACCGATGCTCATTGGCAACTAATCAAGCGATTATTACGTTGTTTATCTAGCACCATTCATGACGATCCGCTTCTTCATCATAAATCACCACTTACACTTCATGCATACTCGATGCATACTTGGGGGCAACAAGGATGATCTATCATCAACTAGTGCATATATTGTCTATCTTAGCCGAAATCCAATCTCCTGGTCATCAAAAAACAACGCACCATAGCACGATCATCTATCGAGGCGAATACGGATCGGTGGTCGACACAACAGCTGAGTTATGTTGGGTTTGCTCGTTGTTATCCGAGTTACACAGATCCGGTTAATGTTGCTCCAATTGTCTATTGTGATAATCTTGGTGTCTGCATAATTATGTTCCAATCCTATATTTTATTCTAGGATGAAACATGTAGCAATTGATTTTCACTTTATCGGAGAAAGAGTTCAATCAGAGCACTACACGTCTCTCATGTTTCCTCACAAGATCAACTAGCTGATGCCTTGACGAAACCATTATCTCGACAACGACTTCTATTTCTAAAAGACAAGATTGTATTGCTATATAGTCATCCATCTTGAGGGGCATGTTAAGAGATATACCAGTTGTCATTAAATTCATTCTTGTATTTATTACTTTACAATAATCACCACTCTTCAATAGTTGTTAGGAATTTGTTACATATTGTCGGGAATCTGTTTTCTCTCCTTTGCCACAATGAGTTCCAATATTCTCTCCTCTGCAAAAAGCTTATCTGTATAAATACTCACCAAGTACATGATGAATAAAGCGTGATTCAACAACAATAATTTTACATTGTTTACAAAGGGAAGAGCCATACCTGCAAGAGATAATTTTAGTTTGCTATCAACAGGAGTAGCGGAAGCTTTAGTTGAAAGCATACCTGCATCTTGAAGCACATCGAGGAGTAGCGGAAGCTTTAGTTGAAAGCATACCTGCATCTTGAAGCACATCGAGCGTGTACTTACGTTGATTAAGGAAAAAACCTTTTTTAGATTAGGCCATTTCAATCCCAAGAAAATATTTTAAGGGACCAATTGAGAAATAATTGTTGAAGAGTTTTCTTCAATTGAGAAATGGATTCAATATTATTCCCTGAGATAATTAAATCATCGACATAAATTAAAACCATCAATTTGTCATCATTTTTTAACCGGATATATAATGACGAATCTGCAAAGCTTTTGCTAAAATCTAATGTAGCAAGGGCTACAGTAAGTTTTGCATGCCATGCACGAGGACTTTGCTTCAGCCCATAAATAGATTTATGAAGTTTACATACCAAATTAGGAGTGACACTTAAGGAGTGGCCAGGAGGTAGCTTCATAAACACTTCTTCTCCGTGTAAAAAGACATTTTTTACGTCCATTTGAGATAAGAATCATCCATTATTGATAGAAACAGGTAAAAGAACTCTTACCGTGGTCATTTTTGCTTGCAACAGGTGCAAATGTCTCGTAATCAACACAAAATTCTTGAGTATAGCCTTGAGCCACAAGATGCGCTTTGTATCGATTAATAGATCCATCGGAGTTGAACTTGGTCTTGCATATCCATCGACTGCCAACTGGGTGTTTACCTTTTGGAAGGGGAACTAGACTCCAAGTGTTATTGTCAGCTAGAGCTGTTAATTCCTCCTCCATAGCGTTTCTCCATACCAGGTGAGATTGAGCTTCGACGAAATTTCTAGGCTCATGATCATTGGATATTGCTGACAAAAAAGCAGCATACGATGGTGATAATTTTGAGTAATCCAAATAATTTGAGACAGGATACCTGACTGTATAAGCTGCATAGTCTTGAAATTTGGATGGGCACTGTCGAGTTCTTGGAGGATTGCGTCTTGGAGCTGGCACTTCATCTGGTGAATTTAGGGATGTCAATTCTAGAGGTATGATAGTAGATGGAGAATCGTCTACCGGAATGACTGTTGGAATAATCGGCCTAGTGGGCCTAGGCAAGTCAATGCTGCAATTCTCTGCCCTAGGAAGAGGGACTAAGTCTTCCAAGGACTCCCCCTGATTAGTATCAGTGAAATAAGGAGAGGTTTCAACAAATCTAACATCCTGGCTGACATAAAGCTTCTGGCTAATGTTATCATAACATTTGTACCCCTTCTTGGTATGAGAATACCCTAGGAAAATACATTTGGAAGCTCGCGGGTCAAGTTTGTCACGTTGATTTGAGTGTAGGTGAACAAAACATTGACACACAAAAATCTTCAAATGTTAGGTATTGGGAATTTTACCCTGCAAAATTTCAAGAGGACACTGAAAATCTAGTACTTGATTGGGTAAGTGGTTAATAATATAGGTGGCCATAAGAACTCCATAGGACCAAAAAAATTTCGGAACATTCATTTGAAGCATTATGGCTCTAGTTTTTTTCTAATAAGTCCCGATTTTTGCGTTCAACAATTCCATTTTGTTGGGGAATATTAACACAACTAGTTTGATGAAGAATACCATTAGAAATTAAATCATTTTCCATAGCATGAGATGTAAATTCTGAGCCATTGTCGGATCGAAAGATTTTAATATGTGTGGAAAATTGAGTAGAAACTAGTTTGTGAAAGTCCTTAAAACAATTAAAAACTTCAGCTTTTGATTTTAATAAATATAACCATGTAACTCTTGAAAACTCATCGATAAATATGACAAAATATTTAAAATCATCAATTGAAATTAAAAAGTTCCATACATCTGAATGAATAAGTTCAAAAACCTGAGATGCTTTGGACAAAGATAATTTAAATGGAAGTCTACTAGATTTGGAAAAATGACACGTCTCACACTCATACGTCCTTTTTGACAAATTTGGTTTAATTTTAGCAAGGACGTAATCGGATGCATGTGCTAGACGAAAATGCCACAACTGATGATCATTGATCGGAGAATAAAACGCTTGTAATCCTTTCGGAACTTCGGAATCACAAAAAAAATAGAGACCATTGAAATGAAATCCTTCACCAATCTTCTGTTTGGTGTGATGGTCCTGAAAAATCACCTTAAACGGAGTAAATATAACATCACAATTAAGAGAAATAGTTAACCTTCGAACAGATAATAATTGAACTGGAAATGAAGGTACATATAAAATATCAGATTTAAGAGTTTTTGACACAATTTTAATTTTGCCCTTGCCTTTTACTGCTGCAGTAGATCCATTAGCGATTGAGACAAAAGATGATATCGAAAAAGCAGTAAAATCATGAATTTTATTTAAATTATGTGTCATGTGATCACTAGCATCCGAATCCACAACCCATATTTCATGCAATTTACTTAACTCTAAGGCAGTTAAAACACCAATATAAATACCTTCAAATTTCTCCTCATCCTCTCGGTTAGAATGCCCAGACAGGTCATGGGTGGGTAACCCACCAAAGCCGCTTACAAAAGCAAGCATCGTCACTTGACAACCCACCATTTTCACGGGTTGTTAACCCACCAAAATGGTCGAGGAAGGCTGACCTTCTCCTCCTAGATTTCTTTTTTCTTAAAGAAAACTGGCAAATTCGTTTAGCAATGACATGGGGCTAGAGTACATGGGATTTGTAGCAGCAACATTAGCTTTGTATTTCACAAATTTCTTGTGATTAGCACTCTGTCGATTTTGTTTCAACTCTGGGTGAAGGCTCCAGCAACGATCGATTGTATGACCCATTGAATTACAGTAAGAGCATTTGAGATTATGGTGCTTACCTTTGAAGAATCCCTTCTCTGTAGGGTGCTGGGCATCACGGGCGTCTGTAATTTTGAAGCTCCTTTTTTCTGCAGATTGTTGAGCAACACAGGCATGGTTTTCACGTGGCATTACCTTTCGTCTGATTTCTTCACGCTGAATTGTTGCACAGACACCTTTCAAGGTGGGGAGTTCATCATTCATCAAGATGTGGCTCCTTAGGTCTTCAAATTTTAGTCCCAAACTAGCCAGCAATTGGAAAATTTGGTCTTCTTCCTTGCGATTGCCTAGCAAAGTTGGGTCAATTGAATGAGGTCTGTAAATTTCTAATTCGTTCCACAAGCTTTTAAGCTTACTCAACAATTGTACAAAGGGCTGACCGTTTTGATGAAGAATGGCAATATCTTGTTGAATTTGGAAGATACGAGCAGAATTGTTTTGGTTGCCATACATCTCTCTCATGGCTTCCCAAAGTTCCAGGGATGATTGGTAATAGCTGAACATCTCAGCAAGGTTTCGATCCATTGAATTTAACATCCAAGACATCACCATCTGATCTTTGGCTAGCCACTGTTCAAATTCTGGGGAGCTGCTGTCAGGGGCCTGTTCTTTGTCGTTGATAAATCCTAGGCGTGATCTGCCTCTAAGAGTAATGGTCACTGCTCTTGACCATGGTAAGGAGTTAAAACCATTTAGCAATACAATAGTCATTTTTTGAGAGGGATTAGCATCACTGTCAATGCTTGTATAATTGATGACTACTCCTTTTAATTTGTCTCGTTGATTCTTGATAATCCATGTTTAACGGACAACAAGAAGAGAGGAAAAAATACAGAGCAAGGCTGTAGGATCACAGCTCTGATACCATGAAGAAATTGAAAGTAATCTGGTATGGAAACGAAGGAAGATTGATTGTTGAAATTACAACAATATTGAATATTCTGTCATAAGTTTTGAAGTGTATTACAATTGAATATATATATATATATATATATATATATATATATATATATATATATATATATATAGTACATGGGGAACTAAAACTTAACTAACGGTATTATTGTATTATTCTCGTTGCCTTATTGTAATTAAGGAGAGTATTTATTGTGCACAATGGTCTTATGCGCCTTCAATTAATTACACTGTGTCCATTAAGTTCACTGTATCCAACAAATACGTCTTCATGCAATTTCAAAGGGTGGTTCATGAAAATAAATTGTATATATATATATATATATACACAGTACATGGGGAACTAAAACTTAACTAACGGTATTATTGTATTATTCTCGTTGCCTTATTGTAATTAAGGGAGAGTATTTATTGTGCACAATGGTCTTATGCGCCTTCAATTAATTACACTGTGTCCATTAAGTTCACTGTATCCAACAAATACGTCTTCATGCAATTTCAAAGGGTGGTTCATGAAAATAAATTGTATATATATATATATATATACACAGTACATGGGGAACTAAAACTTAACTAACGGTATTATTGTATTATTCTCGTTGCCTTATTGTAATTAAGGAGAGTATTTATTGTGCACAATGGTCTTATGCGCCTTCAATTAATTACACTGTGTCCATTAAGTTCACTGTATCCAACAAATACGTCTTCATGCAATTTCAAAGGGTGGTTCATGAAAATAAATTGTGCACGTGAATCACAGATGCATCAATTCTCCGAATGAAACTGGTTTCAGTTTCAATTTACCATGCTGGGTTTGGAGGCTCCTTGTTCGCATCACTTCATTGGGGTAAAATGGTATAACTAATCCAGGATGACAAGCTCAACATTTGTTTTTCTACAAAAGTCTAAGTGGGAATGATATTTTATGGTATGATCGGTTTGGATGGAAGCAAAATCAATAAATAAAAGATGTACCTAAGAAATTTATATGTCAATAGAAGTTTAGCTTGGAAGTGGTGCTTCACATGTCATGCTTCTATATGATTTTAATAAAATAAAATAAAATAAGGTAAGGAATCGTTGAAAGAATATTATGAGCATTGGCAATAAGTTGCAGCTTATATTCAATTGTGGAAAAAGAATTAGTCTTCCTCCTTATTAACACATTCAAAAGTCCATTTTATAAATACTTATTAGGAAATGAATTATCCATTTTTATTGAGATTGCGCTCATTTTTTAATAAGTAAAACATGTTAATAAAACTAAAAGAATTAATAAAGCTATTTTTTAAAGTGTTTTTTTTGTTCAGAAATACATTAAAATGATATTTTTTTATTTAAAAAAAATATTTTTGACTCAACACATCAAAATAATCTAAAAACACTAAAAAAATATTATAAAAAACACAATGAAAAATACGTCCTTAATTCGACACGTACAATTCTATCTGTGACTTTTATCGGTTGAGTCATTCTAAATAAAGAGAGGCAGAGAGAGACCGACCCCTAACAGCAGAAACAGTGATGCACTCCAGCGACCACGACCCCTTACTTCAAGTACATGTATGTAGCCTTTGAGAAATCAAATCGAAGAGTTGGCTAGACTGTAAGCATTAACTTTTATCTTTTTAGCAATCAAATGTTCAAATTATCCAACCTTCTTCTGATATAGTGTTTCTCCTATGTTTTGAGCTTTAATTTTCCTTTTAAATTTAGAGTTTAGGTTTGTTCAGTTGAGTTGTATTGTTTTTGGTTTGTAAACCTTGTTTAGAAGATCATTTAAACCAAGTGTGTGTTTTAATTAACATCAAGTCCTTCAAACATGAAAGGTTCCTTTCCAACTTCACAATATTTCGACTCTATCATACTCTTACCCTGATTATGTTCCTATCATGTATTTCAACCTCTTAATAATCAGCAAAACTCATTAACCTCCCACCTTCCTTTCCAAAAGAGTTTCCCTCCTTGCCTGCAATGTCCAAGGTCCCCAACACCATCTGATTGCCTTACCATGCTTCTGTAAATCATTTTCTCTATCCTTCTTCCCCACTACCAGACACCACCACGCCTGCAACAGAAGCTTGTAACAGTCAAAGATGTCAACTATACGTGGCAAGACTTTGAGAGCTTCATCGGTGCAAGAAAAAAAAGTTGCCATGGCAAGGGAATATCGGAGCTGAAAAGATACGTCTATCATTTTGGCTAACTCCCATCACAAGATTCCTCGAGCATGACAGGTATCTTCGATGTCCAGGTTGAAGCAGCAATTTTTCAATATCAAGCTAAACTAGGCCTTGAAATTACTTGTAAGCTTGATTTTGACACCGTAAATCAAACAATGGCACCAAGTTGTGGCGTGCCTGATATTATAGTGTTTCATAAATTTCTCGCGCGCACCTATACATTACGGGTGTTGACCTGGAACTCATTCTCTAGAGAGAATTTGATCATGTCATTGCGTTTTTCAGATGTGAAATAAGTGTTTAAACGTGCTTTTGCAAAATGGGGATCAGTAATACCAGTGAGTTTTGTGCAGACAGAGGGTTGTGTTCAAGGTTATCAAACATGATTTTGACAAGTCATGGAATTGATTTTTAAACTCGGATAATAAAATTATACGTAAATTATTTCAGTATAAAAATCATAAAATCTCAGTTAAAATCATGTAGATGGAAAAATCATAAAATTAAAAGTAAAATATTTCTGAATACAGTACAACATAATTATATCCATAGAATTTCATGAGGTATAAATAAATAAATTTAAAACAAATATTCTGTTGATGTGCTATGTAAACTAAAATCAACCTCATTACTGTCATTTTTCTCGCTATTTCTAATACATTCATCAAAAACATAAAAAAAATTATACTAATATTGATATTACTAATACTAGCTCCAACTCCAATAAATTTTTTCAACATCAGCACATGAAACATGAAAATAATCAAAAACACTAAATTTTTTTAATTTAAAATCAAAAATCAAAAAAATCAAAAATTTTAAGTATAAATTTTAAAGTTAGTATTTAAATTAATACATGAGAATCAAGAAATTTTTATTATTTGAGAAATGGTATATGCATGCATTTAAAAAATATTAAATTTCTTTATTTGATTTTCAAATCATAACACAATGATTTTCTAACCATAACATTAACAATACAATAAAGGGCGTGGGTTTTGCACTGTGCACTCAGGCACAGTGCACTGTGGATTTCAATAGTGCACTTTTTTTTTTCTTTTATGTTTGTGTTTTTTTTTAATTTCTCTTTTTTTTTGTTTTTCTTCTTTTTTTTTTACTTTTTTTCCCAAATTATTCTTTTTGTTTCTTTTTTTATCTTTTTTTTTGTATTTTTTCCTTATTATATTTTTTTTCTTATTATATATTTTTTATTTTATACAAAACTTGCACTTCCTAAAAATTATATACATATTTATTATTTTGTCTAAATTTATGCTATGATAAAAAAAATCATACATAATAAATATTTTTTTATGTTGAAAAAAATATGAATCCGCCCGCGACGAGGCGCGGGTGCCATGGCTAGATGTTTTCTTTTATTTTTATTTGTTCTTTGTATTAGATGATTTTTATAATTTTATTATTTGCACAATAATAATGATAATTTTAGTGATTATTTTTTAATAAAAATATTTTGATTTTTTTTAAGATTTTTCTGAAATTTTAATTTATATCGGTAATCATTTTAAAAGTAATATTACTCTATTTTTCCCTTTATTATTATTTTTTGTTTTTTGTTTCTTTATTTGTTCTTTAGATTATATGATTTTTATGATTTTATTATTTATGCAATAATAATGATAATTTTAGTTATTAATTTTTTATTGTTGTTTTATAAAAATCTTTTGCTTTTTTATTTTATTTTTCATGGCAATTTAATTATTTTAATTTTTTTGGCTGTAATGTTAGCAATAATTTTAGCTTTTATAGCAATGATAATGACAATAATGTCAGGATGATTCTTCAATCTATGTTTTCTTCTTTTTGTTGATAGAAAATTAATAGCTTATTTTTTTTATTTGATTATTGTAAGTATTTTCACAAATTATATTTTATTTTTGTTTGATTTAAATTGAATTATGTAATAAACTAATCTTAATACAATGAACTTAATAATTCAGATATCTGAGTTTTCTTGAATTTTTTAATGATGATGATAAATTTATGCTGGTTATTTCGTTTGAAACTACTAAACAAATAAATTTATATCGATTTTAAATTTATATCGATTTTATAGAAAACTTGCATTTGACATGAATTCTGTACATATTTATTATTTTAACTAAATTTATATTATAATAAAAAATACACACAATTAATATTTTTTATATTGAAAAAAATATTTTGCCGCCCGCGGCGAAGCGGGTATTGTCTAGTAACAAAGAGAGAGAGTTGGTGTCTTGCGGTTTGCATGAATTAGCTTGGGATCATATACAATTCTAGCTGATTTTAATGATTTTTTACCTGATTTTACTAGTCTAATTATTTCCACTGATTTTACCAGATTTGTTCTTTTAAAATCAGTATTTGTGGTTTTGCTGATATTATTTTATAGTGAAGATCATGGTGACGGAGAACCATATGATTGGGGTTTCAGGAGTTTCGGCTCATTCATTTAGAATCAGTGGTTGTCCATGAAATTTGGTCATTTGTCAGGATTGGCCGACTCTCCTGAAACCCTAATTTCACACCTGGGTATTTATTAGAGTGATATTTCTACAAATCATGCTGCTGATTTAATTAGAATCAAATTATCTTAAGTGGGTGGGCCACATTGATTATGGCATTGATGCTGAGTTTCGTGTTTGTTTTTTTTGCAATGGTCAATATTAGAGTGGCAGTAGCATTATAGATAGACCATTGACACGTACAAGCTAGCTTTCGATTCTACTTAGGGGCCATAGAAATCTGTGATTACACCAGAGAAATCTGATCCGTCAGATGATGTCGCTTGATTTTATTTTATATACTTTTATATACTAAACTAACTTGCTAGGGCCCCTCGTTCTTCGTCTTCAATTTTTCATTTTTTCTTCCAAAAAATTGGAGTTAACTCCTTAGATATATATTAAAAATCCCTCTCGTGCCCTTAATTTTAAATGTTTTTCCTTGCTATTTATAGATTTGCTACTACTTTTGGATTTCAAAACTTGTATTTTTTGTCTGTTGTATAAGCAGTTTTTAATTTTATCAAATGCATCCTCTACGGTGGATTTGTTTAAATTGATCCGTTAAAAATGAACTTGAAAACTTAAAAGACCTAACTTTGGTCAATTTTCCTATTTCAAATACAATCAATCTCATCACTTTTGGTATATGAAGAAATAAAAGATGTAAGATTTTAATTGGTTTGCAGACATCATATTTGTTTCTGCCCTCTCTAACTTTTTAGGCCTTGCTGTGTATATTAAAATTTCATATTTGTTATGTATATCTCAATTTAATGTTAATTTATCATTTATAATCTCATTAGCAAGTTTCTATTTTGAATCATAATTAGGAAACATTTTAATTAATAATTTTTTGGTACACACCCATAATTAATGAATAAAAGTTGTTTTCACGGCTGTTTTCTAATTAACTTTGTCCATGGGATCAAATGAGCGGCCTTGACTTGCAGGTCAGGCAACCATCAGCTTATATATGGTGTGTGTGTGTGTGTTATGACATGACTAGCTAGGATGGTCTACAAACCATATGTATATTTCATACATGCCTGCCTAGCAAATGAGATGGGTGCTAGCAAATAACTTGGTTGATAAAGTTATTTAATGAGTAATGCTAGTTGGTCATCAAGTTTATTAAATCCAACTTGTTGGCTTGAAATTGAAGACCATGATCTTATCTACACGATATGATGAATCCTGTTAAGGATTCATCTCACCTAAAAACTTAAGCTTGTAGGTGAGACCTATAATATGATTTATATTATTCTCTAACACCTCCCCTCAAATGAAAGCCTTTTGGGCTTAAAACTTGCACAGGCCCACATCACCGTGTGCTTAATTTTTATCAAATAAATCATATCCACTAATGGTGATGCATTTGCAGATTCCACTCTCTATCTCTCCATAGTGGGGGCCCTTCAATACTTGACTATCACTCGGCCGAATATTGCTCATTCTGTCAATACAGTCAGTCAATTTCTTCATGCACCAATTGATCTTCACTTTCAAGCTGTGAAACGTATTCTTCACTACGTTAAAGGAACGTTGCATTTTGGGCTCACTTTCACTGCATCATCATCTCCTCCACGACTGGTTGCATATTCCGATGCAGATTGGGTAGGATGCCCTGACACTAGAAGGTCCATGCCTAGGTACTCAATTTTTCTTGGCAACAACCTTGTGTCCTTGAGTGCCAAGAAACAACTCACCGTTTCTCGGTCTAGTTGCGAATCGGAATATCGCGCACTTGCATTTACAGCTGCAAAAGTCCTATTAAGCTTTTAGGTGAGATGGTTCCTTAATATGGTATCAGAGCCTTGTTGACCCAGCGATCACGAGTTCGAATCTCACCACCCCCATTCTATTTGATAAAAAAAAAATCAAGCACAAGGCAATGTGGGCTTGTGCAAGTTTCAAGCCCAAATGACTTTCACTTGAGGAGATGTGTTAGAGTATAATATAATCATATTATGAGGCCTCACCTACAAGCTTAAGCTTTTAGGTGAGATGGTTCCTTAACAAACCCCATCCCCTAAAAAATACAACAAGAAGAAGATGATGATATCATTTCCTCATTTTTAAGTTTTGAAATCCCACAGAGCTTTTCTACCTTCTTATATAAAATCAAGGAAAAACAAGAGAATTATCAAATCTCACCTATATATATACTAGAGTAGTGGTTCGGGCTAAGTACCGGAGTGGTTTAATTATTTTTAATAAAAAGATTTTAAAAGTTATATTAGTATTTTTTATATAAAAAAATGAGACTCGAATCGATTGTGTTCAACAAACTCAGTTAATGGTTAAATAACATGCAATGACACTTAATAGACTGAATTCAAAATTATTAACAATGATTAATTGGTAAAAATAAGTGCTTGCCGATGTTTGAAAATATATCCCCCTCAACATTCTTAAATTGTCTTTATTATCTTATTTGAAAACAAATGTATAATGATAACATGATAAACTCATATAAAGCAAAATAAATAATAAAATATTGAAAAGTGAAATTAACAAAAAGAAAAAAAACTAATTTAGAGAGAGAGAAAAAACCAATCCGAGCCCACCAGATTTAGCCTGCTAAATTCTTGACTTGATTATGATGTTAAAATAACTTTATAAGAAGTAAGCTAAATAAAACTATGAGTTCTAATTTTCAATTTATTTAATGTTTGAAGGATAAAAAAAGAAGATATGGACTAAAATAAATACAGAAGTTGGAGACCCTCACAACAAAAACTATGATATAAAAGGATGAGGAAATAAAATATAAGAAGATTCGTAAAGATAAGAAAGGAGTATCCTGAAAATAGGGGAAGAATACACCGGGAGATATTAAAATATTCTCAACTAAAAAAGAATTATAAGACTCCACGAAATGTGAATTACGTTTGTGCACTGCAAGTGAGACGACATGTATTTGGAAATAAGTCATGGCATTTGGTAACAAAAGAGATTCTCTCTCATTAAGTATATAAGAATAAGACACTGTGAAATGTGATGCCTTATGGGTTTTTTTTTTTGGAAACCAGGCAATGGGATTCTAATAATTCTCTCAAAAAGAAGAAAAAATAGCCAGAAGGATTGTTGAAATCTCATTTACATACCGATTTAAAACTAAATTTCTGATTATACCCAGCACCAGGAGTTTAGCTTGAAACGACGAGTTTAGCTCACTTTTTGCTTAGCCATTGGCACACGATTTCCATTAGAAGAAAAGAATAGATGCAGTTAGCAAGTTCTTATCTGCTAGCTGCTTAAAATACAAAAAAATCTGATATCTATAACAAAAGTTTGGCCAAGGTACGTCAACACGCAATATTCGTCTACTTATAAATGTCGTGGTAGCTTAATATTTGTTCTAATTTTAGACATGGCATTTCATACATATATAGTCTTACTGAAGTGTCTGGTTGGTCACAGATACTCTCAGGACAATGGGAGAGTAGGAAATAAGCTAAGATGTTGATTAGAATGCTCGAGGTAACAAGATAAACAAAGCTGATCATAAAACCTGAACACGTGTCTCATGTTCTTGTCTAAACAGTTGCTAGTTTTGTAAAGATGAAGGTATGGAAGTCAAAACCAAGCTAGCCACGTTGGGTCGTGATGAGTTATTTGTAGCTACTTTCCTTCAGCTTCAACGAGCTAGGTCAAGTTAACAGGCTGCATGAGTTACCTAGCTAGCACAATCAACCTAAGGGAACTTTCAAAAATATTCTTGAAAAAAATGAATTTTTATTTTAAACTATTTTCTTATATATTATTAGGTATTTTTATATGCTAATATGAAAATTATTTTTTAAAAAATAAATAAAATAGTATTTTAATATATTTTTAAATAAAAATTACTGTCAATCAAACCACATTTCTAAACAGTGACGTGCTAGCTCAAGATCAATGATACACTGTCAATTCAAGATCCCCAAGCAGTCATAAATAGCCAAAACAGATGCTGTGGAGAGAACCCATCAGTTTGTGTACTTTTTGGAGATTCACACAGCAACGGGTCAACACAGTACAATCTCGCAAAGAGATATCTACAGCTTATATAGGACTTGAATGAATAGAAGGCCTACAACCTGCCCGCAACCAGTGCCTAGCAACTTCCACCTCTTTCTAGGGTGTGTTTCGCCTTCAAATTAAAATATTACTTGCTTAAAATTAGAATTTCTTTATTTTTTTAATATTTTTTAAATTAAATGGGTTGTTAAAATGATTAATTTCCATTGAAATATGGACGTGAAAAAACTATACCAGCAATTTATCTCATATAAATGACTTTTATCATTGAAGATCCTCTCATATAGAGTAATTAGAAATCATATTTTCCATAGAAAGCATGCAACGCTCATTTATTTCTAAAACCATACACTGATTATTATTTTTCCACTCAGAGAGCTATGTTTCTTTTTCGGCTTGAAGTTTATTTAGGCCAGCAATAATAGAGGGCCTAGCTATTAAAGGCCTTCAATGAATCTGTAGAGCTTGCAGGGTTGAGGTACTGTGAATTCTTCGGCCAAGAGGAATACATCCAACTGCATTCAATACTCTGCTTAAAAAGAGACTTTTTTTTATGGCTGAAACTGCTTAAGAGATTTAACAAAACAAATTAGGAGATGCAGCACTGCAGACATGACAGAGACAAACTCCACAGGAAAAGATTTGATGTCGCCAAAACCCTTCCAAATTGCCAGCTAGGTCACTTATAGAACACCTCCATATGTTGAAGAAAAAAAGAAGTCACGACACCCCCAGCTGATGTATTCTACCTTCATACTTATCCAACAGTTGTTCTTATTTAATTATATTTTTAATATATATATATATATATATATTGTGTGTGTGTGTGTGTGGATATTAAGAAATACAAGGAGCGATTTCTTTCTAGTCAAGGATCCCCGTGCTGCGAATTAAACAAACCCGGACCACTAGCACCAAAGGAATTGTACAGATTAAAAAAAGATTAAAGAAGAAGAGCTTAAGAATTTGTGTGCCGCCGATCATTCCAGAAAGTTTCACATTATTTTATTAACAACTTACTGAAAACACAGCACAAACTAGCAAAAACTGATAAAAAAAGAAGAGGAGATAACCAGCTTACAATTAATTAGCCTTCTTTATGAACACAAAACTAAAGAGAAGTACTTTTAAATTGCACTTGTCACACTCTTCTCTTCTAACACATGACATCCTTGAGAAGCTTGTACCTGCGTGTTCTTGGAGAAGGAACCCCACTTGGGTTCTTTCCCTTTCGATCACTGCTGGTATTTTTACTCTCTTCACGATCAAGTTGTTTGATTTTGTGATCGCCAGTATACTCTGATCGTTTTGTGACTGCTGTTCCACCTTCATGTCCAGCTCCTGATTTCTTTGAAGAGTTTCCATGTCTTGCATTTCTCTCTTCACTTTGACACCAATCACACAGTTCAATTGGCTCCGAAAATTCGCTGTAGTAGTTGCTACAATACCTATATTTTAAGCCCGAAACAAAAATCAAAATTTTAGCATATGATGACATGATGAGATGGTGTGTATATATATATGGATGATTAAAATGATGAGGTGGAATTGGTGCTTGGAAATCCATTTTTTTCCTTTCCCAGTACACAAGAAGACTGTAACCCAGATCGAATATAGAATTGAGAAGGTGAACTTAATCTTATACAGAAAAGGAATTCCACCATAGCCATAAAACTACAGCTTTCTAGAGAAAGTCAGGCTTTGGGTGAGAAATTAAGAGATTCATTGATCATTTATGGGAGCGTATACAAGTTGATGATGCAAAGAATGTGATATGTCTGGACATGTATGATCGTGTGTGCGTGATGCCATGATGGTGATGAATTAGGAGGCGCAGCTAAAAAAAGGCAAGAAAAGAAAGAAGCATTACGAGTGCTGAAAACGGTGGCAGCATTTGTTGCAGCGGAAGAGTTTGTCAGGAAAACCAACGTCGCCGCACATGCAGCATACAGCCTGAAGATCCACCATTTGATCAAGCTCTGATGATCGAGACTGCAAATACAAAAGAGAACCCAGGAAAGAAAAACAAAGACAGAGACAGCTAAAATAAACACGAGGAGAGGCAAGAACTGCGGTTTTTGATTCGGTGTGTGAATCCCGCAGAAAGAAACTATTTGATAAATTACAGAAGAAGAGAGCAGGAAAAGAAATATCTATGCAGGTAGACCACAGGTTCTTGCAGTCGTTTTCAGGTAGGAGTGAGAGGGAGGGGGGGGAGCTGGGAACCTTAAAATTTAAGATGTGGAAATGACAATTGTGTCCCCTTCTGAGTTTGCCTGCTTTTAGTTTAACCCTTTCTTTTTTTCTTCCCCTTTCCTGTCTTCTTCTCCTTTTGATAATTGCTGCTTATAATCTCCACCACGCGCTTTCTCGCGTGCTATGGTGTAGAATCTTTCCTAATTTTAGCTGATAAACACCATAAATTATGCTGCTAATTATGGATTTGCTCTGGTGTAAGATCTTTTCCGGTTCTGCATTATAATTTGTCCTCCCTGTATACGCTGCGAGCCAAGAAAATAAATTAACGTAATAAAACGATGCATTGGCTGCCGTATTTTAAAGAAACAAAAAAAAATCATAGATCCGATTATTCTAAAAAATTAATTATATGATATAAAAAAAATTGAGCTTTTTAAAACAAATAAAAAATAATCACGATAACCCGCACAAATTTAAGACAACCCAGTATTAAAAACTAGAGCTAAAAACTAAAAGTAGATATGTCAAACTCGTAACCTTGATTCCAAGACTTAGATAACCTCTTACAAAGCTTCTTATAGAAACTAAAGCAAGTAAAATCATGAAATCTAATTTTAAGTAACTCAATATTGAATTATTGAATTAAAAATAATAATAAATATAAGAAAGGATATAATGAAAAGATTGATGTAGACATCGTGAAATCATTTTAACTTATAATTTAGATTGTGAAATCGAGATTGTCCAATCAAATCAACTCAATATTGAATATTAAAATTAAAAACAAAATCATTTTTTAAAAAAATATCATAGAAAAAAAATTCAAATTTTACATAAAAAAATGATATGATAAATTCCAATTTTGGCTAGGCCAACATGATTCCCAGATATTTGAGAACGTGATGCTATTATAATGCAGCAAGCTCCCTCCACACATTAGCGGGTCCGATGCATATGCCAACCAAGTTGTCTTGCCTGTTGACTTCATCCTACCATGTTTGTTATAGTTTCAATATATTAGTTCATCAAGCCTTATTTTACATGAATAAAATTTTATTTTATTCTGGTAAACATAGCATTAATCGAACGCTGAGTTTTTACCCTTGATATTGTGAGATTTTCATATGTAGACAATCAAAATACACTACTAAGTCAAGTTGCAAATACAAGACAATGTGAAAGGATCAAAATGAATAAAAAAAAGTTGGGTTACCAAAAACACAAAAAGAATGTGAACTTTGCTCTCGACTGTGTAAATGAATCTTTGATGCTACTGGGAAAAAAAGGAGTGAACACTTGTGTAATCTCCAAAAGAATGTGAACAGTCCATGGATGTATGCGTGCAAAACAATAATCAAATATCACACCAGTATAAAATGATTTACTTATATTTAACTGTCATTGACATTCAACTTTCACAAACCTTAGTACCTGTTTGGGAGTGCGATTGCGGCTGTTTTTGAAAGTGTTTTTTATTTAGAAATGCATCAAAATGATATTTTTGAAGAAAAAAATTATTTTTGACATCACCACATCAAAATGATCTAAAAACACTAAATATTTTTTAATTCACAGTAAAATAAATAAATAAATAAATAATTTTAAACGAAACATCTCCTTAATAAATAATTCAAATTGGCTCGTTATCTTCACTAAAGAAGCACACGCATCCTCTACTCGAAGCATATATCTCATACACTCGGAGCATATTTAATTGAGATTTTATTAGCAGTAATTGACTTTAAAAGGTGCTACAAATATATTACATAATTTGACTTTTTATTTCTCTTAAAAAAAAACTAAAACTAAAAAATAATAGTGCAGATGAAATATAATATTATATAATAATCTAAAAGAGCTCAGACTTTCCCTGTAGCACAAGACACATTGCACTGTGGAATGGATATTTTTCGTCCCTGCGTCACGCGAGTTCGTCCACCTTTTTCCCCCCTCTGATAAACAGTATTTTAACAATTTTAACCCCGCTAATAGGACAAAACAACGGTTCCGGCTGAGGGTCACAGGTGTAATTGCGCGTGTATGGACTGGTTTGGTCCGCCACAACCTTTTTTTTAATATTTTTAAAATGTCTAATTACAGTTAAAGCCCCTAATAAGATAAAATTGGTGACTTAAGCCCAGGGGTATACCGTTAATTGACTATTATAAGTATTTTTTTCTAAAATACTGTCGACGCGTGCGGGACACGCGACCGACAGAATTCCACCTCATGCCAAATTTCCGGTGACGCGTGATGGCGGTTAGGTGGCCGGAAATGGGCGACCAATGTCTTTGCCGGTGCGCCTCTTCATGGTCTTCCTCTCGGGGCGGCCCGTTTCATTCCACGATGGACGTGGACACGGCGGTGGCTGGTTAAAGCCGGTTTCACCTCTTCTCTCTCACCTGCACGTAAAAGTGCAGAAGAGACCCCTGGTTTTCGTGTCTTTTCACTTTGGTCCCTTGACTTTTAATATTGTCTATGATTTGATTTCTGTTATATAAGTTTTGATTTAATTTGACTTGGTCCTTCGATTACAATTAATTCAATGTTAATGTTTCACTTCGGTCCTCCTTCTTTTAATTTTCGGATTGGGTTGAAAAAGCTTAATATATTCAGTACAGAAGTTTCAATTTTTTTCAACTTTGTCCTTTAATTGAAAATGTTAATAAATGTGATTTTCATTTGAGCCTTTCAACTTTTAATTTTTGATTTTAATCCCTTTATAGTTTTTATTTCTACCCTTATGCTTTTTTTTTAATATTTTTAGAATAATCCCTATTTTTGTCCATGTATATATAAGTATGTTTAACATAATAATAATAATAATAATAATAATAATAATAATAATAATAATTTAATTCTTTCTCTTACTTACTCTTTTTTTAAAGTTATTGAGTGTTTTTTTTTCAGGATAATTTGATTTTTTTTTCATCTTTTGTTAAAATTATTACAATTTTTTTTGTCTTTCATTTATTTCTAGTTTTTTATTCATTATTAACACAATAATAATAATAATAATAATAGTTTCATAAAAAAAAGTTTTTGTTCTTACTTACTTTTTTTTTTCTCTCTCGAGGTATTTTGATAATTATTATTGTTTTGATAGTAAGAATGATGATAATTTTAGAAGTTAACACTTCGATATTATTATTGTTTGACAGTATATTTTGATTTATTTTATTATATCAAATTATATTTTAATCTGAACAATTATAAAAATTATTTGTTTGGCTTGGAGAGGGGAGCCATAGACCTAGTAACCTCTATATTAAAATAAACTTTTAAACAACTCACGGGACTTTGAAACGGATTTATCTGTTATCTAATACAAGAACCCAAATTAAAAAAAGTAAAATTATAGAGATTGATTGCAAAATAAGTGAAATGTTCAGAAAAAATCATAATAAGAAATTAATCATAATAAAATTAAAAATCCATACATTTAAATAGAAAAATAAAATTCAGAACACTAAAATAAAAAATTTGAAAAATTCACACATTAGAAATATAATAACAATCCAATTACATGGTATCGTCAGACTACCAATTCTTTACACTTACATGTCAGATATTTTTTTTTTAGACTTTTATAACTTTAAAATGAATCCTTTATGTGTCTATTTTATTATAAAATAGTATAAATTATATTTTGAAGCCTCACTTAACAACTTAAATTTTTAGGTGAAATAATTTCTTATTGACCCAGCAGTTATGACTTTGAATCTCACCACCTCCATTCTATTCGATAAAAATCAAGCACGAGCCATAAGGTGACGTGGGACTATGCAAATTTCAAGCCCAAGGGGCTTTCACTTGAGAGAGTGTTAAGGAATAATATAAATCATATTCTGAAATCTCACTTAACATCTTAAACTTTTAGATGAGATGGTTCTTTAACACACTCAAACATTGGTGGGTTATGAGTTTATCTTATATTGATTTTTTTTAAAATAAAATTGATTTTGATTTAGAAATGTATGAAATAATATTTTATATTTATTTTTTTTTTGATATTAACATTTCAAAATAATTTAAAATCACAAAAACCTAGTTTAAAACAAAAACAAATCAAAATTATTTTTAAAAAACAAAAGCAAAAAAAATATTTTACATATACTGGAGCGTAGGAGTATTATTTTATAAAATAACAACAATAACAATTATAATAATAATAATAACAACAACTACAACAATAACAACACGAGATTGAAAGGGGAGAGAAAGCAGTTAAATGAGAAAGAAGGAAGAGTGATTACACGTGCATTTTTGGAGAGTGGATTTGTTTTTCTCGGGAATCACTACGTGGTGAGAATCGAAGTGAAAAAATAATTTGTTTTTTTTATTTTAAAAAGGTAGCTGGTCAACTTCGTGTCTAGTCTTGCCTGTGACAGAGCATAGGATATAGTAGTCATTATATCAGATTCTGATGGAGAAACAAGGAATGTCCATTACTTTTAAAGTACATACCCTTACAAATGAGATGTCTCTAACACCTATACCATAAAATAACAGGAAAAACAAAAGCCTCAGGTACGTTAGTTACTATGCCTCGCACTACATAGCGTACTACTTATTTTAACTTTGTAAGAACTCTATATCAAGACAATCAAGACAGACCATCGAATCAATTCCTAGTGATATACATGAAAAGTAAAGGGATCAAATAAAAAATGAGAATACAAATAAAACCACAACGAATCACCTCTCAACAAGAGATCCTAGCCGCTAGAGAAGTCAAGTAAAGGTTCCGAGCTCTCGGCGTTCTGCGGTCAAGATTAATCAGAGCACATGACTATCGTATGATTGACAGCACACTAGTTAGCGAAAGCAGATAAGCATCAGGCACGTGGGGCCATCCCATATGCTTTTCGTTGAAGATTCACAATTAATAACAAAGGAGAGAGGACATAAATCCGTTGCTCTCCAGTTACTATAACTTAATTAATTGGATTTCTTAACCGCTGTACAAAGGAATCAGTATAATGAATTTCCAAGTATGTGGTCATTTCCTGTCTTATAAATAATCGTGGCCACAGTGGTGGTAAGGGTTTGTAATTAAAGTTTTTTTTTGCTTTATTTGTTTTTATATTTATTAGTATAATGATTACTATGGATTTACATGATTATTAATTTCAGGATATATAAAATTAATCGAGTTGTGTTTACACTGCTCCGAACACCGATATTAATTTTAAAAAAATTGTGGGCATGGCTTGAATTTTAGAGTTTTCTATCTCAAAATCACTATCAATCTATCATAAATGATAGCATCAGTGGGAGCCATAAATTATAAGATTTCGGTGTCCATATGTATACTGTTTGTGCTCAATTAGTATAAGTGGGAAGATTTAATTAGTAGATAATTTGAGAAAAGATGAAGTGCAGTCAACTCTAAACGTTAGTTAATTATATCCTCATTTATTTATTGAATTTCCTTTCTAAAAAATTTGAACAATTGGAATTTTAAATTATATTAAGAAGATCTTGTAGGTCATGCATGAGATTTTTCAAAAAGACTATTATCTCTATGAAATAAGCAGTACTCGCCTAAAATCATGACAGGGCAGGGCCATCTTGCCCTCCCCTCGTGCTGAACCTTAGATGAAAAAAAAAAATACTCGTATTATATTTTAGCTGTATGATCACGTTATTTAACATTCTGTGTAATTTCTTTAAGTTTTTTTTTTCTGGGGGGGGGGGGGGGCTTGAATTTTTAATCCTGTGAAAGGGAAGTGGTGGTTAGTAAACTATATACGGGCACCAGCTGACGAGGGATGAAGTTGAAAGATATCCGGCTTCATGGGCAAGGTGTGCTTTTATCGAAGCCTTGATTCGTAGCTTCTTGCTCTCTTTTCAAGTCTGTCATGATTTCTCTTTATGACCAGTCTTTGTCAAAGAAATCGTCAAATCTTGTAGTCTTCTTCATCGAAGCGCTAGCTCTTCATCAAAATGAGGCCTTTTTTTTATACCACTAATTGAACGATGGATTGTTTTTCCATTTCTTTTTTTTCTTTCCATTCAATTTAATTTGTATATATAGAAACACAGATTCAGTATATTTATCTATATAAAATAGTATAAAGGGTAATATTTTCTAATTCAAATCTTAATTCTACATCTCATCTACTAAATATGTTTAGGTTTTTCATTAAATGTATGTCAGTTTTTGTGGTTATAATTGATTTTTTTTTAAAAAAAATTTAGTATATTAGTATTTGGTTATGTATTAAACTCATCCATAATTGGTATGGAGCCCACAAAAAAAACGTGTTTAGGTGAAGCAGATATTAGCTAATTTTCATTGATTTCATGGTCTAGTTATAGATCAATGGTGACAATTGACTATAACAAAAATAGGTAAAGTCATTTATCATTAATGGTTATTTTCTTATGCCCAATTAGTGCATGCTTGTAATTAATGCCTGGACATGTTTTTTTGTTAATCATTTTTTCTTTTAAGATTATATTTTTGAACTATTTTGATATACAGTAATTAAAAATAAATTTTAATAATAAAAAAATTAGTTTAAATGAAAAACAATCACAATCACACCTTCGAACATCCTTTTTATTTTAGTTCAACAAAAGATGAGAGGACAAGTTAATAGCATATATATGTGTGTGTATGGGTATGTATTTTAAAGTAATTTCATAATCTGCTAATAATATACAAAGTATAGTAACCAAACATACAAAAATATTTTTCATGAAATTATTTTCTTAAAACTTTAACCATAACAACAACCGCAATACCAAATAGACCCTAAGATAAATAACTTTCTCTCCGAGTATAATTTTAATTTTTTTTATTTTTATAAAAGCACACCTTAAGTAATATTTTGTTTCACTTTTTGATATAATCTATTCCATATTCTCGGAATTGTTTCCTTTTTATTGGAGTAGATTTCAAAAGATTTTCCATTACAATACAAAACCTCAGCTGCAAACTTAATCATATATTTCTAGATAGTCAATATATTAAATTTTTTAATTTATCTTTTTATTTTTATTTTATATCTTTGTACTAATTATATGGGTTTGATTTTTTATACACGTAAATATTGAACCATTAGTGTGAATTGGTTGAATAAGCTTTTAGGCTAATTAATTATTTTGTAGGGAAGGGATCCTTTATCGATCCTGTTGGGGAAAAAAAACTGGCCAGGCGACTGCTAGCTTGCCTGGCTAGGCTTGGGTCTTGAAATTATATTTATATATTGGTAGCCTACAATTATTTTTTTATAGGAAAAATGAAAAGAAAAGCCTTAGAAATTTTCATAAACCTGCAATACTGGTCAGGGATCTAAGGATTGTATATCTCACAAAAGCTAATAAATTATGTAGGATTGGCGTTTCTTTTTTATTAAAATATTTCTAATTAAAATCTTTTCATATATATATATATATATATAATTGATTAAAAAGAAGAAGAAATGCATCCTCTTTAGGGGGAAAAGAAAGATACCATAATTAATTAATGGACTATTTTCAAGCATTAATAGAGATGGAAAATTCAATTAAAGTCATTTAACGCTCTCCATGACCTAAGAAATGACGTATCCCTTATCCATCTGGTCCTTATCCATCTGATTGAGAAATCAACCCAACTACCTTGCAAATGGAGATGAAGCTTTGATTTCCAAAGCTTTTCTGATATTCATCAGATTTTCTTACTCCTGCAAGCAGGTATACTAACGTGAAGATTGCTTCCTTCATGATCCCTCGAGACCCCCCACCTAACTCCTGCAATATTTGACTTTCTCCAAGATTATAAATATCCCATGAGATACATGTGTTTACATATGTTAATGATGAAATAAATACAAAAAACACAAAATTATGAAACTCGTGCTCAGCTACTATTAAACTCAATATGTGCATGATATCGAAGCATTAAAGAGGTCCAGGCTCAGTAGAAATCTTTGGAGCCCGAGTCTCCGACGACACCGGAAAATAAATCCTGAACGAGGAAGAGTGAGTGCTAGTAAATACAACACACATGAAATAATTACAAAGTAGTATATAAAATAATTACGAGCCACCCATCGGGAAATCTTCTGCATGGAACTCGGAATCCAGAGAAATAATATTACATATATCTACCATGATATTGAGAAGGAAAAAAACAGAGTCAAGTTATTAGGTAAATCGACTTGGATTGTTTGTCAACTAGGAAAGGCAATGAATCAAGTTCTGTAGATGTGAGGACGACATCCATGAAAATGAACGGATGCGAGTGGGGGCTAATCGACACTGATGGTGGCTGTCGATGGGAGCTGAAAAGGGCCTGAATATTTTTTTTTTTGGGGGGTATTTTTATAGTCCAAGCTAAGGTTATCATTGTTGATTAACACAACAATAATTATTTTTTCCATCATTAATTTAGTCAGATTTATTTATTATTTATGCATAACTAGTGGGAGTGGATTGTCCATCATAATTTTTTTTTAAAATTTTAGAATGTTTAATATGACATTTATCTAGTACTAATCACGCAGTTTATATTATACTAGCTATATTGCTCAACACAACAATAATTATTTTTTCCATCATTAATTTAGTCAGATTTATTTATTATTTATGCATAACTAGTGGGAGCCCAACCCTTTGGTTGGATTGTCCATCATAATTTTTTTTTTAAAATTTTAGAATGTTTAATATGACATTTATCTAGTACTAATCAAGCAGTTTATATTATACTAGCTATATTGCTCAACACAACAATAATTATTTTTCCATCATTAATTTAGTCAGATTTATTTATTATTTATGCATAACTAGTGGGAGTGGATTGTCCATCATAATTTTTTTTTTAAAATTTTAGAATGTTTAATATGACATTTATCTAGTACTAATCAAGCAGTTTATATTATACTAGCTATATTGCTCACGGGTTGCTGTGGGCATTCTCGTGTATATAATTTAACATACTTCAATCCACAACGATAAATTTATATGATATAACTAAATAAAAGTTATAGATTAGGAGATAAAATGTAAAATATTTTAAGTAGAGTTTATTGCGCAAACATAGATTACATCTTTTAGAATGTTAGATATTACGTCATTAAATATCACAAAAGAGCGCGAACTAATATTTTAAAAAGAGCAAAATATTTTAATATAAAAAAAATTAAAAATTAATCACTAAAATCATCGTTATTATTGTGCAGATAATAAAATTATAAAAATCATTTAATACTAATTTTCTTTTGAAAGAAAATTTTAAAACATGCTATGTTACATAACACGGTTAAATAGATTATATATATATATATATTTGATAACAGGAATATCTGAATTAATTTACATGTATCATAACTAATTTCTAAATTTACTGAATATCTTATAAGTCTGATTAACAAATAAAACACCACAGCAGAGCACTTCTTCACTGTTAGGCGAATACCCCGCTGGCTTGTTTGTATATATTTGTATATACGCGCGCGCACCAAAATATGCATGCTTTTATCGCAAGTGCCGCAGTCAAACAGGCCACTGCCGCAGAAATTGCCAAGATGATAATCATAGTGTTTGCATATTCATCATTGAGAAGGGAAAAAAGAAAAAGATAAGCTTTTGTAATATGACAAAAAGTTAGCAATAAATACTAAAAATAATTAACAAAGTAAAGGGTCAGGTGCTTTATGATCTCCCGAACAATATTTAAAAAGTCTCAGATTCTCATCCCATACAATTAATCCCATCCTTCAGATCTCAACTTGTAGTTATTTCGAAATTAATTTAATAAAAACTATCCATTTTGAAAGGTAACAAAGCATGGAGGTCATCTCAATTCTCAAGAGCATCCTGAAATTTGAGACAATTAATTATTACCCAAATTAATTAGTAATCTCAATAGATAGGATGAAGTTACAGAGATCATTTCGTGAAACAAGTTCGTCGTTGAAATGGTGAGAGAGAAACCGGGTAGGGTACAAACAGGGCACAGCCTACAACTCGTAGTTTCTTCAATGCTATATAATGAGGACGTCATGCATGAGGCTTCATGCTATAAGCTAGTTATGGTCCCACCAAGCCACACTTTTTTCAACACTACAGCACAACAATCGATATAATTTGAGTTTAAGAATAAAAAATAGACTTACAGAACAATCATGTAGAAAAATAATAAAGTTATAAAAAAAAATACATGGTAAATGGTAAACTAGATGACAATGTTGTTAATATTGTTATGGTCCTATTCTGAATTTTTTTATTGGAATGAATATTTTTGGTTTTGGAGTCTTTTGGGATTCTATTGTTCATATATAATTAATTACATATATATGAAAAAAAATTAAAATATTAATTTAACAAGTATAATTTAAATTCAAGATAAATTAACTTTAAATTATACAATGCAAACACAAAGTCAAACAAATATAATCTCAAAATTAGAAACATCTCTAAAATTCCAAAATTTTATGATAGTAAAATGTTCTAAAATAAAAAAATATTATAATTTTGAGCCAGAACAGTACCAAAACGTTCCGGCCGGAATTTAACCGGAATTTCAGAAACGAAACAAAATTAAAACCAAAATAAATACGATGTCGTTTCGTCTCAGTTTTTTTAATGACACGGAACGTTACGGCCATTCCAGCCGGAACAGAACGGAATCAACAACCCTGGTAAGTGAGGTTAACTTCATTGAACCGCATTTAAGACAATTCAACCAAAAAATGAAAAACAAATTATATAGCTCAATAGCCAATAGTATAATACCCAAACTATAAAATTGTTAAAAAAAAATCAATTTCATAACAAAAACTAAGAAATTTTTTATGAGATGACTAACTTATTATCCAAGATAATCGTGATAACTCAAATAAATAAAACATCAATAAAAAATTAAGGTAATTGCTTAATAACTATATGTCTAATGATGAATTTTTAAAAAAATGATAATTAACATTCAATAAAAAAAATTGTTCTTTTAAAAGACAACCATGAAAAAAACCCAAAATAAAATAATTAATCATAAAACAATTCAAATCTTCAACTAACTGAACATGGTATACAAAAAATCTTTAGAGGCTAAATCATAAAACAAACAAAACTAAGAAAATGATTCATAAAAAGTTATTGAAAGAATGAGAATCGAAATTGGATAAAAAATATTAAATAAGGAGAGAAAAGAAAATGTAATAATAAAAGGAGAAGGAGAAGATAAACCAAGAAAAGTATAAGAATAAAACAATTAAAAGAACGATGACAATAAAAACAAATGCAATAAAATTAAAAGAGATGAAATTGCAAAAACAAAATAATCAAAACAAGTACAAATCACATAGATATAACAATTAAAAATTAAAAGAATAAGAAACAAAATTAAAAGTAATATGATCACTTTCAATTGAAAGACAAAATTAAAACAAATTAAAACTTGTATACCGGAAAAAATAAAAGAACAAAAAACAAAAAAAAATTAAAAGAATAAGAATTGAAATAAAAACCAACATATATAATCAGTTTCAATTGAAGGGCACAATTGAAAAAAAAATCAAAATTTCTTTGAAAAAATCGTGAGTAAATTTGAAATCAAAAGAGCAAGGACTAAAATAAATAATCACGAACATGAAGGACTTACATGTAATTTTCGATGATAAGAGAGAGAAAAGGGAGAAAAAACTAAAAATGGTTGGCGATTCACCGAGCATTGGAAACAGACATACGCCTCCTCGAGAGGTAGAAGACATGGCGGCGCACCAGGTGACACAACGACCAGGCAGTTTACATGGCCAAACAACACTGCACGCATTGCCTGAAAAGCGTGTGCGTGTGAAACACTGTTGGGGCATGAGTATAAAGCGCCTGTAGTGTTTCTAAAAAAAATTAAAAAAAATGTCAAATTACCTATACAACCCTAGACCTAACGATAACCACGAAAAAAATTGGGGATAAAAGTACCATAATGTCCCGAGTTTCAAGTCTTTGTTTTTGTCTTTTATGGGGTATTTGTTTAGTTTCAATGTATACAAATATATGGAAAACCGAAAACACCCTTAATTGTTCTCTGTCTTTTTGTTAGCTCCTAGGGGTAAAAAAGAAGTTTCACAATGCACTTTAAAACAAAAATTCCTGAAAACATCAACAATTTGAAAATGTCATACATGTCCCCTAGAAAATGTCCAAAATGCCCCTGATTCTGAGGGTTAAATTTTTCAGGCCGAAAAATTTAATGATAATTATACTATTGGAATCTATAATAATTTGTGTCTATGTACACAGCAAAATGACCACACCTTTTATGTTTTAAGTAATATTTTATTTTTTGTTATAAGGAAATGATTGTAACTTTACTGTTTATTAGTTTATTTTTTTTAAAAATAAGAGTTCCTCTCCTAAAGATTATTATTTTAAAAAAAAAACATTGTCAAACCATTTTTTTTCCCGAGACAATTTTGTATCCCATGTAAAATATATTTTTAAATGGTTCAAACCATTTAATTTTTGTTTTAGAAATAAATTCCACTGCAATTGTGATTAATTAGAAAAGATATAAGTGACAAGAGCATATATAAGCTACTATAAATATACAATACACAATTATACTCTATTTTTCAAGTTTCAAAGATTATTATATTGTAGAAGTACTTTGAATTATTAGTTGTTTGTCTGACTAGCTGGTTGGGTGATACATACATGAATGGCAGAGCTCAACGTGTTGTTAACCTCATTGTCAAGTTACTGTATTGGAACACCGAGTTCATGAAATTACCTTTTGTTAAAATACAAAAATGTGGCCTTTAATTTCCTGAAATAGGAGTCATGTAAAGTAGGGAGAATTGAGATTTTGTAATTGCTATTTTAGGAATGTAATTTGGCTATAAATGAGCTTGCAATGTAATAGTAAATATACAATTGAATATACAGAGATTATTTCGTATTTCAAATTCTAACATGGTATCAGAGCAACTCTGAAGTTCTTAAGATTTTTTTTGAATCAAAGTTTTTATTTCTTCGAATCCCACAAATCCCAAAACCTAGAAACACCTGTTGTTCAAATCAAACCAAGAAACACACACAAAACCCATAAATTTGTGAAGTTCAACCAACTGAAACACACATTCAAGCCATTTTCCTGAAACTTCAAACATTCAAACTAGTCCCAACAAACAAATTTCTCAAATTTCACAGCAAACCATTCCCAAAAACTCCAGAAACTTCAAACATTCAAACCATCCACAAATTTCACAACAAACCATTCATGAATTTCATAACACATTAATCTAGAAATTCATAGCAAACAAAAAAAACCCATAAATATGGAAATTAACCCAACCAATCCACTGACCTCAAACTCGTCACCACAAATCGTTATTCCTTTATACGACTCGACATTTACAGCAAACATTATCTTGAACAAAACTAATTTTGGGTTATGGCTATACCTCATTAAAATATGAATCAAAGCTCGATAAATTAGGGTACCTTACCGGAGCCACTACGAAGCTTGAATCAAGCGACCCACGACTTGAATCGTGGGTTACCGAGAACCATCAAGTGAAATGTTGGTTAATTGACTCGATGACCCCATCCATAATGCAAAGGTTTATTTGCCTACCTACGACCAAAGAAATTTGGGACGCCATCGAGCGAACCTTCTATAAAGGCGCCAATGCCACTTGTATCTTCTAATTAAACCACAGATCCTTCAACACATGTCAAAATGGACGATCATTTTCCATTTATTACACTGAGCTGGTGGCGATCTTCCGAGAGATCGATGGTCGGACTGCACCTTAAGCCAGGACCATCGACAGGGTCCTTCACCACCACTCGGCCATGGCTCAGCTCAGGGTCGACATCTTCCTTGGTTTGACCCTGGTTTTTAGCACATCTATGGCAAGATCCTTCACAAGGACCCACAGCTCGACATTAAGGGAGCTTATGCGTGTCTTCGATGAGAGTACTCTCAAAAGATGATTATGGATGAGAATGGAGGACATGGTAGCCCTCTGGGGTTCCCTAAGCGCTCGACGATGGTGATGAGGCACCATCAACCGACAAGAGAGAAGGGAAGAGATAGACAAGGGGCGGCGTGAATGGATGGAAGAGAAAGAGGGGGGAAATTAGGGCAATTTTTTTCCTTTTAAAGTTAATCTGGTTGACCAAAAATACTGGTAGACTGATATGTTCTCATTGCAGTGAAATGGGACATTTGAAACAGAGATGTTATGAAATTATTAGCTACCCAGATTGGTGGGACTTTACAAAAAAACTTCGAAAAAATATCTGAAAAACCCTAGTTCATCTGATGGAATTAGATCCGACACAACCCACAATGAATGAGGGCCATCCAGGTATCATCGAAAACAATTTTGCACACTCTGTTATTACAAAGAATAGTACTTGGATTATTGATACAGGTGCATCTCCCCATATGACTAGAGATTTCGATAATTTAATGTGCCATAAACCCTTTATACGGACAACTATATGCATTGTTAATGGTAGTGCCTCCCCTATTACAGAGAAAGAATTTCTTGTTTTAACTGACACTATTACACTAGATATTGTTCTTATTATTCCATATCTTGTGTATAATCTCATGTCGGTTAGTCAAATCTCAACTACCCTTGAATGCACGGTAATGTTTTGGCCTCTGTTCTGTGTTTTTCAAGACATTCTAACCCAGAAGATTCTTAGCTATGGTGTTAGACGGGGCAACCTGTATTACTTGGAATTAATGAAACAATGGGGGTTAAAGTTGGGCATGCACTTCAGACCAGAAGTACGGATCAAGCTTGAGCTCTCGTTTGGTTATGACATCAACGACTTAGACATCTTTCATTTGGGTATCTTAAGAAGCTAAAACCGTATTAATTTTAAAGTTAAGTATTTTGGATTTTAAATGTGACATCTGTGAACTGGAAAAAAGCTACTGTATTTCCTATTTGATAAGTTTGAAAAAAAGTGTAGAAGCATTTGCAGTTATCCATTCTGATGTTTGGGGTCCTGCAAAGGTCTCATCTTTTTCTTATGCATGATATTTTGTTATATTTATTGATGAATATACTCGGATGACCTGAATATCTCTCCTCCAAAATAAAAATGAAGTACAACCTTTCAAGAATTTTAGAAAATGGTGCTAACGCAATACCAACGACACATTTGTGCACTCCAATCAGATAATGATACAAAATTTATGGATCAAGTGCTAGATAATTTTTTACAGCATCATGAAATTCAACATCATACATCTTGTACATATACTCCACAGCAAAATAGATTAGATGAAAGAAAGAATAGACAAATTATGAAAATAATTCGCGCTTCGCTATTTGGTATAAATCTGCCAAAATACTATTGAGGTGAGGCAGTCAAATCCATTGCGTATGTATTTAATCGAACGCCATCTAGTGCAATAGATTTTCGTTCTCCTCAACAAAAAATGGAATCTTTTCTCTCAATTCCTCACCTTCCACAGTTGGAGCCTCGGGTATGTGGTTGTATGGTATATGTCTACATTCCTAAACTTTTTGAAGCAAACTCGATCAATGTGCAAAACAATGTGGATTTTGTTGGTTACTCGGAGTATCAGATAAAATATCGGTGTTATGATCCTCATCATCGAAAGCTACATGTGACCTTGGATGCATCATTTCGCGAATCTGAACCCTACTATTTAGGGGGAGTTCCTGGTTCTTCTCTTCAGGAGGAGAGTATCAATTAGGAGAATGAAGATATATTTGAATTAGAAGAAATGAGACCAAGTCGGGATGATAACATTGAAGTTAGCACAAACCAAAATGATCTCAGTATCAACCCCCCTAAGTCTCTGGAATTACCAACGTCTACACCATTAACCGAAGAATCAACCGATAATATCTCTCCTCAGTCCCCTCAGGTAACCCTAAATCCTATACCAAATGAGATAAATGAAATTCCTATCTTAAAAAATAATGAGACCAATAGATACCCATAAAGACTAAACTGGGGAGTCCCAAAGAAATAATATGAACCTGATCTCAAACAAAAAACTAGATATCCCGTCAACAACTTATTCAATGTGTCTATTCCTAGTAATGTACAGGATGCATTAGCAGACCCAAAATAGACCAAAGCGATGAATAAAGAAATGGAGGTGATGCAGAAGAACAGAAGAATAATACTTGGGAGTTATGTCAACTACTAAAATGAAAGAAAAAAATTGGGTGAAAATAGGTGTTCACAGAAAAATTGGAAGCATATGAGAGCATTGATAGATACAAAGCAAGGTTAGGAGCGAAGGGATATACGCAGAAGTATAGGGTGGACTACCAAGAAACTTTTCGGTTGCAAAATGAACATAATCCAGATTATTATAGTGTTAGCAGTGAATCGAGATTGAGCCTTACAACAATTTGATGTCAAGAATACCTTCGTGAATAAAGATCTTGAAGAAGAAGTTTATATGGAATTGCCACCCGGAGTGAAAACCAGGTGCTCACAAGAAATCGAAGTATGCAAATTAAAGAAGGTTTTATATGGGTGAAAACCCCAAGCATGGTTCGGAAGATTCTCTTCCACGATGAAAGAGTTTGGCTATAAGCAAAGTAATTCAGATCATACTTTTTTTATAAAGCGTAAAGAAGGGAAGGGAAGGGCTCTAATAGTATATGTGGATGATATGGTCTTAACAGGAGATGATCAAGAAGAAAGAAAGGTTTTACAACAGTTTCTAGCATCGAAATTCGAAATGAAAAACCTCAGACAACTGGAGTATTTCTTAGGGATTGAGATATCAAGGCCAAAAACATGTATATGTCTATCATAATGGAAATATGTGTTAGATTTATTGACATAAATCGAAATGCTTGTTTGCAAACCAGTAGATACTCCTATGAAAATGAATCACAAACTGGGACAAACAGAAGATCAGACGACAACAGAAAAAGGATATCATCAACGGCTAGTTGGAAAACTAATATACTTATCACATACTCGGCCAGATATCACTTATGTACATGCTTGTCAAAATCGGGATTTTGACACGACATGGAAAGGGCTTCGGAAACTCGGATCGTAAGATCATACCTGAATTTTTCCGTATAAAAATTGTGTAAGTAGAAAAATCATAAAATCATAAGTAAAATATTTCCGAATACAATACAATATAATTATGGCCATAAAACTTCATTAGTTAAGGATTTTACATGATTCAAAATAACTTAAAAATACATTACAAAACAATTATGTCCATAGAATTTCATTAGGTAAAAACTAAGAAATTTAAAATAAATATTTTGTTGTTGTGCTATATAAATTAAAATCAATCTCATGACTGTCATTTTCCTCGCTATTTTTAATACATTCATCAAAAGCATTACTATTGAAATGATTATTAGTACTAATATTGATACTAACACCGATGTTGTTAGTACTAGCTCAAACTCCAATAAATTATTTCGATATCAAGACATGAAAATAATTTTAAAATATCAAAAAAATTAAATTTAAATTTAAAAATAAAAAAAGATTTGAAAGGATCGTAAAATCAAACCGATCCGGTCCGATTTTACGATTCCATACGATTTTGATCGAGTTTGACCAAAATCGATTTTTCTATCTAAGTTAACAAGGTTTGATGAGTTGACTCGCAAAATTGATCGGTCTGATTTTATGATTTTGTACGATTTTGACCGAGTTTGACCAAAATCGATTTTTCTACCCGAGTTAACAAGGTTTGATGAGTTGACTCGCAAAATTGTACGATTTTGCGAGTGTACTCACGATTTTAACAACCATGCCTATGTAGTAAGTTTGGTAAGCTAGTTCATGCATTCACCAAGAGAAGAACATATGAAAGTTGTATATAAGATCTTAAAGTATTTGAAAAGTGCATTAGGAAGAGGACTTTTATTCTCAAAATGGAAGTCCAAGATATTAAAGGTTATACAGACTCAGATTGGGCAGGAAATCAGACTGATAGAAGATCAACATTAGGATATTTTACATTCATAGAAGGCAACCTTGTCACTTGGAGAAGTATGAAGCAGAAAGTAGTTGCAAGGTCAAGTGCAAAAGTAGAATACAGAGGTATGACTCATGGTGTGTGTGAATTATTATGGGTTAAACAGGTATTACAAGACCTGAGAATTGATTATGAAACATCTATGTAACTACACTGTGATAATAAAGCAGCTATTGAAATTGCTCATAATCCTGTTCTACATGATCATACCAAACATGTTGAAGTCGATAGACACTTCATTAAAGAAAATCTTGATCGGAAAATCATACATCTTCTGTTTGTTCCGTTTGAAGATCAGCTGGTCAATATCCTCACAAAGGCAATTTTCGGACAAGCATTCTATAATGCAATTGACAAGTTGGGCCTGATAAATATCTACGCTCCAACTTAAAGGGGAGTGTTAAAATACATAAATGTAGCCGTTAATTTCCTGAAATATGAGTCATGTAAAGTAAGGAGAAATGAGTTTCTATAATTGCAATTTTAGTATTGTAATTTGGCTATAAATGAGCTTGCAATGTAAGAGTAAATATACAATCGAATATACAGAGATTATTTTGTATTTCAAATTCTAACACCTTTCTTATACAAAATTGAAATCCATCGCTTGCCAATCATGCCTTGAACTGAACTTGGAGGTTTTAGTAACTAATAAATTCTAGTGCTTAATATCGTAAAAAATATTTTCAAATATTTAATTAGATGATAACATGAATGACATTGTTTCCTATGTAGTTCATGAAGCTCGTTCTCTTGTTTCACAAATTTAGACAACATCACCTAGCATCCAATCTTCACCTTGAGAGCAGCAAGTCATTCTTGAATCCCCAAGACGTGATCAGAGCATTGATATCTCCACTGCACACCACAAAACATCTCTTTTATTTTTTTATTATTCTATTTGCTTGTCATTGGTAACAAGACGAGAAAACTAATTTCAACATATAAGATTTTGTTTTGCTGACAACATCTACCCTGACCCAGTCGATCGACCATTATCAATCATGAAAAGCCCTAGAGATTTATGGAAGATGTTCCTCTACTTCATTAGCAACTCCATGGTATCTACGATGCAACTCAATAATAACTCCTCAGATGCACATAAAATTATTGGCACTTGAGGTCTTGGTCTAGGGGGAAGGAAACAATTCCCTTCCCTTACTTTCAGGTTTGAACCTCGTTGTATATATCTGCTATTCTTACGGTATTTTACTTGTTCATTGAACTTGTAAAGTGTTTAGTGAGAATAAGAATTAATTATAATATGTGAAAGCTCTAGACACCATCGACATATTATAAAAAAATTAAAAAATTACTGCGATAAAGAATATAGTCATCAACAAAACGTCATGGACATGACTCTGTGAAATCAAAGCAATCACAAGTGGTAAATTAACATGAAGGGAAGGAAAACATAAACCCCACCTCTCCTCTCCTTTAATTCTCTCACTCTCTATGGCCATGGATCATCGTTACCACCGAAGATCTGCGCCAAAAATCCATAAATGGTGTCTCTCTGCATCTTCTATCTTTATTGACGTAGATCTATCACACCTGTATCTTAAGAGGAATCTCTACGTGTTGATTCATGTTGTATCGAACACTCAAAACATGGCAGGAGGTGTAAAAGAAAAGCTCCCCGATGGTTTACTAGAAAGCACATAGGAAAATTCACTAACGAGCAATCTTTGAAAGTAGATTAGATAATCTTCTTAACCAACTCAACAAAATTATCAAATAAACCATCTAGAGCATTTTACAAGTTTAGGACCAAATAATTTGATCGTTTATGGTTTAAAATTCGAGTCATGTGATTATTAATATGATCACTAAAGACTTATATAGATGTTAACTTCAGATCCCATAAAATTAGTCGAATTGCGTGTAATTTAACCTGAACATCCATTTTTATCAACAAAAAAAGTTATCAAATATTAAGGTGAAATCTATAGATCCAATTGGTGGCACATGAGGAAAGAAGAAGAGGATTCTTACATATATTGGGGGGGACCGTGGTTTTACAAATTCTTATGCCACCTCTCTATTGATTATATAGTGACAGTTGAAGATACAAAGAAACTGACAGTAACAAATCACCATGCAGCTGTGATCTCGGAAGATCAATAGCAGATCAAGCTAGGACTCTCTATTTTAATTTGAATTACTTTAAGTTATCCTTATCTTATGTAATCTTTCTGTTTTATGTAGCTTTGTAAATCTATATAAGTATTATAGATTGTAATACAATTAGATTAATAACATCAAATACAATTCACATGGTATCAGAGCAATCATAATGTTTTTTCTTCTTTTTCATCGAACATGACTGAATCCAGCTCCAACCAATCCCCAACTCCACCACCAAACCTAGTGACCATAAATGTCACTGCATAGACCCCTCCGAAACTCACCAGCACCAATTATCTATCCTGGAAATTACAATTCCAAACCCTCTTTATAGGCTATGACCTTCTAGGTTTTATTGATGGTAGCAAACCATGTCCTTCCGAAACCATTATCACAGGCAGTGGTAATTCAATTAATCCTGCGTATCAACCTTGGATACGTTAAGATCAGCTCATTCTCAATGCATTACTTGGTTCCATTCATCACACTATCATCCCTTTCATTGCCCGTGCCAACACATTCAAGGAAGCTTGGTAAATTATGGCATTAACTTATGCCACTCCTTCCAGAGGCTGCATCAAATAAGTTAAAACCATCTTAAAGCACTCACCAAAGGCTCTCTCAGCATCTCAGAATTCATCTATGCTGTTAAGTCAAAGGCATATGAATTAGCAGTCCTTGGTGCACCTTTGGAAAATAAAGATATCACTGATAAGATTCTTGAAGAATTAGGAGATGAATATCGTGAGATGGTGCTTGCAGTCCAGGCACGTGATTCTGCTATCTCTTTTGAGGAACTACATGAAAAATTCCTCATGTTTGAGGCTTCTTTGCCTCCAGTTCATAAATCCCTTCTGCATTTCTCACCCACGGCTAATGTTGTCACTGGAAGACCAGGCTTCAGGTATTCCCACAGTCTATGAATATACCTCACTCTCAATCATTACCACCATGGCGTCCATCCCATCATTCATCTCCACGGTCACATTATCCACTTCCCAACCAAGGCTATCTCAATCAAAGATCTGGACAACATCAGTACATGGGATACTGTCAAGTCTGTGGAGTTCAAGGGCACACAGCGAAATGTTGCCCCTCTTTTAAATTCATCCCTCACGAATCCAATCCTCCACGTAGCTGGCAACCACAAGCTCATCTTGCAGCTGACACCACTCCTAGTGCATCTTCATGGCTGCTAGACAGTGGTGTTTCTCACCACATCATAGTAGACCTCAACAATCTCTCTCTGCACAATCAATATACTGGAACAGATGATGTTATGATAGGAGACGATACCGGTTTAAGTATTACACACACAGGATCCACCACTTTGCACAATTCCTCAGATACATTTAATCTGCAAAATATTCTCTGTTTTCCTTTTATTAAAAAGAAACCTCATATCCATTTATCAGTTCTGTCTCAAATAACATGTCTATTGAATTCTTACCTTGGTGTTTTCTTGTGAAGGATTCTGCTAACAGGAATGGTTCGCGCTCGGGGTGAAACCCACGGTGGTGTCTATGAATGGTCAGGGCTACGTCCAGGTTCTTCGTCAAGAATTGCCTTCTCCAGCCTAAAAATCACACCAATAAATTGGCATTTTAGATTAGGACATCCATCGTCAACAATTTTGCATTTCATTTTATCCAAAAATAATCTTGGCTCTTCCCCTGTCAATAAACAATTTGCTTGCAATGCGTGTCAATGTCACAAGAGTCACAAATTACCCTTTTATGTGTCTACCTTAACATCTCGCACACCCCTAGATGTTATTTTCTCTGATGTTTGGACTGCTCCAAATCATTCAATTGATGGATTTAAATACTATGTCATTTTTGTGGATCACTTTACAAGATATACTTGGTTGTATCCTATTAAACACAAATCTGATATCAAGTGTACGTTCATACGTTTCAAAGTCATTGTTGAGAATTTTTTCAAACACAAAATCATTACCTTCCATTCAGACAATGGAGGTGAATTTATTGCACTTACAAAAATTTTTCACCTTCATGGAACTTCTCATCGCACTTCCCCTCTATACACTCCTGAACACAATGGCATTTCGGAACGTAAACACAGACACATTGTGGAAACAGGTCTTTCACTTATGACTCATGCCTCATTACCATCTCAATTCTGGTCCTTTTCTTTTTCAAGTGCTATTTACTTAATAAACCGCATGCCACCAACATCATTATTGTATGACTCACCTTTTGAGCTTATTTTCCAACTAACTCCCAATTTTACAGAACTTTGTATTTTTTGGTGTTTCTGTTATCCATGGCTTCGGCCGTACTCCTCAAATAAACTTGATGTCAAATCCAAACCATGTATTTTTTTAGGATATGCCTTGTGCTTATATCTGCTTTGAACCTGTGTCATCCAAATTCTTCACTTCAAGGCATGTAATACAATTAGATACAATTCACAATCTCAACCTTTATATATAAAACTTTGATCATTGCGGTCCTTTACATGTCCCAATTTTGTTTTTTGTTCAATGATCGATGAGTCGTCACTAAATCTCTAACAGCACATTAGTGCATGAAAAATATTTTCATGACAAATTATTTTGCATTTCTAGTCTTTGAGCTAAATGATGATAGACGAAATCAAAGAAATCATTCATTCCAATGAAGAAAGAAAAAAATCATGGAGTATTTTTTCTTTCCTTTTCTTATTCGTCTAAAAAAGATTTTTCGGATCTTTGAAATTGATAGAGGAAGGAAATTATCTCAATTATTCGTTGAAAATTACCAGGCTTAGGGGGCAGACAATGTCATGATCATGGCACGACGCAATTGACTTGTATAAAGATCCCTTAAGCTAGCATTGTAAAGGACAGATCAATGGGAGTTCCAAAATGCAATTTTACAGCTGCATGACGATAGTTTTTTAGCAGCAATTTTTGAAGATTAAGTGATTATTTGGAAGGTGGTTGAAATTGTTTTTGAAAGTGTTTTTTATTTAGAAATACATCAAATTAATATATTTTTTTAAAATCATTTTTGATATTAACATGTGAAAATAATCTAAAAATATCAAAAATATTTATTTTAAAAAATAAATAAAAATAAAATCATTTAAAAAAAATATTTTTAAAATATAACGTGAAACACCTTTTAAAACATTTAAGAGGGAAACACCTTTTAAAACATTTAAGAGAATACAGTGTTCATGCATCAATTAATTGAAAGGCATCCTTGTGGTTTATTATTTCAAGAAAGAGGAATGTTGATTTTCCACAATGCATACTAAGATTCACTATTCAGAGCTATTTATTTATTTATTAAATTTTATTTTTAATATCAATATATAAAATAATCTGAAAATCAAAAAAGAATTTCTTTTTCAAAATAGTTTTAAAATACAAAAAACGATAAACTTTTAATCTCAAGTGATCATCAAATACGCGAGTATGCACGCCGAATATATATATAGTTTAAATTGAAATCCCTTGAATCTTCTTTTACAAATATAAGCTAGGGGTTACATAATTGTTTAATCAAAACATGTGTGAGTCCCACCCTCGCCGACATAGCGTAACTTCACAGCAAAAACTAGATTATTATAGCCAATGCACATCACTGTCAACATACCACCATCAATTTAGTCTTTGCGGCCTAATAAATTGAGACAATCAGCCCCACACAAAATCCCCTAAAATAGAAGCTGTAATTTTGGATTTTTATTTAAATTGTTTTGATATATTGATGTTACAAATAAAAAAGTATTATTTTAATATATTTTAAAACAAAAATATTATAAAAACAATAATCCAAAACAATCAATAAAGCATACATCCACCCACCTCTCTGCTAGCCTCGCCCCTTGAAAAACTCTTCTTCACAACTTCTCGTCCCAGCAGGCATTCACTTTCATATGATTTCTGGGATTTAGTCCGTACTTCAAGACCCCTCAAAGCATACCTCCACCATTACCGTGGGACCAAAGAACTGGGAAAAGTCTTATGTCCTTATGGGGTCGCCATACCCACCATCAGAATTGACAGAAATGTTTCGCGCAATTTGGGCCCGCCGCCCGCATTAGTTGTGAATCATACATCGGCGGTGGGACTCGTTAGATATGAGCAAGTTTGAGCTCGGTTTCTGTACAGATTCTCCGTGCAAAATCAATGCCTCCACAGAGGGTGGATTTATTACTCTTGGAAAATGAGTTCGATATTTAAGAAAGTATAAACCAAACTTATTAAATCCGTTCCAATCCCGTTTCATTTACAAAATCAGGACAAAACGGTGTTGTTTTTATCCTAGTTTTAATTTGGGTTCGTTCTGGAAATTCCAGATCAATTCCGGCCAAAACACTTCGGTTTTATTCTGAGCGTTCCGTTCCGGACCGAGGACCGAAGAAAAGAGACCGAAGGAAATGAAGTGAGGAGGACTATTTAATGGAGAAGAGTTGAGGTTGGAATTGTGTTTAATATGTGGGACAAAGATTCAAAAAGAGCAAAGTGGAGAGTGGAGGAGTGGAGAATATTTATAAAAAAGAAATAGGGAGATTGAAGTGAAGTTGTCTGATGTGGGACTCCCACAACGGACAAATTCCCAGCATTTGGCCAAATTATATATATATATATATATATATATATATATATATATATATATTATAAAAAATTAAAATCAATAATTGTTTTGTTTTTTATTTTTAAATTGTTTTGTAATGTATTTTTAAATTATTTTGAATTATACATGAACCTTAATTTATGAAGTTTTATAGTCATAATTATGTTGTATTGTATTTAGAAATATTTTAGGATTTTTTATTTATATCATATTGTGTTCCGAATTTTACTTATTTTTTTTCAAAATCTGTTTTTTTCTTTTCTTTTTGAACAAATATTTTGAAATTTTAAAAATGTTTCTAATTTTGAGATTATGTTTGTATTGTATAATTTAAAATTCATTTATCTTGAATTTAAATTATACTTGTTAAATTAATATTTTATTTTTTTCATATATATAATTAAATAAATATGAACAGTACAAAACCGGAATGGAACGCCGGAATGCACCGAAACCGGAACGTTCCGTTCCAAACAAAAAACCGGAACGGATTTTATAACTATGGTATAAACTATTATAAATATAGCTAAAAGTAAACAGAGAAAGGAACAGTGAATTATTGTTCACCGTGACTCGTAGTCACTATTCATGTGCAATTTTACTCGATACTTTGCCGGTGTATGTCATCTTTTTTTTTTTGTTTTTGAACAGTGTATTAACAAAATTAGCCCCCGAAAAAGACAAAAAGTCACCGGTTTCAGGGGCTCTGAGGTAATTGGCCATTCCAGCCCGGTTCATCCGGGCGGGTTTCATTGTCCGTTTTAGCCCTCGAAAACGACAAAATAACGCACGGGGTGGGAGGGTTAAACGATAATTAGCCAATTTTTTATTCTTTTTCGCCCCATGTTGTTGTTGGCGCGTCCCAACACGCGCCGTCCATTACCCCGCGCATGCGTGTTTCACGCGACGCGTGCTACGTCATACGGCGTCCAAAAATGATCAACCGGCGTCTAAAACGATGTTTCGCCATGCTCTCTTCCACATGGCGCGGCGCGTGTATGCATGTGGTTCCTAGGTACGTGTCAATGGACGTTTGAATTTCCCCCCCTCATTTCTCTATCCTCTTGCGCAAGCTGACGTCAGCGAAACAATGTTTTTGGCAAAGTTCATTTCAGTCCCTGAACGTTATAATTTGTTTTTCTGACACTTATTGCAATTATATAAGTTTGGATTTGTTTCAATTTCATCCTTCAATTGAAAATGATTATGTGTTGAAGTTCCAGTTCGGTCCTCATGCTTTTAATTTTGCGGGTTGGGCTGGAATTCTAAATATTTTTGGTATCAAAGTTTTGATTAATTGCAATTTCATCCTTCCATGCAAATTTATTATAAATCCTTAATATTTTAGGTATCAAAAGTTTGATTTCTTTCAATTCTATCATTCTATGCAAGTTAATTATGGATTTCAGTATCATTTCAGTCCCAGTTCTTTTAGCTTTTGGTTTTGTTTGGAATTATTTGATTTTAATGTTTGGATTTACTTCAATTTTGTCTTTTAAATTTAAGATATTATTAGAAATATATCAAATTAATTATATATTGTTATATTTATGTCAAATTAAAGTATGTAAAACTAATATAATGTTCAAATATTTATTGAATATTATCCCCTAAAATATATAGAGGGAAAGGAAAAATGACCTAGGATTTTTTTAAGGACAGAAATTCATGTCAGTATTCTTAAATACATTTAATATATTAATACAATGAATAAATCTTATAAAATAAAAAAAAATGGCTTCAAAAATAAATTTTATGCTCTTTTGTTTAAGTTTGTTTCTTTAAATAAATTTGCAGTATTTTGACTTTTTAATTATATATTTGTGTATTTATGTCAAATTAAAATATGAGAAACCAATTATATGTTCTAATATTTATTGGATGTTATCGCCTAAGAATATAGAGAGAGAACAATATAGCCTAAGATTATCCTTTAAATTAAATATATTATTGAAATTATGTCAAATTAATTATATATTCATATATTTATGTCAAATTAAAATATGTAAAACTAATTATATGTTTGGATATTTATTGAATATTATCTTCTAAAAATATATTGAGAGAGAGGAAAAATGACCTAGGATTTTTTGAATGATAGAAATTCATATCATGTTTTCTTAAATATATTTAATATAATAATATGATTAATAAATCTTATATATAAAAAAAAGATTGGCTTCAAAATTTAATTTTGTGCTCTTTTATTTAAGTTTATTTCTTTACAAGAATTTCCAATGTTTTCATTTTTAATATTTTAGATCTAATATTACTGGGGAAAAAAAACATCTCAAAAAAAATATTGACAAATTTACTTGCATTATCTACAAGTCAAATTAAAAAATATACAAGTCACTTCCCGTTTCCATTAGGCTATTCTTTTTAGACGACAAATAAATAATTATAGCACACAAAAAAATAAAGTTTATGTTTTAAGAACAAATTACAATATTTTTATTTCTAATATGTCTGATATTTATTAAATATTATGGCCTAAAAATATATTGAGAGAGAGGAAAAATTACTTTGGATTTTTTAAAAGACAAAAATTCATATCAGTATTCTTAAATATAATTATACTAACTAAATATTAAAATAATAAAATATAATATATAAAAAAATAATCAATTTTCTACATAGATAAAAAAAAAACTCGCTGCATCGCGCGAGTAAACCGCTAGTTTTTTCTAGTCAAGTTTAAATATAGTGAAATAAGAGTCATAAATATCCTAATCGTAATATAAATAACCCTCATGTGTAGAATTCTAAATTAATTTTTAATGCAAATGCAAATTAAAATACCTTTCATTATGGATATGGATTTGAATATTTTTAATTAAGAAATGAAATAATTATATTTGAGCATTAAAAATAAATTAAAACAATATAAATGGATCATTCACAAAAAATAATTGTTAATATTAATTAAAAACTAAAGTGAAAAATTTAATCTTCCAATATATATATATATATATATATATATATATATATATATATATATATATATGGATCATTCTAAATTAATATGACTACCTTTATTAAGACGTAACAATTACCAATGAGGGTGTCACTCTTCTTAAGATGTTAGAAGTCGAGCACCTGCTGCTAAGGTGGATGGATACAGTCCACTTTCTGTTCTTTTTTTATGAAGATAAAATGATATTATTTTTATTATTATTACTGAAATGATTCGGATTTATTTTATTTCGGTTTTAGATAAATAGTATTTTTTAAAATAATAAATAATTTTATAATATTAATTATATCTTTTAATCCAACCATTAGATTGAGATAAAATTTTATTAAGAATCTCTTAACATATTTATAAAAAAATCATTAAAACAAGTTAACAATTCTAAATAATTTTATTTTTAAATTTAAACTAATATATATATATATATATATAGTACAATTCCTAGGGCGGTTTGGGAGGAAGATTATGATGGCTTTTGAAAGTGATTTTTATTTAGAAATATATTTTCAAAATGATATTTTTTTTTATTTTTAAAAAATTATTTTTGATATAAACACATCAAAATAATTTAAAAACAACTAAAAAAATTTAATTTAAAAAAAATAAGAAACGGCGGTTCAACCGCCATTAGAAACCGGGTCTGTTTCATATTTTCTATTTTGAGGTCCACAGGTTCTTGTTGAGGTGGCTAAGCTGCAAGACGAGAAGTTGGAGATGGGACAACCTGGTTGTTATTGTAGCTTCAGAGATGTGTAAGGAAATTACTTTTAAGTCCTTCCCTTTCCCGAAATTGTGGTCATTATAGGAATTTCGTTTTCATAGGATACATTCTATTTTCTACATTATCGGTTTTAATTAAGGAGTTATATTCCATATCAATCACTACCTTGATGGACGGTTGAGATTGAATTAAAGAAAACCCTAATTGGTTTTCGGTCCTCTCTCCACCTATAAATATCGACTTTTGTCCATCACAAAAGCCGTCATGATTTCAACACATTAGGGTTTATAGGCGAGGAGAGAGAAACCGAAACCCTTACTAAAGCCTTTCTTCAACCAAAGTTCAACACCGATCAGCATCAGGATTCGGCAGCAGGATCAAGAATCTCCTCGTGCAAAGATGAACGGAGGTAATCCTTAATCCTTCTCAAATCAAAATCTTATTGTGATCATCATGCAGTTCAAGATCTTAGGGTTTATGTGAAAAACGAATTAACATGGGGTATCAGAGCATGATTTATGAACGCATGATTGTCCATGAAGTAGAATAACCTTATATCGCCATAATCGGTAGATACCTATATCCTAACTCTGTTTTGCAGATACTTAACGATCCAACTATTATGGCCTGAATGAATGTTATTTATTTTCCGCATTATCTTTATTTTTATTATTTTTTTGGGGCACGATTGTTTGATCGTCATTTATTTAAAGTTTAAATTTTCATTACGTACAAAGCTCCTGCGTGAGTATTATTCGAAAATATTCGATGTAA